>ML685928.1:2087234-2162212 GCA_007922175.1 Pelusios castaneus | reverse complement strand
CCCAGGAAATATATTTTTAGACATTAATTTAATAATTAATTAATTTTAGACCATTAATTTAAAAATTAAAAATTGCAAAGGAAGAGAGAAGGGAAAATGACCTTGTGCCTCGACTTTTTTGTTGTTTCTTCATAATATATACAAAATATCTAAAATCTGCTTTAAGAATCCCCAATTACTTTTTACATTAGAAATTCAACTTGTGTTTTGCCTGGAAGACTTTATGGATAACTGTGCAGTGAGCATGTTTATGAAATTGCAGGTATTATGGAGATAGAAGCTAATTAGCTGAGAGAGCAAGTGCTTTTTTATTCAAGTTATTTTGTTTTCATTAACATGTTCTTAACTATTGGGGGGGAGGGGGAGGGAAATATCTCCTTTTCTAAAAGATTCAAAACACCACTCCAGGTAAGGGCAATATATCACCGATCTATAAATTCTGCCATTTAAAAAAATGGTTTGATATTCCTGATGTCTTACATGGAAGGAAACAAAAAATAAAAATAGTATGCACAGCTTCTTACATCAATCAAGAAAGAAAATAAGGGCCCAAATCCTCCCACAACCATCATTTTTACCAACTCATTTCAAGGAAAATAGCAGTGTACAAAAATGTGTTCTGTTACTAGTTACAAAGAACAGTAAATCACTCATACATTTTAAATGTGAGAAATAAAACCAAAAATATCTCCAAGTATCAAAGAGGAAGCTGCCATTTTGACATGCTCACAAATGTGTGCTTTGTAGATCTCGATGAGAATTACAAATCAAAACAAGTTTGAAGAATGTATGTACTGCCCTGGGATTTATTATAAGTAACAATGTATAAGAAATTTCTGTTGGCATTATATATGGTTTAAATTGACATAACTTACAATGATATGTAGAATGACTCTAATTTAAGGCATGAGCACAACAATGGAGAAAAGTTACGGTTGAGCTTTTAACACAAGGGTCGACAAAACTGGTGGACAGCTAGGCGCTCAGCTTCCAAGGAAGATGCCAGCTGCTCTGCCTCTGAAAAGTCCACTGCTGCTGCATTCCCCAATCACGTAGTAAAGGTGCCTGCAATTTTATCTTTGGACACCAGAGGGCACTTCTCCACTCCATTTCCCCAGCAGAGCTAGGCACCAACCTACAAATTCTGGTCGCCATGGCAACTTGGAGCCCAGGGTTTGTCAAGCCCTGTTTTAACCTCTCTCTGACTTTCCTGAATTTTGAGTGCTTGATTTCCCAACATGATTACGCAGCCTGCAGAGCAAGTTCTAAGGCCCACTCTTCTTTTACCCCTTACCTGTGAGAAAGTGAGTGTTGGATAGTGGGGATGTAGGAGTCTGCAGCATTTTGCATATGGAAGTCAATTAGTGCCACCTGTTGCTAGGTCACTTGATGAAAAGTAACTGACTTGGCCGTCTATATTTTATTAGTCCATTTTTAAAGCTATTCAGGGAGTCCCCATTCATTTGCTCTATTATCATAACATGCACAAATCCAAATAAAATATATTTTGTGTTTTAAAAAGTTAAAAATGATTACACTGTAAACTGTTTGGGGGTGGAGACCATCTTTTTGTTCTCTGTGTGTACCGTGTCTACCACAATTGGGTGCTGGTCTATCACTCAGGCTCCTAGGCACTATAATAATATTTTTAAATGGAAAAATTTCACTAACACCTCCATTTGCTACCTTTGCTATCATGGTGATTTCCTGGCCTGATTAGAGGTCACTATTAGTCATTTGCCCCCATCTCAAATGACCATCTCAATTTAAATAAATCAATTTTAAAAATACCAATCATATACACCTCAATAGGAAGATTCCATGCAAGATAAACCATGTATTTATAGTCATCCATCCACACTTCGGCTACTCTCAGGGCATTGCGTTTCATAGCAATGGAAAAGTCCAGCAAATAGGGTTTGTGCGCTCTTTCCAGATGAGCAACTCTTGAACAGGGCAAGACTTCTATATGACCGCCACACTGCCAGACCTGTATAGAGGAAGCAGGAGTTCAATGAATGTGCATTTGGACTTGACTCTTTTCACAAGTGGCACTTCCTTACTCAACAGATCTACTGACTGTCAGCACTCACAATAATTTCTCCTGGTATTAGCGACTACAAGAAAGTTTTTGTACTTCTTTTAAAAAAAAACAACCTGCAGAGCCAACAGAAATAAGCGAGAGGGAGGTGGAAGCTATTTACTCTTTTGCATCACTAGCTTCCAGTAATAGGACAAAGCGTTACTCCTGTGTAAATCCTTTACATGAGGTTACATAGGCATCATAAAGAGCAGAACTGGCCCTACAGAATCTTAATTATGAGGCAGTGTGCAGGAGAAGGAAAGACACCAGCTTGACTCTCATATCCAGACTGCGTTTACAGGGCTGGCACCTAGAAACCCTCCCCTACCCACATCAATCTACTTACAAACTGAGCATATTTGATACAGAAAATCATGGAAGGGCAATACAAAATGAACCCTACAATGCTACTTTAAGTCACTTTTCCAAATAGAAATGTATTTAATGGGCCTGATTCTCCATTCTCCTGCACTTGAGACTGTCAGATATACCAGCACCAAGAAGAGCCATAGTGCTATCATTCTGATATGGCGATGCTTTGCAATGAATATACATGCCATATAGTCAAGGCCTCAGCAGGTCAGGTGCTGAACTCATTAGAATATCTGGCCATAGGTGTCACAAGGATAGCTGCTAGGTGCTTGGCATTTGTGAAAATGTGTCCATTTCATGTAGGTACCAAATGAGAGCTGAGCTCTTTTGAAAAACTGTGCCCAGCTACAAGTGGGGAACTGGAACACTTAGGCCTGGTCTACATTGAGGGGTTTGGTTGATGTAATGCTCCTTACTTCGACCTTCTACAGCCTGAGTACACACTCAGGCTGCTGGAAGGTCAAATTAAGGGAGGTTACAAGTCAGCCTTGAGGTTACAAATCACCCCTCCAGGAGGCATAGGGTCCATGGCAAATTTAATAATTCGCCTTAACCCCAGTGTGGACTCTAGTCCCCACCCTAGGGCTGCCGAGGCTGGTGGTAGCCCCGGTGGGGGGCTCCCAGCCCGTGGTAAGGCTGTCAGGCCGGCAGCAGGGGTGGGTGGGGAGGAGGCACCTGCCAAACTGGCAGCCGGAGGCCAGTGTCTACATTGGGGGCCAGAAGAAGCTGGAGCAAGAGTGTCCTGTGGAGACTCTCCTCCGGTTTTATTATGTCAATGTATTTACATCGATTTTAGATGGTGCCCCAGTGTAGACATGGCCTCAGAAATCCTGTGCTGAGTTCTTTTGAAAATCAAGTTCCACATTCATGGTGTTTCTTGTATAAGAAAAGGAGAATTGAACATACCCGCAAGCCAAGTTCCACATTCTCCCCTCCGTATATATACATTCCGCCATCCAGTACCCCAATCTCACCCAGAAACACTCTATGTGCAGCAAATATCCCCATAATAGATGGACTCCTGGGAAATAGAATGGATACAGTTGGAGAGAATAAATAACTATTAAATAAGCACAAAGTAAAGAGGTATATGCAATCATTTAGAAATGGACCATTCACTTTTGAATTTCCTGTTCAGTGTAAGTAAAGCAGTTATGCATGTAGACTGTTGTATCAAAACCTTTTACTTGTTATGCTGCGCTCCTGCTGTTAAGATGAAACCATTTTTTTGGTTTGGTTGGTTGGGTTTTTTTGTTTTGAAAAGCCTGTGTCACATCACTGTATCCATATGGTGGTCACAACTTCATAGGGGAAGAATTGCAAGGCTTGAACCCAGTCAGGCCTGCTGAGGAATCAGCTGGCCTACAGTCTGGTGCTCCAGTCAGAGTGGAGCTCAGGTTGCAGCCCAAGCCACAATGTCTACACCACAACTAAACAGCCCCTTAGCCCAGGGGTTCTCAATCTTTTAAGGGTTGCGACACCGCTGGGAGCCTTCCCAGCTGGGTACAACATACCAACCACCCCATATCTTTGCCCCACCGCCCCACCCCTGCATCTGCCGCCCATCCCTGAGCAGCCCTGCATCCTAGCCTTACAGTCCGCTCCTCTCCTCTTCCCCCCCAGCCTGATCCCGTGCCTCTCCCTTTCCCCCCAGCCTGACCCCGTACCTCTCCCCTTCCCCGCCCCCAAGCCTGACCCCGGATTAACAGAAGTATGCTGCATGTGTTGCAGCCCATATGTCGCTGCAGCAGCTCAGCAGGGGAAGGGCAGGCTTAGCTCGTGACACACTCAACACTATGCCACAACACACTTTTGTGTTGCGACACAGTGGTTGAGAACCGCTGCCTTAGCTCAAACCCATAAGCCTGAACAAGCTGGCGGAGGCCAGCCACAGGTGTCTAACTGTCATGTAGACATATCCTTAGAGAAAGATCAGAGGTACAACTAAATCTCAGCCATCACAGTTGGTAAGTATTATTATCCAGTTTTATAGATGGGGAAACTTGGACAAACTGATTAAATGATTTGCCCAAGATTGTAGAGGGTGAAGTGATTAGGGCCAGAATTTAAAAGCAGGAGAGCCTGTTTCACACAGAATCCATGGGATGACATAAGATCTCTGTTACTGCCTCACCCAGGGGTGTCTTTGCAGGGGGGAGGGGGGAAAACGGGCCAATTGCCCCGAGTCCCATGGTCACGTGGGCCCCATGCTGTCCCGCTCCCAGCGGGGCAATGCGGGGCCCACACCGCCCCTCCTCCCCCGACGGTTGTGTTTCGGCCTGCTTCCGCACTGCCTTCAGCAGCGAACCGAAGGCACTGGGGCGGGGCAGGAATGCTTCAATCTGCCTCTGGGCCTGCCCACCCTGCTCCTAGGGCTGAGCAGCTGGCCCAGGGGAGCAGCGGGTGCATAGGGCCAGGTCTCTCTGGGCCAGCCTGCCCCACACAAGACAGACAGTCCCCGGAAGCGGCGGCCTCAGCCGGCCACTTCCTGGCCACAGCCTCAACCAGGGCCGACTCCCACCAGCAGCAGCAGTCTGGGGGCCATGGCTGGGGCACTGGCGGTGGCAGCTTCAGCTAGGGCCAGCTCCCGACGGCAGCCTCAGCCAGTGTGGCCTTGGATTGCCAAGGTCCAGGGGATGGAGCGGGTCAGCCCGGCCACCCTTCCCCCCTCCAGCGTAGTGTGGGAGGAGGCCCTCCCAGGCCAATTGACCCTGGGCCCTGCTCCCCTTAGGGATGGCCCTGACCTTACTCTCAGATCCAAACCAACAGTTTCAGCTCACCTGCAAATATATTACCATACACACAAGAAATCCCTATGTTTGTTAGTTTTAAAGGTGTGTTGAGTGTTTACTTGCCCGGCACCTTTGGGCTTCACAGTTCAGAGTTCCGGCACCTCTGGGCTTGCTGCATCAGTGAAGAATGTAAAAAGAATGCTCGAGCCCCAGCACCTAATTGTTTGAGCCCCCACCTCTTTCATTACAAATTAATCAATGAGAAAGTTTGAAAATATCTCAGAAGTCTGATTTCTCTGTTCCTTCCAGAAACCTTTCATACTTACCGGACTGGAGCCGTTTCATCTTTGAGTTCATACCATTCTTTTGGTAATGATTCATAGCGGCACCATAGTTCCCAGTCAAATCCATCTGCAGCCACATTATATTCAATAAGCTCAAAGTCATCAAATCGAACATTGTCAAATACCGGTGATACTATAACAGTGCGATCTTCCTTGATTCGGGATAGAATAGGTTCTGCCCTGAGACAATGAACAGACACATTATTTTCATCTTGCAGCAAGTATGGACCTGATGAACCAAAGAGCATGGCACTGTAATGCTGAAATATGTGGCCCATTTCTAGAATTGAGACCAAACAGATGATTGCGTCCTTCGTTCCTGTCTCAGCTCTACTAAGTAATTTATGTTCTATTAATCTAACTTTCACTCTAACAGCATCATGCTTTCTCCCAACCCATCCCAGCAATTAATGCCCTGTGACTACTGCTAATTAGGTTATCTGTAACCACCTCACTGTTGTTTTAACTCTCAGCATAGATTAATATTGTAAACTGTTAGGGACAGGGGCCTTTTTTCATTGTGTGCACAGCCACGTAGCACAATGGGGCTCTGATCCCTTACTGCGGCCTCTCAGTACAACTGCAATAAAATAACAAGAATAAATAGGAATGGTCCCTGGTTGTACTATCAAAAGAGACAACTGGACTGAACAGAGCAAACATCACGTGGAGTAGGTTGAGATTAGAGATGCAACAGAATCTCAGAGATGAAATGTTGTCCACCGGGAGATGAAACAATGTGGAGAGTAGTCAAGCACTTGACCCAACCCAGCCTTAGAGAGATGAGGTAGAAGAAGAGAGGGTAAGCACGCTTATCAAACATAGATAATAAATTCCTGTTAACAGAGACCTTGTGTTGGTTATCTTTGTAATGAGTCATGCACATTTTATAGCTCTATGTACAATCATTAATTGGTAATGATAATAATAAAAAAAAAAAAAGTTGGCAGGTGCAGATTAGTTTGGTTTAAATCCTATATAAAATTTGATGGATTTTCTAGCTCTTTTATCAATACCAAAAATGAAAAAATAAAGACTTTGGTATTGAAAGAAAACAATCTTCATAAATTCTGATTGTGTGTCCTTCCATATTTGTATAGCTAGGAAAGCTAGCTTCTGCTCATGAATAAAAATACAAAGAAGGGGACACAGCCTACCTGCTTTTCTCTAAACAACCTATTTGACTCCTTCCCTAATTTAAAAAGTGCCAGTTCTTTTTCAAACCAGTGCATCCCTTCTCCTGTCAAAAATAAACATGCAGTTAGTGGCCTCTACTTGCCGTACACAATGGCATTGTTTGGTGAGGCAGGAGAAGAACCAGGCGCATCAGCTCCACAGCTAGACTCCTCCCTCCAAGAATGATCTTACCATCCAACATTCACTTCAATATGGGCATCCAAGATTGCGACAACATCAGCGGTGGACGCTTCCCAGCCTGAAATCCGAGCTTGTGTTAGGCCTTCTCTTTTCTGATGCCTCACAATTTTTAGCAATCCAGGATACTGTGCATTGTAATTTTTTATCTGTTCATCCAAATGTCCTTTTAGATCCCCTAAAAATAGAATGGCATATTTTAGGGATTTTTTCATATTAATGTTATTAATTAATATTGGGAAACAGAAAAGACCAATTAGAAAGCATGTTTTCCAGCTCCTCCCTGCCCCAATACTAATACATTTTCCATCCTTTAAAATAATGGCTAAAATTATTTGATTACTCAGCAGAACTTCTCCTCAGGAAGCAAACTTTGACCTAGAGTAGCAGCTTTCCAGGACTTAATGGACTTGATTTTTAAAAAACAGCTTCTATTTTGGGGTCCACAATTTTGTGCCCAAACTTAATTGCACCCACAATAAATTATGGGCATGTATACCAGCCATTAGACATCTAATTATCTGATTATGCCCAAATATCAGGCAATTAAATATCTAACTACTAGCATTTGCATCTATAATTAATTGCACCTGCAAAAGAGGATTCCTGATGAAAATGCTAACACATGTAATATGAGTAGGGATGTGCTCTCTTTGTACATGGAGCCACCATCTCCTTCTGCATGGGCAGAATAAGAAAGATCCATCTAGAGAATTATAGAAATTCAAAATGGAAATGATCTATGAATGATCCAGTCCATCTCCCTGTTGCCCAGTGCATAAGTTTTTTTCTTGATAGTCAGCTTAAATTTCACTTTGTTGGTTTCATCTCATAGCTATATCGCTGTATACCATGCGGTATCAGGAACTATACTTTTAAGTGGCCTAGCTTCAAAGACAGGTATTTTGTGGGGAGCAAGCATGCTGCAGAATCCACGTTCTGTTATGAAGAGTCAATTGGAAACTGTGTCACTAAATACAGAAGATCTTTCAAGCACCCTGGCTCAGAACAATCCCTGAACATTACATGGCACCAGGCGTATATAGATATTAAAGAAAATAACCTCGGTGGAAGATTGGAGCAGCTAAAATCTCCACCACAGCGAAAACTGTCTGGGAACATGGAAGTCAATTAAAAGAGAATTAAGAAGCATTTCATTGCATATCTGCAGTCAATGAGTGCTGGAGAAAAGGAGAATAGAATGTAGCTCTATTCCTGACAATAGCAGCTCATGATGCACTTGATGCATTCAACAGTGTTCAGTGATCTCAGGCAGAGAAGCCAACTATGAAGCTGCAGTACAGAACTTTAAGAAGTTGTGCACTCCATGTAAAAATGAGACAGGGGAGAGCTGGTTTTAACTTGAGGGAACAATAAGAAACTAAAACTATAGAGAGCTTTCAACTGAGCTAAAGCTGAAGAGACAATCTTGCAATTTTGGGGACAGAAGTCCTCCATTAAGTCTCTGACAAAAGATCTAATTGTGGTTGATATTTGGGGGAGAGGGGAGCTCAAAGGCTATGTCTACACTGGCAAGTTAGTTCAAATTAAGGAAGCTTAATTCAAACTAACTTAAGCCTAGCCCACATTAGGCTTTCATTAGTTTGAATTAAAGGCTTCCTTAATTTGAACTAATAAATTTGATTGCTTAGTTTGAACTAACTCTTAATTCGAAATAGTTAGTTCGAATTAAGTGAATATGGCTATATTAGTTCAAACTAACTTCTTAGTTCGAACTAATTGGCAGATTGACCTTCATGCAACTGACTAATTCAAACTAAGGAAGTGCCCTGCATGGACATGGCTAGTTCGAACTAGCATTCTAGTGGGGCCATGCTAGTTCAAATTAAGTTAATTCGAGCTAATTAAAATTAGTTCAAATTAGTTAGTTCGAATTAAATAATTTGAACTAGCTTTTGTAGGTGTAGACATAGCCAAAGAGATACAACTGGGAGAACCAGAATTAAAACATGCCTAAGAAATTGGAATTTTCCAAACAAAGGAAGTCATCCAGTTCATAATGAAGCTCATGGAGAGTAGACAGTGCTCTGACACTGTGGACATGATAGAAAATCAAAAATACCATGCTGTGATGGGGTGCTTTACCCCACATTTGACTGAAGGTGTTAATGGAGGTCAGAGCTACAAGTTAGGGAAATTATAGTTGAGAGGAAGGCCCTAATGAAGGGAAGATCATGTGTGCAGGGAGCTGATAGAAGAAAAGGGGGCAAGTAAGTAGTCTACAGTCACTCCTTGGGATAAGGGAGGTGTGGTTGGGGCTATAAAATCATAGATAATTAGGATTGGAAGGAACCTCAGGAGGTCATCTAGTCCAAACCCCTGCTCAAAGCAGGACCAACCCCAACTAAACCATCTCAGCCAGGGCTTTGTCTAGCCATACTTGATGACAGAGTCAAGTAACTTACAGTTACTCTCTGGGAGAAGGGAACGGTGGGGCTGACAAACCCAGAGAAAGGGAAAGAGCCAGAAGGAAAGGCTCAGGGAAAACACAGTAAAGTTCAGGATCGAACAGTCCTTGACTACTGGCTACTGAGTCCCTGAGCTGGAACATGTTGGAGAGGGCAGGTCCAGGTTTCCCCTGCCAACCACTGGGGAAGTGGCATAGACAAGCCAGTGGAGAGCAGACTGCCTGGGACAGTTCACCTTGGAATACTTTGATAGCCAAGAAGGGGAAGACACATTGGCTATGTCTACACTTAGGAATTTAGGTCGACTTTACTAAGTCGACTTCACTAAGGCGACTTTAAGTCAACCTTATTAAGTCGACTTAGAGAGTCCACACAGGACTCTTAAGTTGACTTAAAGGTGCTCCTATTAAGTCTACACTAGACTACACTAGACTGTCTAAGTTGACCGGATAGGTGGAGGGAGAGCCAGCCTTGCAGGGCTGGCTCTCCCCAGACCAGGAAACCGCTCATGGCTCGTCCCGGCGAAAGCCAGCTGGCTCTTCCCGAGATGAGAAGCCATGGGCGGCTTGTCCTGGCAGAGCCAGCCGGTGCACGGCTGGCTCTGCCGGGACTGAGAAGCCGCTCGCAGCTCATCCCAGCGAGAGCCAGCTGGCTCTCCACAGGACCGAGAAGCCGCTCATGGCTCATCCCGGCAGAGCCAGCCGGCGTACGGCTGGCTCTGCCAGGACAGAGAAGCTGTGGGCAGCTCTCCCAGCTCACTTCTCCCCAGGACTGCTCAGGTCCTGGGGAGAAAGGAGTGTGGGCTCCCTTCTGGCCGGAACAATGGGGTCCCGGGGAGAAGGGAGCACCACGGTCCTTTCTCCGAACCATGCTCCACCTGACAGAGAAATCCCAGGATTTCCCTGTCAGCTGGAGGGCCGTGCCAGCAATTGCCAGCCCCGTGCTCCAGCTGACGGGAAATCCCGGGGTTTCCTCTGTCAGCTGGAATGAGCTCCCTTCTTGCCCGGACCCTGCAGCCTATCGGTCCTGGCCAGAAGGGAGCCCCGTGCTCCCTTCTCCCCGGGACCCGCAGGGTCTTCTCCCTGGGATCCCATTGGTTAAAATTAAACAGGCAAGGAGAAAACCCCTATCCCAAGCAAAACTTATTAAAGGCCAAGGCTTAGGAATACATCAATGGCTGAAGGTTAGGAATACATACTGCTTGCCCAGTGCAGTCCCATGATATATCCTGCGACGCAGACTTCACCTGTTCTCCAGTGTTGCCCTATTTTAAGACTTTCCTACACCCAAATGTCAAATGGATCTGGGATACAAATCTTAATAAAGAGCTTGAGAAACTGAAGTTATTAATTAAAGAGACCCCAATGGTGGATGGTGGAATCTCCATCTTTGGGAACATTTAAGGCCTGGTTAGACAAAACCTTGGCTGGGATGATTTAGTGGGAGTGGTTCTGCTTTTAGCTGGGGGTTGGACTAGATGACCTCATGAGGTCCCTTCCAAACCTATGAGTCTATGAATCCTGAGGTAATAGGACACTTAGCATAAAATTAGTTGTCCATGGACTCCTACAAGAAGAGTATTAGTGCAGTCCCCTCCCCACCCCCTCAGCAGTGGAGCTGTATGCAAGTGTAGCAAAAATGGAGAGCAGTGGCTTATGTGCCCTGAGCACTTACAAAAACTGCATCAGTACACCCAAACAGAGAAAGAGGCTTTGACTTTAATCCACGAGTATGAAACGTTTCATGTCTTTATTTATGGGAGATGGGTGTTAGCTACAATGGACCATAAACCACTTACTGCCATTTCCAAAAGCATCCTGGCAAGCAGCTCCTGAGAATACAGATATTATTGTTTTGAATGACAAATGTCTGATTTCTGACGTCAGTACAAAAGTGAGTGAGACCTGGTCTTTGCAGACTCACACTCCAGAGCATTTGACAAAAATGCAGCCACCCAAGTCCAGAGCTAGACATCATATACGTCAATCTGATTATTTTTTTTAAACCCTGTCCAATCTCAGATGACATATGGATTGTGGTTGCCAGAGCTACTGCTCAGCATGATATCCTGCAGAAAGTAATGAAGGCTATTGGCACACAGAAGCTGGGATAGAAAGTTCCCAGCCTTTTTCACTGATTCAAGGGGAAATTTTCAGTCCTAGAGGGGTCACGAAACTGTTACAGAAAAGTTAGTTTTAAAGGACATATAATGGTCATTTAAGAATAGAAAAATTTCAAAACGGGTGAGAAACAATTTATAGTGGCCTCAAATGAACAGCCACATTCAGCAAGGATTTTTGCATGTGCTAAAAATACAGGCCAAGTAAACTGAGAGAGTCATGTTGGGTAGCACAGGAAAAACTAGCCCCTTGGAACACGGAAGACATTGATTTATTTACGTTGACTGGAAAAAAATTATGCACTTGTCCTAGATTTTTACTCTCCCTTCCCTGAGATAACCTTACTGGAAGACACTACAGCTAAACAGGTAATTGTCAAATCTATTTTTGCTAGATATGGTATATCTGATATAGTAATATTTGATAGTGAGCTGCAGTTCAGTGAGCATGAGTTGAAGTAGTTTCCAGTGCAGTTTGGATTCAGCTATGTAATTGCAAGTCCTCATTATCCCCAAACCAGGGGGTTGGTGGGAAATGATGTTAAAATAATAAAACTGCTACTGAGAAAGGCTGCAAAGTCCAACTCAGAACTTCACATTGTTAAAACATGGTTTGTCACTTGCACATCTGTTTTGTTTAACAGAAAGTGAGAACCAGCATGTCTGGAAGGTGATGTCAGAAGAACTGGGGATATGCAGATGTGTAAAGAGACAGATAAAGCTAAACAAAAAAGCAATATGATTTGAGGTCCTGGCACCTGCCACCACTTCATGAACATGACACATCTATGACAGTAATCAATGGTCGCAAATAGCTGTGATGTCACAAGAGTTCCCCCGCAGTTATATGAGGTTGACAGACACATTCTGAGGTGGAACAGACACTACTTTCCCCATCTTTCAGAAGAAAGGGAGATACGGGGTTTTGAGTTTGCCATTTTGCCTAAGGCTTCAGTTAAGCAACAGCTCACAAGAGGTGAAGACAACTAACTGATCTTCAGACATAATACTGCCAGAAAAAAAGGACTCTTGTCTCCTGACAGCAGCACTGTTATTTAAAGGGAGACCTAGAGGGTACTTCTGAGGTTAGCTGAACACTATTAAGTTCAGTTCATAGGTGGATAAGGTTTTGGAACCATGTGCTAGTAACACTTAACAATTAAATATTATTACATTTGGCTGGGGGAAAAAAGATGTGCAATTGGGAACTATACCTACATGTGTTTTAGGACCAGCCTTCACTGACAGTGGCAAATTCGCCTCTGTCAGTTCGAACTTACTGATCGACTGATCGGATCTGTGAAGACCCGCTCGGCTGATCATGAAATCAATTTCTAAACATCACTCCTGCAACTGGGTTAGCACTGACTCAAAGGGAGGCCCTTCCCTTCAGCTCAGCACAGCGGACGTACCAGGAGTAGGGAAGTCAGAACACAGATATGCAAGTTATTTTAAGTAACTTGTGTGTCTCTGTTTGGCTGCTGCCAAAAAGGGCAAGTAGTGGGTACCCCTTAACTTCCCACACTGACAGGCTGGGAGCAGGGCATTATAGATGCCCATGATCTGTTCTGGAAAGGCACTTGGCACTGGTCACTGAGTACAGAGGATCTCTGTCAAGCACATTGGGCCCAGAGTAATGCCAAACCACCACATTTCCCACTAAATAAATTCTCTCTCTCCTCAATGTTTAAACCCGTTAAATAGCTTTTAAGACCATTATCATACTCTTATTTTAGCTGTCTCTTACCACGCTACACAGCTTTATTGTCCTCAGTCCCACCATGTTGATTGCTTTTCTCAGAGCTCACTCCATTGTGTCTATCTTTTATGTAATATGGCAGTAGCACCCAGAAGCAAAGTCACTTACAAAGTGAGTCACTTACTATTTGAGCTGTAGTCATCTACCAGGACAATTTCTTTCAGCAAATGAGAAGGTGTTCGATTGATTATACTGGTAATTGCACGTAGGATGATTGATATCGCCTCATTCATAAATATGAGAACAACACTGAGTGTCGGGAGGTCGTGGGGATATTTTTTCACTTTACAGCTATAAGAGAGTGAGAAAAGTGTTTGGTTTCCTGAAAAGACTTAATAGAGAAGCAACCAAGTGAAAGGAGCATCTTCCGATTCAGTATTAAACACAACTTGGCACAAAGGGGGAAATAGTTTGTTCTGAATACTGGCTACCCATGAAAATGTGTCTTGAAGGCTTGATTCTGTGTGAAGGGCTTTCAGTGAACTGAGAACCACATCCTTATCTTTGCAGAGATCTTGCCACACCTCAGAATTGCAGGTAACCTTTGCTGGAAAAAAAATGTGAATGTTTAAACAGCAATGTGAATTTCAGGAATAAACAACTGATTTCTTATCTCTGTTGGAGTAAATTCAGAATAATTCTATTTAATTTTAATTCTATAATTCTAATTTAATTCTATATTTCTTTTTGAGCAATTCCACAAATCCCACTTACGTTTGTATGCACCCAGATTTATGATAAGATTTATGTAGCAATCCCCATCAGGGTGGATCATGTGACTTGCACTTGCTCATGTCTCCAAACAAGGGTGTAAAGGACAGAGTCATCCTGATCCTTCCTCATTGCCATCTTATCACTATTCAGCTTTGAGGCTTCCTTAATACTATAGCTCCTTCACTACTTCTTATTCGCCTCCTTTCCATCTATAATTGTCTTAGACAAAACATTTTCAAAGCTGGGTGCCTACAATTAGGCAACTGAATCCACATTTAACCACTTAGGTAAATGAGATCTGATTTTTCAGAGGTGTGATGTTAGGGGGGCTGCTGAAAATCAGACCACTCACTGAGATGCCTACCTATGGATTTAGCTCCCCTAACTTTTGGCAGCCATGGATGAAAATTTTAGCCTTAAAATGGGATTTTTCAAAGGAGCCTAAAGGCACATAAATCACATTGAAATTCTTTGGGATTTGGGCACTTGATTCCCATAGACTACTTTGAAAAGCCTGGCCCTACTTTTGATTCTCTGTATATGGAAACTTACAAATGCATGACACCTCTTTGGCAATTTTTGTTGTCTTTTTTTCTGGTCTTTTCAGGTTTTGCTGCAGTTTTGTTTAACCTTGGTGCAGTATTCAAAGTGAGGATTCACCCCTGGTTTATATAATGGCATCAAAATATGTAACTCATTATTCTTGGCCCCTTCTTTTAAAGCTAATTTGGTTTCCGTTGTTGCTGCACATCAAAAGGTGAATCTATGCTACATGCTTCTTTTAGCAGTGTGCAGCATACATATGCGTGCAGGGGCATGAACAACAGGGGGCAAACAGGGGGCACAGGCCTCCTCAATAATCATCTGGGAAACAGAACTCTGCCAGCCCCAGGGCCACAGCAGGGTGGGTGGGGGAGAGCAAGAATCTCCTGGCAAGAGGCTGCAACAGAGGCACTGAATATGTCTCTTCAAAAGGGATCACATTTCTGTACTTACCTCTGTATGTATGCAATATAGTGCCTCTAGCACAGGATCAACAGCAGTGTGACTGGCAAGGCACGTGAAGTAGAGACACCCCTAAAGAGGGTAGCCATGTATGCAAATATATATCCCACACAGATCTCCATTCACCCAAGCAATGCCTCCCCATCAGCATGACTATTTGTAGGGTGACCTGATGTCCTGATTTCATAGGGAGAGTCCCAATATTTGGGGCTTTTACTTATACAAGCACCTATTATCCGCCACCCTGTGTTCTGATTTTTCACACTGGCTGTCTGGTCACCCTAGTTGTATCCTACTGCCTCTTTGCTGCTGGATCCTTCCTCTACAAGGAAAGACTCCTGCAGCAGGGAAAGGCTTTGGCAAGGGCGGGGAACATAGGGGAAAAGCTCTGGCACAGGTCCCCTCTGTTGCTGGAACTCTGCGGCTCACAGTGAAAGACTCTGAGGAAGCAGCCGTTAAGGGCAGACACATTCCTTGCAGCAAGGGAGGGCTCCAGCAGTCATTCCCAGTGAATGGCTTAAGGCACTGGGTAAAAGATCTGCCAGCTCCTGGCTGCTGGAGATTTTTCCCCACCTTATGGAAAGATTCCAGAAGCAGGGAAAGGCTCCACCTTCTCCCTCTACCTACCTCCTGCCAGAGCCTTTCACAGAGGTGGAGCAACGCACCACAACATGGACGCAGCCTGCTTTTCACTGCCACCTATAGCTGCACATACCATACACACCACCATCAGCAAGTCATAGTGTGGACAAGGCTCATTTTGATGGCTAGCTCTTTTGTCAGATAAGTTATAACCAGATGGAGAAACTGTAGTTTGTTGCACCTTAGTCTGGGCATTTTTCAGGATGCTGTGACCTTGTTCAGTACCTATTGATTTGGAGAAAGATTTTCAAAGGCACACTGTGTAGTCATGCAACCAACTCATATTTGTGCCTATGAAAATCTCCCCTTTGCACTTTTAATGTAACTGAATCTCATTCATTAGGTTTCTTAGTTCTGCCTCAAATTCACTTTCTTAAATTTTGATATCCTTGTCCCATCTTAAATTACCCTGCATCTACTATATAGGACTATAGGCTGTTCTCAGATGTGCCAATGTAAATTCAAATTAACTCTACTGGGCTCAAAATAAAATTACTCATGATTTGCACTGGTGTAACTAAAATGAGAATCTGACCTATCCAGCAACACCAGGCTCCTTGGGGAGTCAGTATGGTGTCCACAGTAGGTGTTAGAAGTATATACTGTGCCTTTAAGAGCAGAGCACATGTTAGAGCAGTGGTTTTCAACCACTGTGTCGGGACACATTACTCTGTCGCCACACGGCAGTAATTATGTCGCAGAGAGCTGGGGAGATGATTGGATTCAGCCTGGGGGAGGATGGGCTAGTGTGTCCTGCAGGAGCACAACATGCCGCCAAGTGTGTTGCAACCTGCAAAAGGTTGAGAACCATTGCGTTAGAGAGAAGAGGATTAGGGCAGACTGTAGGGATTCATGGCCCGTGGTCTATGCTGAGACGGCACGTCCAGGCACACCTAGACCACCTCGATGCATGATCACGGGCTGTCCACCTGTAAACATGCTGGGCAGGGGGAAAAGGAGAGTGTGATGAACAGACACTGAGTATATTGAGAGATAGTGAAAGATTTATTCTTTTCCCTGCCCCAGCTTCCTTTCTCAAGGCTGTAGCTAGAAATGTAATCAACAGAGCTTATTTTCCCATCCCTGCGTAAAAGGCCTTGAAAGAACTTGTTATGTTCTTGTATCCTGTTATGTTATGTTTTTGCACAGGAATGCTTATTTTGATCTTATGTAAGTTGTTTGCGCTGCTTAATAAAAAGGAGGTGGCAGGCTCAAAAAGGCAGCTTCTGCTCCTCCATGATTTGACACCGAGTGTCTGTCATCCCTTCATCTGGCGCCCATCCGTGGGGCACCTGTGCCTGTCTACTTTTTAGATTTCTCCTGCTTTCCCAATGTGGGCACACAGACAAGTTTAGTGACTTGTCCGTCTGAGGCTTTTGCCTCGGTAAATCTGTGTGGTGCATTCACTGTTTTGCACAAGGGAAAGCAATTCCTGTCTTCCTGTCTGCTATTTGTCTTTCGCTCCCACCCACCACGCCCGGCAAGGGTTACAGACGCGTCACACATCTTCGGATCCCGGTGAGTATGGGGGCCTCTCTGTCTAATGCACAGACCCGCCACTGTAATGAGTTGGCTTATTTACTGCGCAAGGCTCAACATTCCTTTACGCTTAATGATCTTAAGGCGCTGATTCATGAGGTTCACGGCCAATGCCCCTGGTATCCTGATGCTGGGACCCTCCGCTTGGAGGATTGGGACCGCATCGGCCGTACCCTGCATGCTGAGCCTCGTGCAGGTATCAAGGTGCTCCAATCTTGGCACCTTTGTCGAGATGCCGTTGAGCGCTTTGCGCCACTGACACCTCCCACTCATATTTCTCTTTCTGCTGTCCCTCCACCGCAGTCTATCCCCCAGATTATCCCTCCTGCCCCCCCGTCTAACCCCCTCCGAGCCCCCCAAGCCCTTCAAAACCCCCTGATTCTGATCCTTCACTTCGACCGTCTGCAGTGCAGCAAATGGCTGAGACTGCCCGCCATACCGCAGACCTTTCCGTGGAGGAACTGGCCGAACTTATGGCGGTCTGTCCGGTCACCCGTACACCTAACGCAGACAACACCGTCATGGTGACACATCAGCCCCCCACCCCCAACCTCACCCTCGCTGCCCCTGCTGCCGCTACCATCCCCGTCCGGCGCCTTCGCGCCGCCACTAGCGGCAGCGCCGGCTTGGACTTAATTTTACAGACTGATACCGACTTTCAGCTTCCTGGTGAGGTGCATGTCGTCCCCACGCAGGTAACGGGGCCCCTCCCCCCACATGTAGTCGGTCTTATTTTGCCACGTTCCCATGCCGGTCGCAAAGGGTTTTTTGTCATCCCCGGCGTGGTTGACGCCGACTACACCGGGGTCCTCAAGGTCCAAGTATGGACCAACCTCCCTCAACAATTGCCTAAAGGATCCTCGGTAGCCCAGCTAATTTTATTCCCCTTCCTGGTCCCCGGGGCAGAGCACAAAGAGCGGGGCGATGGAGGTTTTGGCTCCACCCTCCCTTCCGACTCTTCAGTGCTCGCCCTCTCTACCCACATTCACGGGCCTCGGCCGATGTTAACTCTTACATTGAACGGCCGTTCCTTTACTGGCCTTCTAGATACCGGCGCTGACGTCACAGCGATACGCGCTGCCGAATGGCCACCCGCCTGGCCCAAATCACCAACCAAAGAGCTGTGGGGCATCGGTGGTCATCAAGCCGCATATCAAAGTTCCCTCTGGATCCCCCCAAAGACCCCCGATTAACCATTGTCCTCAATGCTCCTTTCAGAGTTCGCCCTGTTAGAGCGTTGCAGTCCATCCCCGGAGCCCTTACTCTTTTTACTGATGGCTCTCCTACCCGAGGAGTGCTTACCATCTTTTCCCTGATTCAACAGAATGGAAAGTACACTTTACCCTTCCCCAGAAAAGTGCTCAACGAGCAGAGCTGGCGGTGGCCATTTTAGCGTTCCATCTGTTCCAAAGCCGCCCGTTTAATTTAATTGTAGACACCCTTTATACCTACCATCTTTTTGCTCATTTACCCACCGCCTGTATTACATCCCTCATTGATAATGATCTTATGTCGCTTTTCTTGACTCTTAAAAATTTGCTTTTCCGTCGCCTGCATCCATTTTATGTTTGCCACATTCGCAGCCACTCGCCATTGCCGGGCCCCATTGCTGAAGGTAATCGGCGGGCGGATCAGGCCCTCCGGGACCTATCCGTTGTTTTTTTGTTCTCCGACCCCATATCCATCCACGCCTCTTTTCATCAATCCGCCAAGGTCCTGGCTAAGCAGTTTTCCCTACCCCTTCCGGAGGCGCAGCAAATTGCTCGTACCTGTCCACATTGCCAATCAACTTTGGCAAATGGATGTTACCTTTTTTGCTGCCCTCAAACCCTATGGTCATCTTCATGTCATTATTGACACTTATTCTGGTTTCATCTGGGCTTCTGCCCAGCGCAAGGAAGCAGCTCGTCAAGTTATTAGTCACACGTTGCATGCCATTGCCGTTATGGGACGGCCCCGTTCTTTTAAGACCGACAATGGTCCTGCCTATACCTCCTCCCTGTTTCGTTCTTTTTGTGCCTCTTGGGATATTATTTTGAAACATGGCATACCCTACAATTCTACCGGCCAAGCCATTGTGGAGCGTGCCCATCACTCCCTTAAAACTATTCTGGAAAAACAATTGAAAACAGTACCCTTCCGGCCCACCGGGTTGGCGGAGATCCAACAGACCATATACATTGCTTTATTTACATTGAATTATTTAACACTGAATGCTGAC
The DNA here is from genome assembly GCA_007922175.1 of Pelusios castaneus. Taxonomy (NCBI): domain Eukaryota; kingdom Metazoa; phylum Chordata; order Testudines; family Pelomedusidae; genus Pelusios; species Pelusios castaneus. Next base: position 2,142,879 of record ML685928.1, on the reverse strand, counting down.
AGACACGCCCCCGTGGACTGTCACTATCGGGGCCAGGGATCCCTACCATGCCCCAATGTGTACTATCGCCAACTGCCAGATCCTGCATGGCATGGGCCCGTCCCTTTGTTTACTTGGGAGCGAGGCTATGCCACTGTGCTTTCTCCAACAGGTCCGCTGTGGGTTCCGGCTCGATGTGTTCGACCAGCCCCAGATGGCGTGGCACCAGGGACTGCACAATCCGATCCCCAACTTCCAGCTGACCCTGAACCCGGACACCGAGGAGAAACCCAAACCCCGGCGACGCCGATCGCGGCCTGCTCGCCCCCTGCCTCGGGGAGTCACATGGGGAGATGTGAAATCCCTGGTCTCAGCAGCTCAGCAACAGCTGCTCCGCAACCATCAGGAGCCAACCCCTGATAATTTGTTATTGGCCATATTTGCTCAGCTCACAGCCAATTCCTTATTAATTTTTTTGGTTTTAGTTTGCCTTGTGCCAGCCCCTGTGGCCTCGGCGCCCTCCCTCCGGGACCGGATGGGATACAATATTTGGACCCGCCTTACTGCCACTGTTAATACCTCCTATTTTTGCCTCTCCAATGAGGTGGAGGTTGGCCAACTCCTTGGCTCGTGCCTTATTCCAGTTTGTAAACAACCCTCCGAGGTACAAAATGATACTTTCCTGGCCAACTTTGGTGTCAAGGTTACCTATGGCACCATTTCATCCTGGGGCGCGGCGGTCAGGCAGATACCGCCTGATGCAATGTCCCTCCACACCCCTTATGCGGCTAGTGGTGTGAATACCTCCTGCGCCCGTGTTGTTAATTGTTCTCGGGCCAAAGTTTCGCAGGGATGTGTCACTCCACCTGGCCCAACTTTAAATTGTTCATCCGTCATGAATGTTAGTTTTAACTATGCGCATATTTTTTGCCAAAAGGTTGGTTTTTTACCTGTGGTACTCGTACCTTTAGTTATACTCCTGCTAATTTTTCCGAAGGTACTCTTTGTTGTCTTAGTAGGTTGGCTATTGTTTTGCCCTCGACCCCCATCTCGCAGCAGCACAGTCATCGCGCTGTCCCTCTGGATGCCTCCTGCAACCCCACCGTCAAGCTGCTCAGCAAAGCAGAATATGTTTCTCTGGCACTCTCACTCGTGGGTGTCCCTGGCTTGGCAGTTGATTCACATATTCAGCTCACTCGTTTGGCCTGTTATGCTGCCAAGGCTATCAACGCTACCTCCTCAGCCATTGCACTTCTTAATGCAGAACAACATGAGCTTCGAGATGCGATCCTTGATAATCGCGCTGCCATTGGCTTTCTTTTGCTTAAGCATCATTATGGTTGTTCAACTCTTCGCAATATGTGTTGTTTTAATCTTACTGATAACAGCCACTTCATTGAGGACTGCCTTGCGGCGCTCAAGAACCTCACGGCGCGCATCTCCCAGGATGTCGGCTTTAGTGGTTTTTGGGACTGGCTCACGGGGTGGCTCCTGGATCTTGCACCCCTTCAATCTTTGTTTGGCTATGGTGTTTTTGCCCTTGCCGCCCTGGTTGCTTTTTGTTGCTTTGTTCAGTGTATCCCTTCCCTCTTGTCCCTTTATCGCCCCCCTTCCCCCTGACCCTCTGTCTATCCGCTCTCCCGTTCCAACCTGGCACTGCTCCAGAAGTGCCTCCAGGGTTACCTGGAGCCCAATAATTTGACAAGTAAGGGGGAGATGTAGGGATTCATGGCCTGTGGTCTATGCTGAGACGGCACGTCCAGGCACACCTAGACCACCTCGATGCATGATCACGGGCTGTCCACCTGTAAACATGCTGGGAAGGGGGAAAAGGAGAGTGTGATGAACAGACACTGAGTATATTGAGAGATAGTGAAAGATTTATTCTTTTCCCTGTCCCAGCTTCCTTTCTCAAGGTTGTAGCTAGAAATGTAATCAACAGAGCTTATTTTCCCATCCCTGCGTAAAAGGCCTTGAAAGAACGTGTTATGTTCTTGTATCCTGTTATGTTATGTTTTTGCACAGGAATGCTTATTTTGATCTTATGTAAGTTGTTTGCGCTGCTTAATAAAAAGGAGGTGGCAGGCTCAAAAAGGCAGCTTCTGCTCCTCCATGATTTGACACCGAGTGTCTGTCATCCCTTCACAGACTAGGAAGACAAGCTAGACGCAGTCCAGAGTCAACTTCAGTAGATACACAGATAGGACTCAGGAGCACATTGTTATCCTTTGTCTTATGCAATGCTGTTTTACATCTAAAAGACCAGACTACGCCGCCTTCTTATAAATCCACAAGACAAGACAGTAGGTTCCCTTCATAAGCAAACCTGGCAATTGATATTCTCCCCACAGAGCATTATCTGATCCCAGGGGATACCATATCCTTGAAGCTGGCACCATGTAAGATGCCCAGCTACAGTACAGTAGAACACCTTGTTCCTTGTCCTTTTTACACACTCTTTGTTCCATTACTTTTTGGAGATAGATTTCATTTGCTTGCTGTACCCACTATAGCTTGCTCAATCTATTTCTCAGGATATAAATCTTTCCCAGATGGCTAAAGTGGTGAACTAATCAAGTTATAATGAATGGGAAGGTTGGGTGGATATCTGGAGGATTTCCTAACCAGATAAGTATGAATGACCTTTTTTTCCCTCTCAGGTCCACATGACCAGTTTACAGAAAGATTAATGGTTTCTTTTCTTTCTGGGGCTGTTCAGTATTGTTTTGGTTTGGCCTATTATTGAATGAGGCACTGAGGTCAACATTTTCATTCAGCATTGAGTGCCAAAGCTAAACTCTCCCAAAGTTCAGGAGAGTTCATTCAGAGTCATCTTTAAAGCCCTTTTGCTGCCTAATGGACAGGTGGTGAACAAAATCAGAGGAAAGAGACTATGGTGTGGAAGACACTTCCATAGAGTAGAGAGACAGATAGATCTTTTTCTGTTCCCATGTACTCTTGTGTAAATCAAGAGGACAAATGCTGAATTCAATGAACTACACTTGGGACTGATCAAAAAACAGGAATATTTTTTCACAAAGCAATTAGCAAATAATGCGTCCCTTGTTTTCACTTTAAAAAAATTCAACATTTGTTGACCAATTCTAATTACAGTGCTATAACAACAATGTCTATGACTGGACCACCACGTCTATAAAGTCCAACAGCCCACTAGACTAGAGAAAAGAAGAAAGAACTTGAGAGTGCTGTAGCACACTGCACGTTTCCCCTGGTTGGGAGGGGAGAGGTAACTATTTTTAGCCAGACTTTTGTCCTGGATCATAACATGTACCGCCGTGTGATCAGTCTCTCCATCCTTAAAAATCTCAGCTCCCAGCTCAGCCCGCCATTGATCATAAACTTCTGTAGGATGCCGGGCTTACTCCCCCCTACCATTTCTTTAAACGGGTGGAAAAGGTGACTGTAGAAAAGGACCCTGGCCTTCCTCTGAGCCGGGGACAGAGGATAGGCCTGAACACCCCCTCTGGCCAGACCATCGTACTACAGGCCTGCAGCCCTGGAAGTGGAGGGGCGGGGCCCAGGCAGGAAGGGGCGGTATAAAAGCCAAGCCAGACAGCTCAGTGAGGGGGAAGCAGCCATGGAGGCAGGATGTTCTGCCTGAGAGGCCACAGACTAGGCCAGGTTGGGCCTTGACTGAAGGGTGGCTATGGGGACCCCGGGCTGGGGGGCAATATGGCCCACCCAGCCTACTGGGCCCCAGCAACTGGGAGGGGATTCCTGAACTGAGAGTCTGGAGAAAGCCTGCCTGGTGCCCCTGGGAACCAAGTGTGGAGCCCCTCTCCCCGGAGGAACCTGACCAGCTGCTGATCCCCTGTGACCTGGAGGAACTCCCCTCGGCTGAAGACCCTGAGGAACAGACACCTGCTGTTGGGCCCTACAACCTAGAGGAGCTACCCTCTGCTGAGGAGCCACAGGAGTTCCCAGACCTCCCGCCAATGGACACAGAAGGGCTGGTTGGGATCCCCTGAGCAACCTACCCTGTGGACCCAGAGGGAGACTTGATGGATGCAGGTACCCCAAACCCCAGGGTGGGAGGAAGTGGCCCTGGGACGGCTGGCTGCCACATTGTGGGTGGTGGAGCCACCAGAGGTCAGCGTGTTTCGGCAGGAGCCCCGCTGACCCCAGTGGCAGACCACTCTGCCACTGGATAGGGCCCTGGGCTGGGACGCAGTGGAGTGGGTGGGTCTGTGTCCCCCTCCCTCACCCCTTTTGCCCTAACCACCCGGAGTATTCAAACCCCTTACAATCCTCCACAGAGGTTTGTGTACTTTGTACCTGCCCTGCCCTGCTTGAGGGCTGGGGGCAATTGACTCTGTACTGTGCCTGCTCCGCCCGCCTGGGGGCCGGGAGCAATTGACTTTGTACTTTGCCTGCCCCGCCCTGCCTGATGGCCAGGACAACTGACTTTGTACTTTGCCTGCCCCGCCCTGCCTGAGGGCCGGGGCGACTGACTCTGTGCCGAAAAGGGCGCCCTGCCACTGCTAATTCCCCTGAGGCACCTGAAGGGGGTGCCCGCCAGTGATGTGGGATGTTACAGTGACAAACAGAAAGGTTGAGTAACTTGCACAATGTCCCATAATGAATCAGCATAGAATTCACATCTCCTAACATCTGGGCAGTGCCCTCTTCTCTTGACTACACTGTCTACTGAGTATAAATACACTAGATAAATACTTCTAGCTTGAGCAGAGACTGTGCACGGAGGACAATTTCACTCTCAGAGCTGCATAGGGTAGGAAGCCTTTTGAATTTTGCTTTTACTTTTCCCCTTTGCTATCAGGTATCATTGTTATACAGATTCTATTTTATTTAAAACTTTCTTGTTATATCTTTTGAGTACATCTCTTATAAGCTCCGACCAACTGATTTGCATTTTGTTTGTGCAGAAAATTAGCCACTGCTTTTTGTAAAATACAGAAGGACGTGAAGGAAAAAACAAATAAAACTAAATGTGGCACAAATCCAGATCTGCTCATGGATTCCATATAAGCGTCCATTCCAAATCAGCTTGGGGCCTTGGATAACATCTCCTTAAATTCACACATCTCCCTATGACTGTATATAGAATTCATACGCACCTGGGGTATCTGGTGTCTGGAATAGATCGATCCAGGGGCAGTTGGTCACTGAGGTAAACATTGTACCCATATTTTGTGAATAAATCCTGGGCTGTGGTTTGTTGGTCTTCTGTTAAATCTGAACCCCAGCGCTGGAAAAGAGGTGAATCTGGGAACCGCTTTCTGTGCACAACCTTCTTTTTCTTTTCCATCTTGTCTTCCTCCTTTGCTTTCTCAGATTGATGCATTTCAACTTTTGACTTCTCCAGCAGCTCTATGTCATCATCCTTCTGGTTCATTCTTTCATTATAAAAGGCTTTTTTCATGGAATTGGCTGCTTAAAAATAAAATGTGTTTAAGATCTAATGACATTAGAAAATAATGTGTAATAAAAATAATGGGCTTCTGTGACTGACTGCTCCCTCGAATCCCACTCCTGAAGCCCAATTCACCACACCCCGCTGGGTGACCATTCACTCCTGAGTCAGCCCACACCAGCCACCAGCATGTAATTGGTCCCAGGCAGTGGGTGTAAATCCACTGGCCACACAGGCATTGGTCTCCAAGCGAGCACCCCCAGCCCCAGAAACTACACTGGGAGCCACTGTCTTAAAAGGTTTGGGACCCACCCCCAATCACCCTAGCCTCAAGTCCAACCACTTAATAAAGAAGTGGATCATGCTCAGGCTTCCACATTCACACCCTCTAAAGACCACACCGCTTTAGATAAAACAAATACTAGTTTATTGATCATAGTATGATTTCAAGATAGAAAATAGCCGGTCAAGGGAGAATCATACTATAAGTGATCCAGGAGTGGCCACTATCAAATATCTAACATGTCTACCTAAACTGACCTCAAAGTCCAAGATTATGCTCAAAGTGTTCAGCTGTTCATTGTTTTACAGCCATTCTCTGCCTATTACAAGGCAGGGCCCAGATCTTGCTTCAAGATGGTGTCTTCCAGGCAAAAGCCTGCAGCTTCTCCCTCTCAAACAGTGTGTGTCTTTGTTTTTACAAATTCCTGACAGTCCCCTCCCTCCCTCCCTGTCCTGCTGTGTGATTCTTTTTACTTCTACTTGAGCCAGGGAAGGCATTCACATTTCCTTTGACATGTAATTGTCCAGCCTCTCGGCTAGAGATAGTCCTGAGAGTCTGAACCCTGTAATATGCTTCACATCTGTACACACATGTTGCTGCAGGAAACATGGCATGACAGCAATTATGAAGAATATGTTATGACCATCCACAAAGGAACCTGGTATAGTCTATTTGGCATCAAATCACGCAATTACATTGCAAAACTGAACAGAAAAGTGACCCAGATTATACCCTAGAGGTGCACGGATGTGCATCCCATGACAGCCTGGTTTAAATCAATGAAGTTACAACTACATGAAACTGGCAGGAGAGGAGAAGTTTCTAACTCCTTTATAAAAGGGAGTCCAAAAGTTATTCCTAAAAATTTCAGTATCACTTGTCAGATTCTGCCCTCAGTTTCCCTCCACTGAAATCAATGGAGACACAGAAGGAAAAACCAGTTAACAAGTGGTTTTAGAAGCCAGACACAAGGGGTATGTCTACACTTGTAAAGTTAAGTCGACTCTGTTAAGTCGACCTTATTAAGTTGACTTAACAGCAAATCTACACATTAAGTCGACTTAAGTCAACTTAAAGTCGACCTTGTTAAGTTGATTTAACAGTAGACACAAGTTAATTTAAGGCTTAAGTCGACCTAAAGAGGTGGTGTTATTAAGTCGACTTAAGCTGTTATTAAGTTGACTTAAGGAAGCGTTTAAGTCAACTTAATAAAAGTCCAATGTGGACGCAGTATTCTTTAGGTCGACTTAAGCCTCCTTAAGTTGACCTAACTTGCAAGTGTAGACATACCCAATAGAGTTACCTCTGATACACTGAAGTAACTAAGATCAGAATCTGGCCTTATCTGAACCATGTTGTTTTCATGATAGGGGCTATGGAAATAGTTCTGAGCATAAGGATAAACTGTATCTCCAGTCTATCCCCATTATATGACTACTTAATAATATCTCCTTTGTCTAGATGACTTTCTGGGGAACTGGCAAATTAGGCCGTATCAAAAAGAGAGAGGATTCACAGGCACTGTTTCCAGATATCATATTTCAGGTACTTAAATTTATTTTTGGACTTCCCTAAACAGAAGTACCAGCAATGAGCCCAGTGGGTGCTGGGTTGCTGTTACACGTTAACTTTCTAATATTAACTTTATTTCTGCTGATTATTATTTTATTGATTATAAATGCCTGTGTTCATTTCAAAAGGAAAACATCCCTAAGAGACTTGCATGCAGTGGAGCGTCTTTTGAGATATTTTCCATTTTGATTTAGAATAAAAGAAGTGGTGTCTTTTTCTCATATTGAATCAAACACACCTGTTTCTTTTCATAGCTATTAATAACAATAGGCAGCAATATGCAAAGCAGCAGATGGCCATGTGAACTGGGGTCACATCCAGTCACTAATGGTGATGTGGTCATTGGGCTGTGGTAATTATTACTGCAGCTAGAGAGTATAAGGAAACAAAACCCGTTGAGTCACACCTCCAAGGCTTCCTAAGATGCATTTGATGAAAGGGCTGTTTTCATCTCTGGATGATCACTGTGCTGTGTAGCCCTGCTATATATCCCCTCTCCCTGATACAAAACAGCCTAGCCAACTAAGTCTAGAAGAAAGGCTCTCACCACCAAATTTCTGGTGGCCTCAAAGTGTGGCCACCAACTCTTGCTGATGGCCGCTCTGACAATTTTTTCCTAAAATACTCAATTAACTTTAGGAAAAACAAATCAACACACACACAATCACACATCCAGATCACTGTAATCAATTATGCAGTAGAACGGCTGTTGAGCTCCCCATTCAGCTTGGCAGTCCCCATTCAACACATGTGGATTTTCCTGTGCTTAGGCCATGTCACGGAGCAGAAGACCCAATACTGCTGGGGAGCTGCCAGAGACAGTGAACAACTGTAAAAAGTGAATGAGGCCCTAGGGACATGCCAATCCATCTCTCTGTCCCTGCCAACAGTGGACCTTCAACAAGAGCCCGCTCTGGGGAAGGTGAATTGGGAACTCACTGGCCACCTGCAAAGTCGCAGACTCCCCATGCCACAGCCAGGCAGAGCTGCCCAAGGGAATGCCTCAACAACCAAACACTGCACCTGCCTCCACTGACAAGAGCCATCTCTGGTGCAGTGCACACCATTCCCATGTATGTCCAGAGGTGCTGGCCAGAGCCCTGAAGGAGGCTATGTGGTGCAGGGTGTCAATCCCTGCAGGCTGCACCAGTACAAAAATACCATGGCAGTACATCTCACTGTCCTTGATCACAGCTATTTTGCTCCCCACAATCTCCACCCATGCTTTGGAGGCTTTCATGGCTGCCAAAAATTCTGCTGGTTGCTGCATGTGGCCATGGCAACCACAATTGAGAAATGTTTGTCTAGGCAACCTGCTGGCAAAGCCGCATGCAGTGCCTTCACTAAACTATCCCTCCCGCCCTTGCCACCAGTCTGGTGGAACAGAACAGGCCTAGGGATGCAGTGGGAAAGAATCCTCATGACAGTAAGGCAGAAGGCCTGATGCTGCAGATCTTATATGGGTGATTTCAGGACAACTTGACTCAGTAAGGCAGCAGGACTGTACGCATCTGTCATCACACCACACTTCTCCCCAGCTTCAGATCATGTGCTGCCACATGTCACACTGTCTGGATTTAGGGGAACATCCATAAGAATTATGCCATGTTTGGTACCAGTAGAAAGGGTGTAATTTGCTGGGAATGATTATATGGTTTATGTATAGGAATTGCATCTGTATTAGAAGTTAGGAAAATGTTATGTGTGTGTGTATGTATGTGTATATATATATATATATATATATATATATATATATATATATATATAAATCAACCTGTGTAATTCTGGGAAACTCCCCAGACAAGATCTCTACAGCCATTGTCTCCTTAATGGGCCATTAAGGAAGCTCACCTGTTGAGCCACTAGGACTTGGGTCCGGATCAGTTCTTCTTGCAGAGCCAAGCATTGCTGCTTCTCCTCTTTAGCCCCCACCCGAACCCAGGCTAACCTTTGTTGTAACCTGATCAGTTAACTGTTTTTCTCCTGTAAGGTGCTTACATTGTCCAACTCTTAATGGTATTTTCTAAGTTGATCTCTCCATCCTTAGGAATGGCTCTGACCTCACTCTCAGTGTCTCTTTGCCACCCTTACACCTGCCCCTAGCCCTCATTTCTTTTCCTGATCCAAGACTTTCTCCATTGAACTGCTGTCAGTGCACAGCCACTGTGTCAGAAGATCCCACAATTTCTGGGCCACTACCCACCATGAGATGCCTGGGAGGAACAGCTGTATCTTCAGCATTGGTTAGAAGTTTGCTAGCTAATCACTTACTGCCCAGTAAGCCACCTACACCTTTCCAGTTAGGAAAGGTGCTATACGGGCCACTCAAGTTGATTTCTTCCAGTCCATTGCCTTTGCCACCCACTCAGATATTCACAGGAAGGCCTAAGTGTTACCTTCCAAGCCAAGCTTCTCCAGGCCTGGGACCAACCAGTCCCTAGTTCCATCACCAGCTGTGTTATTGAGTGCAGCTCAGCCTAGCCATTTCTGTATTCACTTCTGTTGTTTGGAGTGAACATCTTGCCACATCTGTTGTGCAGCAAACTGAGCCTCCTGCTGTTTCTACTGGATTTCCATCAGTTGTATCAGCTATTGCAGTCCTACTACTATCAGGTGGATCACCACTATGCCTTTATTCCAGGGCGGGTTGGCCACCCCACTTCTGATACAATATGTCACTGGGCCAGGCTCCTTCCAGCTCCAAAAACACACATTGCCACACCCAGTCTTTTGCAAGGAGGCATATTTCATTAACAAAAGTTAGCAATCAAACAGAAAAACAGTCTTAGCTCACTCCATAGCCTCCAGCTTCAGGGCCACCACTCTGAGCGGTCTCTGACACTCTTGATCCTGGCATTTTTCCAGACTCCAGCAGCTCTGTGCCCTTCTTAGAGCAACAGCACCAGGGCTGCTTCCTTGAGCCTCTGGTCCCTTGCACCAGGGACCAACCACAGGTGCTAGTGCCACTCTGGTGTGGCTTTCCTGCCCTAGGTTGCAGCCCATCTCCATCCACCTCCCAGCTACTCCTTAGCAGCCTTTCATAAGCCCAGGGGCCAATAATTAGCTGGATTGGACTTAACTGCTTTTGTCCAGGGGAGCCAGACTTATTCCATCCACAGGGGCCAGCTGTCCTGTGGCACCATTCCAAACAAAACCCCTCTCAGAATGAATTCCTGACACTGAGATTCCCTGCAGCTTCGCTCAAAAAGCCCTGATCTCTTATGTACATATTGCATCCCATTTAGGTTTGTTTGCACTGCAGCCAAAAAATGTAACTCCCAGCTCAGGCGAACATACCTGTGCTATCTCAGTTGAGGTAAAACAGACTGTGCCCTAAAAACAGAAGAATAGAATTGTAGAAGTAGCAGCATTAGCAACAGGCGGGGTTAGTCACCCGAGTGTATGCCTCCTGTTTCAGATCGGATCACAGACAGGGTGACTAGCCCCTCCCGCTGCCATCGCTCCACTGCTATGTTTAACGTGTTAGTACGGTTGGAAATAGGGTGGGTAAATCTATCCCAGCTGGAAATTATGCCTCTATTTCTACTGTAGACTTGTCTTCAGAATTTTCTTGCCCAATTCTGTATTCTCAGACTGAACAGTCTTCCCTGGCTCTCAGCTTCTGCTGTTTTCAAACACAAGTCAGTCAGGAGCTATCACCAATCTCGGCAACCCACCACACACCCAGTAGTATTGCTGCAAGGTTAGGGAAGGAGAGGAACAAAGACAGGGCCTGGTCTCCTGTGTTCAAATCCTGTGCTTCCCAGGACAGCAGAAGCTAAGAGAAATAAGCAAGGGGATTCCTAAGGACTCCCTTCCTTTCAAAACTGATACTTTTCTTAAGATAATTTTTTTTCAGCAACAAAACATTTTTTTTCCCCTTGTGATTTAATCTGTGGGCGTGATGAACCCTGCCAAGTATTTTACGTTTGATCTTAACCTCTTCAATCTAAAGCTGCAAATCTTGCTCTGTTTCCAATGTTTATAGCTAGGAACCCTACATGATTAAACCCCGTCCAACTCTAGGAGAGTTTAGGGTGATAGAAAGCAAAGTAAGGACAAGTGTGAATGAAAAGCTTATTTGTAGAGATGACAGAGAAATCCTCAAACCTTCTAAATCAGAATGCTACAGAGAAAATGTGCCCAGACAAATTCCAAGAAACACATGAAAACAAATGACTTCTGAAATATAATGAAGTACCTGCAGGGAAGAAGAACTGAGACACCTAATTCTAGTTAAGATACGTGTTCTATATATGCTGCTGAATGGCAATGTGGTTTACTTACAGATGTTGTGAATATACATCTCCAAATGGTCCAGCCGCTCAATAACTGCGTTTTCCTGGCTGAAAGATCGGGGATGAACCTCTAAGTGTCCAGGGCTTTGCTTTTTCAGTTCTTGAATTACATTCTTCACATAAAACACAAGGAAGATATTCACAGTGGATACAAGAAACAGCACAGCTGGAAAGAGACTTGGTAGCCTTCTCCACGACACCATTCTCTCTCTCTCTGCCTCTAAATATATATCTGTCCTGGTTGCAATTCTTGTTCAGTTGCTGATCTGTGCAAGTTGCTGAGGCCTCAAAGTGGTTCCAAGCAGACTTCTTTGGAATAGGTATCCAGACTGCTTAGATGGAGTGATCTCTTTGAATATAAATATGTCAAAGAGCAAGCAGTAATTATTTACAGTAGCTAAACGCAATGGGCGGTTTCAGTCTTTTACCTAGGCTACGTGCTTCTATCATTTAGTGGGAAGGTAGGCAGCTGTAACTGCCTTGCTGAGTGAGTTAAAGAATTTGATTGTTCTCTTCTGACGTGTTGCAAGAGGTCTAAAACTGCTGGGTGTTAGTCAGAAAAAAATACACACACAATAAAACTGCAAGTAATTTCTTTGCCATTGATCAAGACTATCAGAAGATTTTTGGGAGTGTGTCTGCAAGTGAAACAGAACATGTGAAGATAGTATCCTATGGAGCAGTGGTTCCCAACCTTTTTTACGCAAAAGGCTACAAGTATAATTTTTTACAACCCTGAAGGGCCACCAGCCTCTGCCAGCAGCTCCCCAAAAAGTAGTTTGCCTCCTCCCTCATTGATCTCCCTGACTGCAGTAGTGAGACCACATACATTCTATAGTCCTGTGCACTCTATCTGGGTCCCTAAGCAGTGGCTCCCTTCTGCAGCCAGGGGGGGCAGAAGAACAATGCTCCCCTCCATCTGGCTCCAGCAAGGACCCCAGCACCTGTGGACTTAGGCAGAGCAGATTGCTATGCTCCCTGCAACAGCTGCAGGAGGGAAACCCTGATCTCCCATTCCCTTTCGCTGCAGCAAGGAGCCAGCACTGGTCTTTTAGCCCCATGGAAACGTGCTCCACCTGCGTTCTTAAGCAGTGGCTCCCTTCTGCAGTTAGCAGAAGGGGAGTCGTGGGCCACTTTGAAAGCCCCCAAAGGCCACATGCTGGGAACCACTGCTGTAGAGTGAACTCATTATGTTTCCCCTGAGTTTAAGTCTCCAAAGAACTGCAGAAGAGCAAATAGCTGAAGGACATTTGGTATTTAGGGATTATAACAAAAAGAAGTGCATGTCTCCAGACTATCAGAGATGATGGTCCCGATTCACTCCACACTCTGCACAGCCTCAGACATTATAAGCAGCTGTATTTGAAGCCGTCCTCAATGGAAAAATTTGATTCAAGTTCAAACAAGAATTGTGGGTGGTTTCTTCCCTGGCTGGAGAACTGGCAAGGCTTAGAGCACAGTCCTTGATTTCCACTTGAGACACAGGTTCATAACTGAATGGTCTTGTTAGACTTCAGGCAGATACTGGCAGCTCCGGTAGCTGACAATGAAGAGAGATTTTTTCCCCCATTTCCATACTGAAAGGGAAATTTAACTAGCTCTCGGAGGGAAAAAAAAGTTTAAGATTTCAAAATTTTCTCTTCCATAGAATCATAGGCTATGTCCACACTGGCAAGTTAGGTGGACTTAAGGAGGCTTAAATTGACCTAACTTAATCCCTGTCCACACTTGGCTTTCATTAGGTCAACTTAAGGGGCTTCCTTAAGTCAACCTAATGAATGCTTAAGTTGATTTAATAAGAACCGCAGGGTATTTGAACTAACCCTCCTTAGGTCGACCTAAGCCCAGTGTGGACGCACAAGTCCATTTTCTTAGGTTGACCTAAGGGAAGTTAGGTCGAATTACTAAATCCCAGTTAAGGGAAACCACTTTGTTAAGTCGACCTAATAAGGTTGACTTTTGGTCGACTTAAGGTCAATCTTATTAAATTGACTTACTAAAGTCAACCTAACTTTTTATAGTGTAGACATAGCCATAGAAGGTTAGGGTTGGAAGTAACCTCAGGTGGTCATCTAGTCCAGCCCCCTGCTCAAAGCAGTACCAATCTAAACTAAATTATCCCAGCCGGGGCTTTGTCAAGCCAGGTCTTAAAGGACAAAGATTTCACCACCTCCCTAGGTAACGCATTCCACTGTTTCACTATCCTCTGTAAGGGGCAGGGAATATGGCTGCCCTCAGAGATGGACAGCCAGGTCAGGCCAATCCCCTGCAAGGGGATGAACCCTGGGCCACCAATCCGAGCAGACAGGAAGCAGGGGGGTGGAGCCCAGAAGGGCAGTATCAGAGAGCGGCCCTCTCCCTCAGTCAGGGCCCAGCCAGCACTGGGGAAGCACTGTGCTACACTACCCCGGGGCTGGACGCCCAGCCAGGCTTCCAAAGAGACTTGGCCCCCATCTTCCTACTGCCTGGGGCCCAGAGGACTGCCCCGAGTGGCCAGCACCCAGCCAGTTGGAGGAGATGCCAGCCCCCTGTGAGCTGAGGGAGCAACCCCTCACAGGAGAACCTGGCTACCAACCCCCTGACCCGGAGCCCTGGGACTCTGAGTTACCAGATGGCCCCTGTGAGCTGGAGGAGCTGCCCTTGGCTGATGATCCTGAGGAACCACCCACTGCCCCGGAGCCCTATGGACCGGAACCGCCAGACGGCCCCTGTGACGTGGAGGAGCTGCCCTTGGCAGAGGACCTGGATGGGACGCTGCCAGCCCTACCATCACCAGATGAAGCTGATGGGTTTGGGAACTTCCCAACAGCGGAATACCCCGGCATCCCATAGGAGACGCAAACCAGGTACCCCGGGGAAAGGGAGAGGGCAGAGCTACCTGGCCCAGTGGTCTCTCAGCAGCTTGGGAACTGTGGACTTGGGGCAGCATGTTGCGGTGAGAGCCCCTCTACCCCCACCAGGGACACCCTGGCTCAATTTGAAGCGTTGGAACCATCCTGCTATAGCCACTGTGGTTGGTTTGTTTGTGGTATGCCTTTCTCCTGCATGCCCCCCGAAACCCATTCCTAGCCAAGAGACTGCTGCCTGCCCCGCCCTGCTCTGCCGGAGGGCTGGGAGGCCTGTTATCTAGAGAGACTCGCCCTTCTCTGGGCTAGAGACTGCTGCCTGCTCCGCCTCGCCTGAGGGCCAGGAGGCAGAGCTGTCACATTTGGTGCCTTCTCTGAGGAGGGACAACCCCCTTGACAAAAAGGGGGCCTCTTCACTGAGTTTTCTCGGGTCATGATGAACCTGGACAAGTTAATCAAGTGGTGGACTGAAGCCCAGAAGCAGCAACAGACTGCACACTTGCAGCAGCAACTACAACTGGTACAAAGCCTGGGAGCCCAGCAGCAACAGCTTATCCGGGATCTGGGGGCTCAGCAGCTGGACCAGCAGTGCCAGTACCTCCAGCAGGGACCAACACAACCGCCAGCCTCTAGCAGCCAGATGGTGAGTGGAACCATGGGGACCCCCAGTACCCCGCTACCCCTGTGCCTTACGAAGCTGAGACTGGGCGACGACCCTGAGGCATTCCTAACCACCTTTGAACAGGTGACCTCGGCAGTGGGCTGGGACCCCACACAATGGGCGACCCTGTTAGCCCCATATCTAACTGGCATGCCCCAGGTGGCCTATTGGGCCTTGTCAGAGGAACAGGCCCGGGATTATAAGGAGGGGAAGGCTGCAATACTGGACGCCCTAGATATCTGCCCGGAGACCTTCCGTTGGTGATTCCGCAACAAGATGTACCCGGTGGGGGCTTGGCCCCGGGCCGTGGCCCAGGAACTGAGACATGGGCTGGCGGTGGTTACTGCCAGACCAGAGTACGGCAGGAGAGGTGGCTGAGCGCGTCGTGACCAAGCAGTTCCTTCACATTTTGCCCCCTAAGGGTCAGACATGGGTCATGCATCATCGTCTTTCCACCTTGAATGATGCCGTACGCCTCATAGAAGATTTCCTGGCAGCGGAATCTTCATCACCCGCTGAGGCCCCAGGGGGAAGCCTTCGTCCTCCGTCCCTGACCCAGGAGCTGCGGACGCCCCACGCCAACCGACAGGCTACGGCCCGACCACCCCGATCCCATCCCTCACCCGCATCGTCTGTACCAGCCGAAAAGTCCCCCAGACCCTAGGCTGGCCTGGCCAAGCGCCAAGGACCCATGCCTGGGACCCACCCGATAGAACCCGGACCCTGCTTCACCTGCGGCCAATACGGACATCTCCGGAGGCACTGCCCCTTGATGGACTGCTCCTGTGGGCTCGTATGCATTGGAGAGGGCCAAGCCCGGAAGCCCCCGAAGACCCCCATGACGGTCCCCCTATGTCTGGCTGGCCGGCCCGTGCGAGTGCTCGTAGACTCAGGGAGCGGACAGACTCTAGTTCATCAGGAACTAGTCCCCACCAACGGACCAATGACTGGATCCATACACCTACGGTGTGTGCATGGGAATGTAAAGGAATACCCCACCATGCAGGTCCAACTAACCATCAGTGGGGTGACCCGGGTAGTACCGGTAGAGGTGACTCCCAGCCTGCCTTTCCCAGTCATCCTGGGCCAGGACTGGCTGGACTTTCACGACATCCTGCAGGCCACCACCCAGCAGGAACCCTCGAAAGGGCAGAGCCAGACTACCGCTGATGCCCCAGAACAGGACCCTAACCCAGGTGGGCCAGAAGTGAAGGCAGACCCGGGAACCTGGGAATCACCGGGAACTGCCACAGAACCCCTGGAGCCACCTATGGAACATGGCACCCCTGAACCGTATCCCACGGAGAAGGGTCCCCCATTGCCCGCCCTGCTTGAGGACTTCTGCCGGGACCAGCGGGAAGACCCCACATTGGCCCACCCCTACGAACAACTTGCCTTCATGGATGGGGTGGCTACTCATGGTGATAGTACCAACCAATGGCCACGTTTTGAGCTCAGGCGACTGGCTATACCGAGTGGAACAACACCTACAGACCCAGGAGGCCCGGGTCCTGTTGCTGGTTCCCCAGCGCCACCGACGAGCAGTCCTAAAGCTGACCCATGATGTCCCAGCAGCCGGCCATCTGGGCCTCGACAAGACTTTGGCCCGGATCCTCACCCATTTTTTACGGGTCAGGGGTGCGCCAAGAAGTTAAGGATTATTGCACTTCCTGTCCGGAGTGTCAGCTGGCTGCCACTCTGGGAGTACCGAGAGCCCCACTAGTACCCCTACCTTTGGTAGGGACCCCCTTCGAGCGGATTGGGATGGATCTCATAGGCCCCCTAATCCGCAGCACTGCAGTCTTTCACTTCATTCTGGTGGTGATGGATTACGCCACCCGGTTCCCTGAGGCGGTTCCCCTGAAGAATATCAAGGCGCGAACCATTGCCACTGAACTGATGAAGATTTTTGCCCGGGTGGGCCTCCCCCGTGAGATTCTTACAGATCAAGGCACAAATTTTGCCTCCTGGCTGCTGCGGGAGGTATGTGGCCTCCTTGGGATAAAGAAGCTCCAGACGTCTATTTACCACCCCCAAACAGATGGTCTTGTAGAGCGATTTAATCGCACCTTGAAGGGGATGCTAAAAATTTTTTCGCAGGATGAGCTCCGACATTGGGACCTACTCCTTCCCCCGCTACTTCTAGCCACCCGCGAAGTACCCCAAGCTTCAACTAAGTTCTCCCCATTCGAACTCCTGTATGGCCGGCAACCCAGTGGGATATTGGACCTGCTGAGAGAAACCTGGGAACGGAGCCCCTCGCCCTCGCAGGGGCTGCTTCAGTACATCCTGACAATGCAGAGCTGCTTGCCACAGGTTGGAGCCCTGGCTAAGGAGAATCTCCAGGAAGCCCAATGAGCCCAAGCCCGATCCTACAATCGGGGGGCCCAGCTTAGAACCTTCCGCCCTGGAGATCAGGTACTGATACTCCTGCTCTCCTCGGAGATGAAGTTGCTGGGACATTGGCGGGGCCCGTATGAAGTGGTGCGCCAGCTTAGCCCAGTTACTTACGAGCTTCACCAACCCGATCGCCGAAAACCCTGTCAGCGATACCATGTGAACTTATTAGGCCCTGGAAAGATCGGGAGGCATTGTTAATTGCACCATACCCCACAGAACCCGAGCTCGGACCCAAAGTCCCACCACTTGGTGAAGCCCCGGAACCGGAACTGGGTGAGACCCTCACCGCATCCCAAAAAGGACAAGTTTGGGAACTGGTGCAAACATTCCCAAAGATGTTTTCCCCCACCCAGGGGCAAACTGACCTGGTGTACCATACCATCCAAATGGACCCAGGGAAAGTCGTCCGAACCCCCACCCGTCGCCTCCCCTGGAGTATGCGCGAAGCTGTTGATCAGGAGGTTCAAGCCATACTCGATCTTGGGGTGACTGAACCCTCTAAGATGAATGACATAGCCCAACTGTATTGGTTCCTAAACCAACAGGTGAACCAGATCTCAAAGTCTGATGCTTACCCCATGCTGAGGGTGGATGAACTGTTGGACCGACAGGGTGAGGCCCAGTATATCTCCACTCTGGATCTGACGAAGGGCTACTGGCAGATCCTGCTGGAGGTGGGATCGAGGGAGAAAACAGCCTTCGCGACCCCCAGTGGCCTGTTCCAATTTACCAAAATGCCATTTGGCCTCCATGGGGCCCCTGCAACCTTCCAGAGGCTGATGAACCAACTCCTACTCCCCCACACAGGGTACGCGGCTGCCTACCTTGACGACATCGTTCTCTATAGTCGGCGCTGGGAAGAGCACCTCCACCACATCGCAGCGGTCTTGAGGGCCCTCTGAGATGCGGGTTTGACAGCCAACCCAAAGAAATGTCACCTAGGCTGGAGGGACATGACGTACCTGGGGTACCACCTAACACGCGGAATGGTGCAGCTGCTTGTGGATAAAGTGCAGGCTGTTCAGAACCAACCAGCCCTGACTACAAAAAGACAAGTCAGACAATTCCTTGGGCTAGTGGTGTACTATCAGAGGTTCATTCCTCGCTTCGCAACAATTGCGGCCCCTCTGACCTACCTGTTAACCAAAAATCGCCGACTCGGGTACACTGGACGAAGGACTGAGAGGGCATTCCAAGCCCTGAAAGCTGTGTTTTGCCAGGACCCCGTACTCTATACTCCGGATTTCGGCCGCCACTTTACCCTTCAGACCGATGCATCCACACTGGGTTTAGGTGCTGTCCTCTCACAGACCATAAACGGCGAGAAACACCTGCTACTCTACCTCAGCTGAAAATTGTTCCCCCGAGAGCAAAAATATTTGGTCACCGAGAAGGAGGCCCTGGCAATAAAGTGGGCTGTGGAAGCACTTCGATATTACCTCCTGTGTAAGTCCTTCACCGTCATTACAGACCAGGCCCCCTTACAATGGCTCCAACAAATGAAGGATTCCAATGCCCGCCTAAGGAGGTGGTACTTGGCCCTGCAGCCTTTCGTTTACTCCATCCGGCATCGGGCTGGGCAACAAAATGCTAATGCCGATGCCCTATCCCGCTTTCGAGAATGGCAGATGCCCAGACCTGCTGGGCAGGATCTGGACTTAATGGGATGGGGGGTGTAAGGGGCAGGTAATATGGCCGCCCTCAGAGATGGACAGCCAGGGCGAGCCAATCCCCTGCAAGGGGATGAACCCTGGGCCACCAATCCAGGAAGACAGGAAGCAAGGGGGCAGTATAAGAAAGTGGCCCTCTCCCTCAGTCAGGGCCCAGCCAGCACCGGGGAAGCACCGTGCTGCACTACCCTGGGGCCGGACGCCCCGCCAGGCTTCCAAAGAGACTTGGCCCCTAACTTCCTACTGCCTGGGGCCCAGAGGACCGCCCCGAGTGGCAGGCACCCAGATGGTCGGAGGAGATCTGTGAGCTGAGGGAGCAACCCCTCACAGGAGAACCTGGCCACCAACCCCCTGATCCAGAGCCCTGGGATTCTGAGTTACCGGACGGCCCCTGCGACCTGGAGGAGCTGCCCTTGGCTGATGACCCCGAGGAACCACCCGCTGCCCCAGAGCCCTACGGACCGGAACTGCCAGACGGCCCCTGTGACGTGGAGGAGCTGCCCTTGGCAGAGGACCTGGACGGGACCCTGCCACCCCTACCACCACCAGACGAAGCTGACGGGTTTGGGAACTTCCCAACAGCGGAATACCCTGGTGTCCCGTAGGAGACGCAAACCAGGTACCCCGTGGAAAGGGAGAGGGGAGAGCTACCTGGCCCAGTGGTCACCCAGCAACTTGGGAACCATAGACCTGGGGCAGCGTGTTACGGTGGGAGCCCCGCTGCCCCCACCAGGGACACCCTGGTGCAATCTGAGGCGTTGCAACCATCCTGCTATAGCCACTGTAGTTTGTTTGTGGTGTTCCTTTCTCCTGCATGGCCCCCAAAACCCATTCCTAACCGAGAGATTGCTGCCTGCCCTGCACTGCCTGAGGGCTGGGAGGCCTGTTATCTAGAGAAACTCGCCCTTCCCTGGGTTAGAGACTGCTGCCTGTCCTGCCCTACCTGAGGGCCAGGAGGCAGAGCAGTCATATCCTCCTAGTGGAAAAAAAAATTCTTAATATCCAACCTAGAGCTCCCCCATTGCAACTTAATACTATTGCTCCTAGTTTTATCTGCCACCACTGAGAACAGCCTAGTTGCATCCTCCTTGGAACCCTCCTTCAGGTAGTTGAAGGCCACTATCAAAACTCCCCTCACTCTTCTCTTCTGAAGACTAAATACCTCTAGTTCCCTCAGCATCTCCTCAAAAGTCATGTGCCCCAGCCCCCAATCATTTTTGTTGCTCTCTGCTGAACTCTTTCTAATTTGTCCACATTCTTTCTGTAGTGGGGGTACCAAAACTGGACACAGGACTCCGAATGTGGCCTCACGAGTGCTGAATAGCAGGGGAAAATCACTTCCCTCAATCTGCTGGCAGTGCTTCTACTAATGCAGCCCACTATGATGGCAGCTTTTTTAGCAATAAGGGCACACTATTGACTCATGTCCAGCTTCTTATTCAATCTAACCCCCAGGTCCTTCTCTGCAAAATTGCTGCCTAACCAGTCGGTCTTCAATCAGTAGACGTGCAGGGGATTCTACACTCTGCACTATTTGTTGAACCTCATCAGATTTTTTTTTTCTTTTGCCAATCCTCTAATTTGTCTAAATCACTATGTATCCTACCTTTATCCTCCAGGCTATCTTTCACCTCCTCGCCCCCCAGCTTAGTGTCGTATGCAAACTTGCTGAGGGCGCAATCCATCCCACCCTCCAGACCACTAATGAAGATGCTGAACAAAATCAGCCCCAGCACTGACACCTGGGGAACTCCACTTTTTACTTGCTGACAACTAGTATCGAGCCAATGATCACTATTCATTGAGCTCAGTGATCTAGCCAGCTTAATATGCATCTTATAGTCCATTCATCCAATCTGTACTCTTAACTTATCGATAACAATACTGCACCAATGATGCAAAAGCCCCATCTTGCACCATGTTCTCTCAATATGGGCTCACAGCTGCAGACATTGACAATACTGTCACTTTTTTGTTGCTCATTGTTAATGTGTTTTCATTCATGCTTTCACTAGGTTGCCTCCCCCATTCCATAAGAGACCCACACTTTCTCTGACCTTCTTGTTGCTAACATACCTGTAGAAAACTTCTTGTTACCCTTCATGTCCCATACTAGCTACAATTCTAATTGTGCTTTGGCCTTCCTAATTTCACCCTGCATGCTCAAGAAGTATTTTTATACTCCTCCCTGGTCATCTGAGCAAGCTTCCACTTCTTAGAAGCTTCCTTTTTGTGTTTAAGCTCACTAAAGATTTCTCTATTAAGCCAAGCTGATTGCGTACCATATTTGCTATTCTTTCTGCATATTGGGATGGTCTGTTCCTGCTCTCTCAATACGGTTGTTCAAGTACCAGATGTCATGGATTCCTTTCCCTGTCATATTAGTGTTTGACAGGATCCTGTCCATCAGCTCCCAGAGGGAGTCAAAGTCTGCTTTTCTGAAGCCCAGTGTCCATACTCTGCTCTTCTTTTTTCTTTCTTTTGTCAGGATCCTGAACTTGACCATCTCATGGTCACTGTTGCACAGATTACCACCCACTTCTACTTTCCCTGCCAAATCTTGTTAGAAGCAGGTCAAGAGGAGCGTGGACGTAGGAGGTTGACAAGGAAAAGATAATGTCTACGTTAATGTTATTAACAATGGCTCAGTTCAGAAAGATTAAATATGCTCCAGTAAACAATTATCTGGTAATCTTGATATTTTATGCATTATTTATAAACACACAAAATCAATCTGCACTCTCATTTTAGATCTCTAGCAGGCCTTATTCTTCTCTCATTTACACAAGCAAAACTCACTAATAACTCCACCAAAGCGAACAGAGTTAAAACTAGCATGAAATCAGCATGAGGCCCATTGATAACACAGATGAGCTTGATTAATCATTTCTTACTTCAATGTTATGGCAGTGTTCACATGGAAATAATGCATTTGGGAACCAGGGTCTCAATCTGCAATGGTTTTACAAACCCAGAAGTTAGCTGCGGTTTATCTACTCTCCGCAGATCAGCATGCAGAAACCTACCAAGAGTAGATTTTGCTTTATAGCATGATCAGGAAGAACCTGGTGTGTCTTCAGTGTGACTCTACATGCTGGAGTTGTACGGAATTTAGTTATAGAGGGCTAGGAGCTAATGGAGGGGGTTTTAAGGCATGTTAAGAAAGGTTATCTTAACTGAACATTTCTTTCTTTTAAACGTGTGGGTAGGTGGGTGTTTCCCTTGATCAACCTGTAACTGTTCAGTTTTTTTTAACCCCTAGGAATTATGTAATGAAGCTGAAAACTATTTTATACAACATGCACCTTTGAAGTTAAACTATGACACAAGATAAGGCTGACTGTAATTACTAGAGCCATTCATACTACTGTTGCAGGTAGGGACGCCTGGAGACAGGCTGGGGCCAGCAACAGTGGGTTCATTGCCCAGAGTGCGTAGCACCAACAACAACACCGGGGCAGAGAAGCACACCTATTTTATTTGAGATCTCAAGCAGGCACACGGAGACAGGCACGTCTCAAATCATGTGCACCCCACCCTGTTGCAGTAACCTTTATATAGACAGATTGTTTAGTTCAATACTTTTTCCCCTTGTAAACGGTGGAAATACTCTCCCCCTTCTTTTAGAGAGCAAACTTTTACTGATTTCCACTGGTACTTTCAAGGCTTGTTATCTGCTTTACTTCCTGGAATTGAGCGATCTCCCTATATGGTCACTGGCTGTGTCTGAGTCTGGAGCAAAGGGGCTTCATCGGCACTCATGGCCTTCCACCCCCTCGAGTTACCCAGTGACAGAGACCCAGATGCAGCCAGGGGCACCCACTATAGGTCAGGTCACCAACAATTCCCCCCTTTGAGAAGACTCAGATTCTAGAAGCCTGAGTCCTCTCATATTCATTAGACAGCAGAATATTAAGTCCAGAGGAAGATTCGGTGTTTGCATACAAGGTCGGAACGGTGGGGGTGGGGGAGGAACAAAGTCGAGTTAGCACAGCCTTACAACATACCAAAAGCAAGAGGGAACAAACACAAAGAACCAGCCCTGTAAGAACAAGGCAAACTATGCCTGATCCTATGTTACCCAGGCCCAAGTTAGGAGCCAACCCCAAAGGGTGTCAAAAAAGATGGGTTCCCGCTCCTCTGCATTCCATTGATCTAGGGCCTTCTGAGCTGAAAGAATGAGTGTTTATGTCAGCCAAGTTATCCGGCACATAAGTGCAGCACTTCTGCCCGATAAGAGCACAAACCCCCCCTTGTGCAGCCAGGACGAAATCAAGAGTCTGACTGTTTTGCAGAGCCAGGAGCCGAAGTTGGTAAAGCTCAGCATTGAGATCTGTCCCTATTTTTAAGGTGTCATTAGCAAACTGGGTGAGGAATAAAGACAGCTTTCGATACAGTTGGGCTAAGCGGGCCACCCCATACTGGGGAAGGACTATCATACCAAAGTGATCACCCTCCCCAATCGGCTCCAGGATACTAGGCAGAGCTCTTTGCCACCGAGGGTGCCCAACAGGGGCATGGGGCAGTACCCGTAAGGGAGGGGCCCTGATCCCATGCAGTTAACAGGGGTGCCATTTGAACAATAATTTGAGTCCAAAGTCTGTCTGTTCTGAATCCTCAACAGGCTGCACAGTCCATGTATCTGGGGCACCAGCTTTAGTCGGGAGTAGTGGATCCAATTCTTGTGTCCTTGGACCTTTGCCATGGTGTGTGTGTAACCAGGAGCACTGTAAAGGGCCCTTTCCACCGTTCCTGGAGGGGTTCATCTTTCCAGCGCCGGACGAGGACGGAGTCTCCGGGTTGGAGGGAGTGAGCCGGGGTATCTAGCGGTACTGGTTGAGCGTCTTTCACAATCCTGTGAAGAGAAGAGAGAACAGCAGACAACAAGGACAAATACTTAGATAATATTGCCTCCCCTATAACCCACTCCCCTAACTGAACCGGGGCACCATTCATTGGCCAGGGCTGTCCAAAAAGGATCTCAAAGGGACTTAGACCCAACCTTCCCTTGGGCAGGGCCCGGATCCGAATCAGGGCCAGCGGCAGGGCGTCCGGCCATTTAAGGGCGGTCTCTTGACAGATTTTGGAGAGATGTCGTTTAAGAGTCTGATTAGTCCGTTCAATGGCCCCGCTGGCCTGGGACCTCCAGGGGGAGTACAGCTTCCATTGTAGTTGCAGAGCCTCTGCGACTGTTTTTACAACCTTAGAAGTGAAGTGAGTTCCGTTGTCGGACTCAATCCATTGGGGTAGTCCAAAACTGGGAATCAATTCCTTTTTTAACTTCACAGCCACCGTCCTGGCAGTGCAATTTCGGCAAGGGAATGCCTCTGGCCATCCAGTGAAGCGGCCCACCGGTACCAATAGGTACCGATACCCCTGGGTACATGGCAACTCGGTGAAGTCGATCTGCCATACAATGCCGGGTCCAGGGGTTTGCTCCAGTGAAGCTGGCAGGTGGGACCCCCCGGAACGAGAGTTGTTCTTCTGGCAAACAAGGCACCCTGACACAATCCGGGAGGCTTGAGGGCAGAGGCTACTGGCAAGAAAGTACTTGGTAGCCAGCTGGACTAGGGCCTCCCTCCCTGCGTGGGTTGAGAGATGTAGCTGATTTAGGACACTATGCACAAGAGTGCCCGGGAGAAGAACCTTCCCTTTCGGTATATGCCACCACCCATTGGTCTCCTGAAGCTGGAGGGTCTTAATCAGGTCTTGCTCACTCCATGAGTAGACCGGACAGGGGAGATCTTCTAGGGCTGGGATGAGAGCGCCCACAAGGGCAGTTTCTTCCGAAAGAGAACCGGAGGCTGCACGCTTGGCTTCCCGGTCAGCTCAAGCATTGCCCCGAGTGATGTCCTCATCCTCCCCCTGGTGGGCCCGGCAGTATATTACTGCCACCTTGGCTGGTAATTGTACGGCCGCCAGTAAGCGGCGGATTTGTGGGCCGTATTTAATGGGGTTTCCCTGGGCTGTTAACATTCCCCGTTCCTTCCATAGTCCTGCATGGGCATGCAGTACCCCAAAGGCATACCTGGAATCGGTGAAGATGTTAACCCGCTTATCGGCGGCCAGCTCAAGTGCTTGGGTAAGTGCGATCAATTCCGCCAGCTGTGAGGAGGTCCCAGGTGGCAGGGTCTGTGCCTCAATGGTATCGTATAGGGAGACCACAGCATATCCTGCCTTTCGTTGGCCACTGACCACCATGCTACTCCCATCCGTATACCATTCAAAGTCCGGGTTTAGCAGAGGCTGGTCTTGGAGGTCTGCCCTGTTGGAATGTTGCAAATCCATGGTCTCGAGGCAATCATGTTCTATACCCTAAGAGTTGGGAAGGAGGGTGGCCGGATTAAGAGTTGAGCAGGTTTGTAACTTCACCTCCGGGTTCTCAATGAGTTTAGCCTGGTATCAGGCTAGTTGAGCCTGAGTTAGCCACCGACCCCCTTTTCTATCTAGGAGGGCCTGAACCATGTGGGGAAAATAGACCATTACACTACCCCCTAGGGTTAACTTCTCCGCCTCTTCTATTATCAATGCCATAGCAGCTACTGCCCGCAGGCATCCCGGCCATCCCGTAGCCACCTGATCCAGCTGCTTAGAGAAATAGGCCACCGGGCGCCGCCAGGTTCCCAGGTATTGGGTGAGAACCCCAAGGACCACCCCTCTTCGCTCATGGACAAAGAGCTGGAATGGCCTGGGTAAATCCGGAAGCCCGAGAGCCGGGGCCTCCAGCAGCTTTTGCTTCAGAGCCTTGAAAGCGGCCTCCGCCTCTGGGGACCAGTGGAATGGCTCCTGGTCCGTACCCTGAAGGCAATCATAAAGGGGCTTAGCTATAAGTCCGAACTCTGGGATCCAGATACGGCAAAACCCCACCATTCTGAGGAATGTTCGCAGCTGCTTCCAGTTGGTTGGGGTATGGACTTGGCAGACTGCCTCCTTTCTTTCATTGGAGGGTCACCTCTGCCCTTGCTGAATGTGGAACCCCAGGTACCAGACCTCAGTAAGGCCAATCTGAGCCTTCTTGCTTGCCACGCGATAGCCCCGGAGCCCAAGAAAGTTTAGCAGGCTTACCGTTGCCTCCAGTCCCCAGGCTGCCAGGAGGAGGTCATCCACGTATTGTAACAGGAGGACCCCTTCGTGGTTGTCCCACTCCTGTAGGTCCCTGGCAAGTGCCTGGCCGAAAATAGTGGGGGAGTTTTTAAATCCCTGGGCCAGGATGGTTCAGCACATTTGTATCTTTAAGTGCTTCTTGTCCTCCCACTTGAAAGCAAAAAGCTCCTGGGACTGCAGTTCCACCGGGATGGTAAAGAAGGCGTCCTTTAGATCGAGAACAGTAAAGTACATATATTGTTCCCCTATGGAGGCAAGCAGCCTCTCTACCTCGGACAGTAGAGACCTCAGGAGAATATTACAGTCGTCCCAGTCTGGCTTATGACTTGCCAGGCATCCCTCAAAAACGGACATAAAGTGACTGAGGTTTGTTGAAAAGTCCCCGGCTTGTGCCTTGAAGGCGACCAAGTCTACCGGATTAAAGGGGACATGGGTATAAACCTGCATCGTCGTGGCTTGTCGGTTGTCACCCCCTTGCCGGGCGATGACGATCTCAGTGATAAGAGGATACATTCCCTGGGGCCCCCCAGCTCCCTGACCTCTGGGGCCCTCATCCCTATCTGGAGGAGGTATCGGGGCCGAAGAGGGTGCCGGTTCCGCCATTACTACCGTGGGAGGGGATGGTCTACTCAAAGAAGCCCCCGACCCGGTCGCAACCAAGCTGTATTTCCGGAGCAGCTCTTTTCGGTCCCGAAGGACCATGAACAACTGCGCGTACATATGTTCATTCCATTTTCCGGTGCGCTAGCAAAAAAGAAGAAGCTGGAGAATTGTGTTATAATTGAGGGAGCCCCCCCGGGGGCCACCGTTCCTGATCCTCTAATTGATACTGTGGCCAATCCACAGAACAAAACCTTTTTAGCTGTTTCTTAGTCAGGGGGTCCGACCCCAAGTATTTCCAGTTTACCAGAATGCAGTCCAAGGGGGTACAATACCCCGGGCCCTCTTTCCCTTGTCCTTGTCCCATTCTTTCTGGGACCACCCCTGGGCATCCCCAGAGTAACGGACTTACCAATACATGGACTAGTCCTACCTGTAGTGAGGGACCGGTTCCACACCGATGTCCGACCCTATGCCGGCTCTCAGAGGGGTCTGGGCAAGGCTTTTTGGAGCCCCTAAGGTCCCTTTGTGGTCGCCAAAACTGTTGCAGGTAGGGACGCCCGGAGACGGGCCGGGGCCAGCAACAGTGGGTTCATTGCCCGGAGTGTGTAGCACCAATAACGACACCGGGGCGGAGAAGCACACCAAGTTTATTTGAGAGCTCAAGCAGGCACACGGAGATAGGCACGTCTCAAATCATGCGCGCCCCACCCTGTTGCAGTAACCCTTATATAGACAGGTTGTTTAGTTCAATACTTTTCCCCTTGTTAACAGTGGAAATACTCTCCCCCTTCTTTTAGAGAGCAAACTTTGACTGATTTCCACTGGTACTTTCAAGAATTGTTATCTGCTTTACTTCCTGGAATTGAGCGATCTCCCTATATGGTCACTGGCTGTGTCTGAGTCTGGAGCAAAGGGGCTTCACTGGCACTCATGGCCTTCCACCCCCTCGAGTTACCCAGTGACAGATACCCAGATGCAGCCAGGGGCACCCACTATAGGTCAGGTCACCAACACTACCATGAAAGTTTCAGGGTCAAACCTTGCTCTCAGGTACACCAGCACTAATCTATCATGTTTACCAATCAGCTAAGACAGACTGCTGCCAGGTATCCCAATGGGAGCCAGTTTCTGACAGAGTCCATTCACTGATCTCAGGAATACATTAAAAGAGCTGCCCAGGGATTTCTGTCCTATCAGTGTAACGAGTCATGATTTTACATTAGCCCAATAAGGTCTGTATTTCTTTAGTGGTTTAGGTATACATTGTGTTTAATGAAGAAGCACAAGACCACCAGTTTCCTGCCCAGAAGAATTTATAACTAAAGGAGCAGAAAGGAACCTAGAAGCAGAATCTTGGAATTGGGGTTTGCAGATGGTGAACATCCAAGAGGGCAGAAGAGCGGAATACAATGAATTTCAAAAGCTGAGTGAAGGAAGAAATAGCATAATGCCAGATATTCAAAAGTCAAACAAGCAGTTGGGTCAACTAAAACAGCTAGGAACCCGAAAAAAGAACTTGCATTAACAGATTGCATAAGCTTAACTGGAGTAACACCCTTTATGCAAATATCATAAGGTAACAGATGGAAGGGGCCTGATTTTAGTTGACTGTACACATGGCCATAGTTCTGAAATGTAATAATCTTTCTAAAGTCTCCCCTTTCTCAGATGAAAAACAAATCTTTTAAGTAATTGCATTTCTCAGTGCTCTTCTTAATCATAGAACTAAATCACAAACACAGCAAGCTCCCAGTAGATAATAGTGAGAAGGAAGGACTGCATCATCAAATTTTATCAATCTGAAATGTTGTACTGCCTGGTTCTATAATGAGAGCAAGATCAATTATATGTAGAGCAGACAATTTGCTAATGGGCCTAGTTTCTTCCCTCACATCGCGGTAAATCAGGAGTCATTTCATCAAAGTTCATGGAGTTATACAAGTGGAAAAATACTGTACAAAGAAACTACTTTTAAGAACAGTTGGACAATGAAACGGACTGCCTCGAGAGGTTATGGAAGCTTCTTCACTAGAGGCTTTTAAAAGGAGGCTGGATAGCAATCCGTCTTGGATGGTTTAGCGGGGTGTCAAACATTTGTTATGGCGAGCCAGATTTGACTTAACTGTACTTCAAGTGGATTGTACATACCACAAATTGAAATACTAGGGCACTCTTGTGGCAACGCAGAGCTGTGTATGCGAAACTGCACTCTGCGATACCATATTCTCTCTCTTTCTCTGTGTTAGAGAGTGTGGTCCTGCAGAGCGCTGTCATGGGATGGATGAAAGAGATTCCCGGGCCACATGTTTGAAACCCCTTGTTTAGACACAACAAATCCTGCATCTTGGCAGAGCTTGGACTAGCTGACCCTTGTGGTCCCTTCTGTGATTCTAAGGATCCGAATCAGTGCATGGAACATAATTATATTAAGAAATCTTGCTAAGAAACAACAAGATGTGAATGAAACTGAGTTGTCCCACTGATGGCAATGACACTATTTGAGTAAGATAGGCAATCAGGGTTTAGTTGTATTTGAGTCAATTTTCAGTTCTAAGAACACTTCAGTAAAGTGGTCCCTGGCTAATTCAATTCTAAAACAAAACAAAGACTGCTTTTGGCCAAATTCTCTAATTCTAGAAAAGTTTAAGAACATATCCCACAATTCCAACTGGGCTGTGCTTTGCTGCATAATTCCTCCTTTCTCTTGTACCGTATTTTAACTCCATGTCTGCCAGCTCCATTTCTACTGAACTTCCACAGCACATGAACAGAGATGCCATCCGAGAAATCCTTCTCCAGCTCTGCCAAGTTGGCTAGAGTCTTACACCAGCCTTCTAGTAAAGTTTTGGTGTGGTGGCAGTAAGACCCATCATTTGGAGATGTGTTCCCCAATGATCTTTTTATGTTTAGTGCACAGGAAAAAAATGGAGAGGAAGAGAAGTCAATCACTTAATCACTTTGTGGTTTGCAGACTGAATTTCTTGATCACATTATCATTAAAAGCTCTTCTTTCCAAATGTTGTTTGCTTTCGCCTTCACGACCATCTGCATTAACAGGAATTCTAGCTGGCATTTATTTAAATGCAGTAGTCTTCTCATGTCACTGCATCAGCAAGATCAGCCTGCAAATGAATTCATATTGATTGATCTTTGACTATTGGTGGTAGATATGCCAATAGCCTATGATGGGACGTTTGATAGGATGGGTTCTGAGTTATGACAGAGAATTCTTTCTTGGGTATCTGGCTAGTGAGTTTAGCCCACATGCTCAGGGTTTAACTGATCACCTTATTTGGGGTTGGGAAGGAATTTTCTGCCAAGGCAGATTGTCAAAGGCGCTGGAAGTTTTCCCCCTTCCTCTATAGCATGGGGAATGGCTCACTTGTTGGTGGATTCTCTGTTATCTTAAAGTCTTTAAACCCTGATTCGAGGACTTTAGTAACTCCGTCTTAGGTTAGAGGTTTATTACAGGGGTGGGTGGGTGAGATTTTGTGGCCTGCATTGTGCAGGAGGTCAGATTAGATGATCATATCGGTCCCTTCTGATCTGAGAGTCTATGAGTCACAGAGAATCCCCATTTAATGCACTGCTAAGAATCAAGAGATATTGCACCAGGAACATTTTCCAGTCCATGGACTAGCACAGTACCAAAGTGGATCCAGCCACATGTAGACATACCATTTGTCCAGTTTTACATCAGATAGTACTCCTTTTGGCTGGTTTGTCCCCTCTCCAGTACTGGGGCAAAACTGGATGCGTTTTTCCCCCGATATTGGACAGGTGATGCCATTTTGAACAGCACAGCATTCCACTTGTGTGGTCGTGATCCTGCAAACACATTGCATGCAAGGTTGGGCTGGCAGGGTAGTGCACTCTTTAAAATGCTGCCCCCTGAGCATAACTTTGCACACAGAGGGTGTGTCTACACTGGCAACTTAGATTGACTTAAGGATGCTTAAGTCGAACTACACAAGAGCCGCATCCACACTGGGCTTTTATTAAGTCGACTTAAGCGCTTCCTTAATAACAGTTTAAGTTGATTTAATAACACCACCTCTGAAGGTCGACTTAAGCCTTAAGTTGACTTCTTAAGTCGACTTAACACCAGTGTGGACGGAGAATAGCACTAAATCGACCTTATTAAGTCGACTTAAAGCCAATGTGGACGGCTATGTCTACTGTTCAGTTGACTTAACAAGGTTGACTTAAAGTGTAGCTACTCTGTTAAGTTGACTTAACTTTACAAGTGTAGACACAGCCAGAGAGCGTATGAGGTCACACCAGCAGGGGCAGTTGTTGCTGCATGGAGGGCTCTTGAAAATGCCTTTTCCCTCCCCCCACCCCACCCCACCCTCCACATACACATAGTGTCAGGCTAGCAGGGATGGAGTAATGCAGGAAGGGGCAGGGCTATGCTTTTCTTGGAAGTGCCAAAATCTCTGGTATATCAGGCAGATGTAACTGGTCACCCTAGCCATACAGGTGCATCAGGGTAGTGTTTTGCAGTCCCCATTTTCCACCTATAGTAAGTTAGCCTTAGCTAACTTTGCAGTGGAAGAATACTCTCTGACTTACACAGCTGATTATTTCTCAACTGCTATTTATCCTTCAAGGTGAGGCAATGTTTTTAGAGGGGATACAATTAGAAAATGCAAAAGCGTAAGCGGAGTCTGTATCAACTTCTCTATTTGTTCTGGCATTGTACTATCAATCATTCAGCATTGTTCCAACAACGGATAGCTCCTGGGGGCTATTAAGCCTCTAATTATCCAGGATTCGTGAAACAGGAAATCATTTGCTAGTCAAGAGGACTCTATTCAGTGATATGTACAGTACTACTGGGGTTATGTCTGGAAGAATTATTTTTCAATCATAGGTATCACAAGACCTAGCACTGTCGTGGGGGAAAACTAGCTCCCTAAAAGGTTCGTTGCCTAGCAGGGATCCAATGAACCAGGCAAAGGTAGCAAAGCAGTGATTTTATTCTTGATCAAGAAGGTGCCTCTCTCTGTGGCGTGACAAAAGAGAAAGGACCCCGTACAATGCTTTGTTTCTCCTATTTATGGATGGATACAAACAACTTGAACACATTAACAGGTTCTAGGGAAGGGTCGTTATTTCTTTACAGCAGTTTTCAAGCTCCCCTCCCCTACTCCACCTTAATTACATTCCAGTTAGACTCGCCCTGCTCATGCCCAATTTACATTCCTGAGATTTTATTACCCTTAGATCACACTATCAGTTGTGTGTACAGTCTCTCTCTCCCACAATCCCCAACTCCATTTTGTTTAACCCGACTCCATCTTGATCCATTAGCTATTTCCTTCACAGCACTTCTACACTACTTCTGCTCTGATGCTGCAACATTTTACTGTCACCCACAATTTATATACTAGCATCACAACTTCAAAACAATGTAAATATATTAAAGGCTAAATTGTCCCTTATTTGATTACATGGGCCTAAAAACACGATGAAGGTGGACTTATGGGGAGTCTACTTGATTCCTTATGGGGCCAGTGTTTGAGCCTCTGCCTGCAGAGAGATGGTCTATGATTAAGGGCTGGGGCTCAGGAAATCTGTATTCAAGGACCTGCTTTGCCACAGACTTTGTGAGCTTGGACAAGTCACTCAGCCTCTCTGTGCCACAGCACCCCCATCTGTAAAATGAGGGTAATAAAGTTCCCCTTTTCCCCACCATTTATTTGGGCCTACATGTCTGTACAGTTCCCAGCACCATGGGACCCAACGTTAGTTGTGAATTGAAGCACTATAGGCATGCAAACAATAAATAAATAAAACAATTTCCTGTCTAAATGGAGGCTCCCACAGAAATTGCTCTAGTTTCCAGTAAATCTTTTGAGATCTGGGGCACCTGGAGGCTGAACACAATTACAGTTTTTGGGAAGGAGAGAAGGAATTGGAATGGAGTGAGGTGGGGAGAGTTCTTTCCTTGAAAACCCATTTCCAAAATGTCTCCCTCTTGGCTAAATCCCTCTTCTTGGCTCTGATCTTCTCCCCAAAACAGTCTTCCCTACCTACACCTAGCTAGCACATACCTTTGTATTAGGGTGCCAACAGTCATCAAAGTATTCAGGCCCAAGACCACAAAAGAACTTAGGTGCCCTTCTCGCATTTCAGACACCTCAATCCAAAATTTAGGCACCATGGAGATTCTCAAAACACCTGCGCTCCCCCCCCCCCCACACACACAATCCTTGCTTAGTAGGTGCCTAAACTCCCTATAGACACCTACATTTTTTGCTGTAAAAGTCCCCTATATAGCCAAGCTTCTGCCTTAGGACATGCACACCCTGGCCTCAGGCCGGTGCCTGGACTCTTCACCTGTGCATATGCCCCAGTGAAATACTGAAGAGCCCAGCCTGGTAGGTTTGCTCTGAGAATCCCTACCTCCACACAAAATGTCTGGAATGAGGAGGCCTTCCTTATAACTACTAGACCAGCCGTTAGAGTGCTCCTCTGGGATGTGGGAGACCACAGTTGAATTCCTCTGTCTGTCTGATGAAAAGGGATTTGAACAGGGATCTACAGTCTTGCAGGTGACTGCCCTAACCACCAGACTATGGCATATTATGATATGCCATTCTCAATCTCCCTTGTTGAAGGGATTCCACTTTCTATACATAATTAAACATGCAGTGAACCAGGGAGCATGTGAGTGACTCTGGGGGACGCATCTGACAAGTGAGAGATCCCAATGGGGGGAAGGAGGGCATGCTGCTCCCTCTGCCAACCGCCATAGCTGCACTGTTGCTTCTCCACCATTAGCTTGATCTTTGAACAGTGGAGTAGTCAGTTAAACTATGTCTGGGGCTCTTGGGCAGGACCCCTGCAATCAGACAGGGAAACCTGTCCCACCCCCTGCTCTCTTCACAGTGATCTGGCCTGTGAAAGCCTCGCTTGCTGAGTTCAGTTTGGAGGAGAGTGATTTTTTCCTCAGAAGAGGCTCAGCACAGCTCTGCTGCCACGTGTTCATACAATAAGGGGACTACATGTCATTACACCTGCAATTAACAGGAAAATGGTTTGTAACCCAATACCAGCCAGCCTGACCACTGCCCATCATGCTGAGCACCTAAGGGTGCTTATGCAAATACAATGCCACCCCAACCCATAAGCTGGCTCTGTAGGAGAGGATTACTCAGATCCTGCTTACATTAGTCCGTCAAATATAATTACAACAGGTTTCTGCCTTACTGTTTGTAAAACAAATGGCATGCCTGCACATCAATATTTGATGTTCTAAAGCTGCACTTTGCCATACCAAGTCCATTTCCAGACTTAGGGGACAGGATTAGAAGGCAAACACAGGCTGGTTCTTTCTTCATATCTATTAAAAACTATTTTTGTAGTCATAAATGAGTCATTTAATTTCTATAATATTACTGCTTTCTTATCCACCAGCTTCCTCACAAAAGCTACATTCATGAATATTTTTGGTGCACTTTGAAATCTTGCATGGAGGACACAACAGTTTCCTGCTACTTTGGCTACGCCTTCACATTCTCTGAATGCCATCAGGAAGAAGGAAGAAGACTAGAGCAGGAAACTTCAGGAGGTGAGTGAGGGTGCAAAGGGAACAGAGAGGACTATTAAAGGGTTTACACTCAGTGACCCAAGAACTACCTTCCAGAGGTCTACACTGGTAAATTAAGTCGACTTAAGCTTGCTTAAGTCGACTTAATTTACCCTGCATCTACACTACACTTTCCTTAAGTCGACTTAAGCAGCTTTGCTTAAGTCGACTTAATGAAAATTAAGTCAACTTTATTAAACCTGCTTTTTACTCGACCTAAGGCTTAATTCGACTTTTTAAAGTTGAATTAAGCCAGTGTAGACGTGGGGTAGCCCTAAGTCGACTTTGGGGTAGCCCAGGAGTACACCAATGCCCTCCCTGCCGGGGGGGGGCACAGGGGAGCCTGGCGTGCCCCCCCGAAGGGCAGAGCAGAGCCTGTGTGATGCTGTCTGGATTTAGGGAAGCATTTATGATATTATTTTCTATTCATATATCCTAAATACTCTATAATCCATAGGAACTATGTCATGTTTGGTATCAATAGAAAGGTAGTAATTTGCTGGGAATGATTATATAGTTTATGCCTAGGAATTCTATTTGGATTAGAAGTTAGAACATCAAATTCCTATCTAAACTAATTTCTAATCCAAATAGAATTCCTAGACATAAACTATATAATCATTCCCAGCAAATTACTACCTTTCTATTGATACCAAACATGACATAGCTCCTATGGATTATAGAGCATTTAGGA
Organism: Pelusios castaneus; assembly: GCA_007922175.1. Taxonomy (NCBI): domain Eukaryota; kingdom Metazoa; phylum Chordata; order Testudines; family Pelomedusidae; genus Pelusios; species Pelusios castaneus. The sequence continues at coordinate 2,107,777 of ML685928.1, read as the reverse complement.
TATATGAATAGAAAATAATATCATAAATGCTTCCCTAAATCCAGACAGCATCACACCCTGCCCACATGCCCTGCCAGGGTCCCTGTTCCCCTTTGCCCCATTGCACACAAGGGGTGCCCCCCCTGCCACCGTGGACCTGCCCAAGGTCCCCCTAGCCCCACAAAATCTACCTAGAGCATCCAGTGTGGACGCTCTAAGTTGACTTTGTAAGTTCCCCTTTAAGTCGACTTTAATTTTAAGTGTAGACACACTAAGTCGACTTGGTTAAAGTTGACTTAAAAGTGCAAGTGTAGACATAGCCTTTGATACTCTGTCCCTAAGACACTGACATAAGGTCCTACAGGAAATCGATGATTGACTCAACCCAGTCAAGACAGTATGGTAAGTAGAAGTAAGCAAATCGATGGGAGATACATAATCTGCACCACAAAGATTGCGTATCTCCTGTTGACTTAGCCCTGCAGTATAGACTAGGCCTAAAATGGGGCATGATAGCTGCCTGCAAACATTTGAAGGGCATCTTCAGAAAGAAGGGAAATTGATTCTTAGAATAGCACAATGGGTGTATATAACTGCAACTGATTTGAAAAGAAAAAATTTAGGCTAAATATCATCAGAGGAGTAGTATGTTATTTACTGACATTAAAGTTTTTAAGGCCTGATGCTGAGAAGCACTCAGCACCTTCACTTCCCTGAAGATGCTCACGGTGAAATCACAGATCAATCTGAATCACGCAGAGCATGGTCTTAAACCACAGTTTCCCACTTCCCTTGCCACCAGGATATAGAGTACAAAAAAAAAGTTTCTCCCCAAATGGTCCCACAATATGCTTCATTTTTGACAAAACAGCCTATGTCTATGAAATGTAATTTCACCAAAAAATGTTCCAACTGGCTTTACCATCACGGAACAAGGAGCTGGCCTGGAGTCTTTAATTTTAAGATCATTAGGACAGGGATTATGTTTTCACCTGTAAAAGGCATTGTCTGAAACAGCTAATAATAAAGTATGCATATGAGAAAATAAGGTGAAATGTAAATATTTACTGAGCATAAAATATAAATAGAACCAGTATTACATTTGTTGCATGACAAAAATAATATATTATCTCTTCCTTTAAAGACTAAAAGGGTGGAAATTAAGGCTTGCAAACTAAATTTCTACCTGATTAAATGGTTGAAAGAGACATTAAAAGGGACACTAAGTCACATTAGCACTGTAGAGATAATCTGTGGAAGGGGGTTAAAAGATTTTATTAAATAAATGGGGAAAATAGGAAGTGCCCCTGGAAAGAAGGTGCATTCAGTGGGCCTGGAGCCTATCAACAATTGTGTAAGCAGTGGGAATAATGGGGTCAACCTAAAAGAAAAATAATTCTTTCAGTGGTTCCCAATAAAAAGGCAAAGAAACTTGCCACTTGCAGGGTCTGCAAATGGTAACTGTAGTTTAAATTAAGTGCATATCTTGAGAATAAGAATAGAGGAACAAGGGTCAGAAAACGAATTAACAGACAATCTCAGGGCAGAGATACAAAAATTAATTTAGGACGAGTAAGTAAGGAAAAAGAGTTGGAATTCACAGAGAGAAGCAACTATTTCAAAAGGTAAGAGTCTGAAGTTCTGAGAGCCATATTAATTATATTATACTATATTATACTACTACTTGGCTGGTCAACATAAAAACTGAAGACTGATATGTTGGAAGCCAATGTGTTAACTCAGACTGCCCGGATTGTTATCTCACAAACTCAAGTAGCTAATTTAAGGATAGAAGCTGACACCTGGAAACTGAGGCTAACAAGCTAAGAGTAGCCACCTTAATGCAGATTGCTCAGATTACAGCCGCAAGGAAAGAGGCCAATAAGACGCAGCTGGAACTGGGCAAATTAAGGCAAGAAGTAGCAAGGTGGAAACAAGAAGTATTAGATGGACAAACTGAAGTGGAAGCTATGCTCACAAAAATAGAGGAGGAAAATAAAATTATCCACAGGGCCTGTCAGGGCCAAAAATATGCTAAAAAAGGGTGCTGCAAGTAAGAAGAGTAGCGATGGCAATAAAGGGGCCAGAAAAGAAAAATTGGGATAGTAAATTCCCTAAATTGTGCAATAGAGAGGAAAAGGCCAACTTTTAGGGTGAGGATTCCTCCAGTTTGTGCTCTGAAAGGGATGACCCTGAGGAGCTCCATCAGTGACCTTATAGCATGGAACAAATTGGGGCACAGGGGAAGTCCACAAGACCCCGGAATAAAAGCACAATAGGTAAAACATCTGGCATGTGTAACCCTTCTGTCAGACAAAATTGGCAGCAGCAAGGGCCGTATTCTATATCTAGCGAGGGTCTTGTCAATGACACACCACCAAACTGGTTCTAGCCTCCACCAGTCACCTGAGAAATCACACACTATCCCATGGGCACCCCCAAAGGCAATACTCCCCCAAGCACAGAGTCTAAGTGTAGAAAGCAAATCTTTTAGTAAAAAGGAAGTAACACTGCACTTGTTTGGGAAAACAGTGCAAACAGAATTCATGAACACAACGAGCAGAACCCAGCTCACCTCAGAGAATGTGGGGCGAGTCCTTCGCCTCTCCCTCCTCGCTTTCCCCTGCCCTACTGACCATCGTAGTTGCACTATTCACCTCTCAGTTATGGGACTCAACTACTCCCTTCTGCTGTCTCCCTACTCTTGCCGGACGCAGGTTCGACTGATCCCCTCTGCTTGCTCCTGCCACCTGCCAGCCCCCTTCGCTGCCCGGGATAAAAGGAACAAACATCTCAATCATGGTTGCAAAAGAAGTAAATAACCCCTGTATGTTTGAGTAGACGAATCCAAAAGGTTAGAAAATTCCTCAGATCAGGTTTGGCAGCAGCAACTGGAATTTTGTCAGGGACAAGGCTCCGCTGGAGGCTAAGAACGCCACACTACAAGAGAAAGATTTGAGGGATAGGCTGCAGATTGGAAAGTTGAAACTCACTTCTGATAAGCTATGGTTTAAAATAATAAGGGAGAAAGGTTGCTGCTTAAGGAAAACTGCCACTCAGGTAGCAGCAGATGTGATTCTAAATTTGCAAAACCAGCAGACAATAACTAACCATGCACACTGCCAAAAGGAAGGAGGTTGCTTGCAGAAAGAATGGCCAGCTATGCAGGTATGCAGAGAAGGTCAATGAAACAGTGCTGTGGGAGTACTAAGAAGGTTATGCTCACAAAATTGGTGGAAAAGAGCAGGGATAGCCCTGGTATAAGGTCAGAAAACTTTTCTGGACCCCTCTATGGAAGCTCTACTAAATAGCCTGAAGAAAAAAAGAGGTGAAGGCTTTCTTCCCAGGAGGGGATTCTGATTCTATAAAGTGTTTTCCTAAAGAGGAACAATGGGTAAAAGAGAAAGCAGAGTCACGTAGGACTTAGAAATTAGTGCATGGAAGCCCTGAGTTGATTCAGGGAAGTGCCTTTGGATGTAATGTTCCACAGTCTGAAGGGACATTAGTTTTCATTGTTAAACCAAATCGTGAAACATCAGTAATGTTTAATAACTCACATGTGGTTTTTAAAGTGTAGAAAAAATTGTAAATAAGATACAAAAGAGAGGATTGCCTCCCCTGAGGAAAAAGTCTACAGGTGTGTCAGTGATAACCCAGGAGAAGGGGACCAATGGAAAGAAGTGGAAGGTAAAAGTAACAAGGTTAATAAGATTCCAAAGGGGTAGCCGTGTTAGTCTATTGTAGAAAGACAACAGAGTCCTGTGGCACTTTAAAGACTAACAGATTTATTTATCGCATGAGCTTTCGTGGGAGAAGATCCCACTTCGTCAGACGCTTAGAAGATAGGAAAGTTACAGAGTGGGAGGAAATTAAATGCAGGGGAGTGTATGACATAGCATCAGGTCAGGCTGTAACAGCAAATCAAAATAGATGTTAGGATTCAAAACACTGGGGAACAGCACATAGAGGAGGGGGAGGTCAAATCACTTGTTGTAATGCGAGAAAAATCCATAGTCCCTGTTTAACCCCAAGACAACTGAGTCAAATTTGCATATAAGTTCGAGTTCTGCAGTCTCTCTTTGAAGCTGTGATTTGTTATTCATCTGTTTCAACACAGCTATTAACAAATCGTCAAGGGAGTGAGCAGGGAGATTGAAGTGTTCCCCTACAGGTTTTGCAGTGTTGCAATTTCTGATGTCAGATTTGTGTCCATTGATTGAACAGAAAAAAGCTGCTGTGTCATGTAGAACTTGGCTTTGGGGAAAGGTGCTACAGCATGAGACTAATGATCAGATGAAAATGTTGCCTACAGACCATATTGCTTCAAAAACTGGTAAGCCATGAGAGGAACATGCCTAAGCCTAACATAGGGAGGCTGAATGTCCCTATTTCCACAAATTTTGCAAAAGACCATGCTGGCTTAGTGGCATATTTAAAACAAGATATATGGAAAAGACACACAGTACATGTAGTGTGTTACAAAGGGAGCATTCAAACACGATAAGTAAGTAGATACGGCTGCTGAAAAGACAGAACGGCCCAGTTGACCCACAAACATAACAGAGATTACACAACAGGATAAGGAAGTCTGTGCTACTAACAAAATAGAATAGAAAGTAGAAAAATTGAGGCAGAAGCCCTGATTACTGGGAACCACTAGAATGTCACCAGGTTTTATAATGCTCCAGTTATTGGCCACATCTGATTCAAATGAAAAAGGAAAGAAAGGAGTCAGAAAAGGGACATTGTAATAACCAGAACCTGAGAAGGAAATCCAAGATGGAGTCTGTCTTGTTCTGACCCTATCTTGGCCTGTAAATTGATTCTGCTCTGCTTGTTGAACCCCAGCCAGTTCCAGAAGTCCAGAAGTCCAGTGCCAAAAAAAATATGGAGGGTAAACATTGTCAAGAGTACTATCCCCTTACATTTGCCCATAACCATAAAAATAAAAGCTAAAAAAAAAAAAAAAAAAAAGAAGTCAAAGTACATACAATTTGTTTGTTTGAAAAAGAATAAATATATGGAAAAGTGGTTATGGAATTATTGGAACGAACACATCGAGCAAACAACTGTTTTATTCACACAGTAAACGAAGTTCTGTGAGACAAACTTTAATAAATCCAAATTGCTGTTATTAACAGTAACGTTAACTGTCTCTTTACATTCCTAAAAGCAGACAGTAAGAATGTAGAGAACTAGATAGTAGAGGTATCGATGGGACCTGGAGGAGAAGTAACAATGAAGAACTCACACAAATGCTTCATTTCATATGTTCCTTCCAATAGCTGGGGTACTTTTGGCCCCCGTGATTTCCCATTAACAGGGTGTGAGTGGATAACTAAAGAAGGGAAAGGCAGTTAAAATTGGACAATGGTAGGGTACCCAGTGGAATATTTGCATGTTTCAACAGCCTTTTGGTAACCCTGAACAGCCAAAACAAAGCCCCAATTATAGATGCACCACCAATGAGTATCTAACCAGAAGAAAGGAAAAATAACGTCATGATGTAAATGGTTAATAGGAGTGAACAAGGAGAGGTGGAGTGTACCAATCAATCAGAAGTATTAATTATCAGGGTTAACCAAACTCTAAATGCCAAATGAGCACACTCACCCAACCCATGGGATAAAGAGGAAAGTATCAAGATCTCAGAAATCTGAAGTGGACCAAAATGTCGATGGATTTAGATAAGACAGGGAAAAATACAGATATACCTTGGCCACAATGACCTCAATATGGCAAACCATAACGATTATAAATAGTGGACCAGGAAAAGGTATGTTATGGTTCAAAGGAGAGGGGCCTATATCTGGAAGCATAGAGGATTATGTAATTTTTACACTCACTTTAAAAGAAAATATTTCATGTACTATCATAGCATGATATGTCCTTAAGTGCACAAAAACACAAAAGGAAACCATTTTGTTAAAATAGGCAAATAATAATGTTTACATAAGCAATATATTATTTAATATTGTAAATCCACATGGAGGATATAATAAGATAACAGGTAATTGCATGCAAAAGGTTGTGCCAAGGAATGAGTTGGACCTGCAAGTGCTTTGGTATAAATAATTAATAGAGCAAAACAATGAGTGTAAGAAAAGTAATGTAAGCCAAGTCATGTTTTCCTACAGGTGTGAGAGCAGCAGAAACATAACAAGGCAATGTGGAAGTGGAACATGGAGGGTGGTTGGCCCCAATAATTTCAATAACATTTTCACCCTCTTCTGGGTACCCAAACCTGAGCAAATTAAAATTGGTCCTTACATAGTAAATGAAAATGTTAAAAGACAATTAATAATAGATCCCACTTACTCCTCAAAGAAAGGAGTAGTAGACTTAACTTCCGTGAACATTTCATCCATGCAACTACAATGTGCCAATTACTCTGCCTAAGGAATAGAAGAAATGGGTAGAAACCCAACTTTTACCAAAAACCTCCACTAAGAAAGTAAAAAGAGATTTGCTAGACATAGCTTTAGGAGGAGCAGGAACAGTTCTTGGGTTATTAAATAATGTAGCTGTAGAAGTGTTGGCTAAAAGATTGAATGTGGTAGAACAGCACCTAGAAGCGCTATCTAAATCCCTGAAAACATCTCTAAGTCACCAGTTAATAGTTGGTTTGTTCTCTGGATGGGGAAAGCTATACGAAGCAGATCATGTAACAGCATTGCAAACAGTAGAAGTTTTACAAAGCAACATATCTATGGCATTAGCTTGTATACAAGAACTAACATGAACCAAATATGTGGTGAAAGATATACTAGACGGAATGCATAGTATCTTGCCATTAGAAATAAACAAAGTGGAAGCATGTCATTATTTCTGATCAAAAGTATTCTTGGTGGAAACTGGTAAACTACATATAATGCACAACTAAAGCACATTACCACCAGAGTGATCTCTGGAGCTTACCCTTACCCTGGCCTTGTGCCCCTAGTTCCTCAGCCCCACCCCTCACCCAAACCTCAAGCTCCCCATATCCAACTGTCCATGGAGCCTCCCTTCATCCCAGCCTCATGCCCCTCCACTCTTGGATGGTCCCCAGAGCTTCACCCCCCACTCCAGCCTTGTGCCCCCCATACCCAAGTGGTCCTCAGGCCCCCACCCTGGCCTCATGTCCTCCTCATCCCTGTTCTTTTGGGCCAGTCCCCCCCCCACCCATCTGGCCTTTTTCCTTCCCCAGTCCACATCCAGTCACCCACTTCCACCACATCCTTGCCTCCCCACATTCCCATGGTATCTGAAGTCTTCTTGGTCCTTTCTGATATCCCAAACCTCCTTCCTACTCCTCTGCTAACCCAGCCCTCAAAGGGGCACCACACCACTAGCTGCATCATAGTCCCAAAGTACTCACACATACTCAACCCTGGCTTTGCTGTCCAGATCCCAGCCAATCTCATTTTCTCTCTCCCCCTTCAACCCTATCTCTGCTACTCGGCTCATTTGGGGACACGAGGAATGTTTGGCGGGGCAGCAACACCAGGTGGTTCAGGCTAGCCCCACACATCCCATTCTCAGTTTAGGGAAATAAGGTCACCCTACCCTCCAGGTGGAGTGGGTGGGGAGTTGGCAGGCAATTAGGCATCTTGGGGACAATCAGGTAACATGCAGAAGGGAGCAGGGTGGGGGCCTGGACCTTGACTATACCTTGACCAAGAAATATTGACTACCCTGATCTAGATCCTAAGAGTGACAGAGTTACAGTGACCTGACAAACACCTCTGAGCTTTGGATCTAGATCCAGATATCACAGTTTGGGTCCATCCCTTACATATGGCATCTCCAGAGGTGTTCAATGCAATTTACCTGTGGGGACCTCAGCAAGAAGACAACACCCCTGGAAAGTAATCAGGAGCCCCTAAACAAACTTCTTCCCTTCTCTTGTTCATTGCACTAGCAACTAGTTATGTGAGCACTAGAAGACAAGGGCTGCCAGCACCTTCATTATAAACCAAAATGTACAGTAGACCCTTCTCAATTCACATGCGAGCGCGCACACAAAAAATGCCTGTGGGAAACATAACATATTACCCCGATCCATACACACGCAACCCCCATATCAGTGAGAGACAGTTTTGCTGTCATTTGTTCATACAATAAAGGTAGCAATTCTATCCACCTTATAAGTCCATTCATCCAATCCATACTTCTGTAATTTGCTGGCAAGAATACTATGGGAGACTGCACCAAAATCTTTGCTAAAGTCAAGGTATATCATATCCACCACTTTCCCCACATCCACACCCCGTCATCTCATCATAGGAGGCAATCAGGTTGGCCAGGCATCCCTTACTCTTAGTAAATCCATTCTGACTGTTCCTGATCACCTTCCTTTCCTCCAAGTGCTTCAAAATGGATTCCTTGAGGACCTGCTCCATGATTTTTCTGGGGACTGATGTGTAGTGGTTTATCATTCCCCCACTCCTTTTCTTTTCTAAAGAAAGGCACTTTATTGCCTTTTTCCAAGTGTCCTGGACATCTCCTGATTGCTATGAGTTTGATAATGGCCAATGACTGTCCAATCATATCAGCCAGCTCTTGCAACACCCTCGGATGCCTTGCATCTGGCCACCTGTCCAGTTTTTCTAAATAGTCTTGAACCAGTTCTTTCAGCACTGAGGGCTGCTCACCTTCTCCCCAGTGCAGTAGTCTGGGAGGTGACCCGCTCTGTGAAGACAGAGGCAAAAAAACCACATTGAATACTTCAGTTTTTTCCACATCATTGGTCACTAGGTTGCCTCCCCCATTCCGTAAGGGACCCACACTTTCTTTGACCTTCTTCTTGTTGCTAACATACCTGTAGAAACTCTTTCATGTCCCATACTAGCTGCAATTCTGATTGTGCTTTGGCCTTACTAATTTCACTCCTTCATGTGTAACCTTCGGATGGGCTAAAATTAATTCAATTGCCCTTCTCCAGTGCCTCACAGAAATAAACCCCAATCTCTGTGGAGAAAACAGCTGGAGACCCAGGATCCAGTCTGTATGGGACTCACAGCAAAGATTGCTCAGAGTTACCACCCCACATTAAAATACTACTAAAACCAAACATAACAATGAACTTTATTAACTACTAACTAAATAAAACTTATCCTAAGAAAACAAAATACAATTAACAAAGAACAATCCCTACAGAAAACCTGCGCATGAAAGATACCCAAGAGTCCCAAAGTCCAGTTGGAGTTCACCCAACTCTCAGCTACAGTCTTTGTTCGAATGTAGAGGCTTGAGTGGCAAGAAATAGCTGTCCTCTTCTTTCTTTGCAGGAATCTTCTGTAGCATTCCATGCAGGCTTTTCCTTCTCCTTTGCAACCAGCCCTCAGTCCCATATGCATGTCTGAAAAATCTGTTGCAGATGACTCCATTAGAGGGAGAAAACATCTTGTTCACTCCTGGCTCAGCTTCTCTCCTGAAAACTGAGCACATGGGCTCTTCTCAAAGCAGCTCTAGCCTGCTGTCTGCACAGACTGCTTCTCTCATGTGATCTGACTGACCACATCACACCAGAAGGGCATCCTGTGGAGCATGCTAAAAAATGCTACCACTCCCTGCTTCTAGAAATTTCTCGTTGTGGGTAGCTAATCTGCCCAGCAAAAGTAACCGACCCTCAGTAGGTCTCTTAAGCGATAGCCTTTTTTTAGGCATATGGGTTACACATGCTCAAGCAGTAGTACTCCTTCCTGTCCATCTGAGCAAGCTTCCACTTCTTAGAAGCTTCCTTTTTGTGTGTTTAAGCTCACTCAAGATTTCTTTATTAAGCCAAGCTGATCACTCACCATATTTGCTATTCTTTCAGCACATCAAGATGGTTTGTTCATGCTCCCTCAGTAAGATTTCTTTAAAATACAGCCAGTTCTCTTGGACTCCTTTCCCCCCCATATTGGTCTCCCAGGGGATCCTGCTCATCAGCTCCCTGAAGGAGTCAGTCTGTTTTTCTGAAATCCTGGGTCTGTATTCTGCTGTTCTGCTTTCTTCCTTTTGTTAGGATCCTGAACTTGACCATCTCATGGTCACTGCTGCCCGCAGTGCCACCCACATCTACTTCCCCTTCCAATTCTTCCCTGTTTATGAGCAATAGCTCAAGAGGGGCACAGCATCTAGTAGTCTCCTCCAGTATTTGTACCAAAAAGTTGTCTGCATCACTCTCCAAGAACTTCTCAGATTGTCTGTTCACTGCATCCCAGCAGATGTCAGACTGATTGACGTCCCCCAGGAAAATGAGAGCCTGTGATCTGATAAGTTCCATTAATTGGCTGAAGAAAGCCTCATCTACCTCATCCTTCTGGTCTGGTGGTCGGTAGCATACGCCCACCACAACATCCCCCTTGTTTCTTTTGCCTCTAAACTTAACCCAGAGACTTACAACAGGCTTTTCTCCAGTTTCACACTGGAGCACTGAGCAGTCATATTGCTCTCTTACATACAGTGCAACTCCTCAACTTTTCTTCCCCGGCCTGTCCATCCTGAACAGTTTATGCCCATCCATGACAGTGCTCCAGGTGTGAATTACCGAACCAAGTCTCTGTTATTTCAATCACATCATAGTTCCTTCACTGTGTCAGGACTTCCAATTCTGTTTCTTGTGTTTGTGTACAGACACCTAAGATAACTAGCTGATTGCCCTACTTTCTCAGCAGAAATCTGACTAGCCCTGTTTTACAAAACGGCCACTACTTTCTGCTCTAATAGTGACCTCCTGTGGACGGTGTGGCAAACAACCATTGTGTTTTATATAAAAACTAGTCTCACCTTTAAATTGCTTTGAGCAATTTCCTGAAAAGAGGAAATAGGAAAATGTATAGTTTAGCTGTACAAATTCATTGTGGGCTGCATGTTAGCTTACAAAGTCTTCATTATTGGAATAATACTTCTTCCATTACAAAATCATGAAAAGTCAATGATGTGTTTTCTTATAACAATTAAAGTAAATGCTATTAACAGAGAAGCTGGGTCCTTTCTTCTTCCTCTTTGCTAACTAATCAAGATATCTTCCCCCCCCCCAAATACTCCCACATTTAAACCATGGGTATAGGAAATTTTTATATGAGACAGCACCACTTTCCTGACCAAAAATGACATCCTTCTCTAGTGACAAAGAGAAACAAAACCCATAATAGCACATCACACTCCATATTCTGTGCTACCAGCCATTTTAACAAACAGCACCTCTGTTGGTATTATTAATGATATTTGAAATTTAATATTAACATAGTGTGGCAAACTGGTCACTCTGCTCCCTTGGGTGCTGTGCTCCTCTGTCTTGTGGGCCCAGGGTAAGCCCCGCTCGCCCCACTCTCTGGGCAGTGGAAGCCCTGACCCCACAGAAAGGCAGGAGGGAGAAGGGGCCCGGGACCGGGCCCTCCCTCTACTCCGAGCCCCAGCCCAGGGGCCCTAGGAATAGCAGCTGCACACTGCTAATGCTGCTGGTAGCAGCACTACCCTCTCCTGGGCTATCTCCCCCTCTCTCTGTGCTCTTCTTCCTCTCTCTGGACTTAGTATGGCTGTCTCCTGTCTCTCCAAACACTCCCCACTCCTACTTCCCCTTACTCTCCATCCCCTCTAGCTGGAGCAAGGGCTTTTTACCAGCTGGCCTTAATTGGTCCCAGGTGACTCTAATTAAGGTGTAGCAGCCCCGCTCAGTCTGTGGGGAATAAAGCCTGGAGCATTCTAGAGCTTATGTACTGGCCTCCACAACTCTTCTGCTTCCCTCTGGCACTAGTGTCTCACACATAGGAAACCACCAAACACTAATTTAACCATACATTCCTTTATTAAATCCAAATGGTACTTATACAATTGCTCTAAACATGCCTAACAAGCCTAACTAATAAGCAATTTATTACATCCCAACATTAACAAAACACGTATGAGCATTTGATCAAGTTACTTACAAACAGGCTAAAGCCAAGGATGCTAAGATCCATATTGGTTGCCTCCATCATGACCAGGCAGGGGTTAGCAATGAACCCTTAAAGAGTCTACTATTTATACCCTTTAACAAATAATTGATGCCACTGGCAGTTACTGACTTCAACTAAAAAACAATTTGAGTCACAATTTCACCCTTATTTCCAATCTTAATTCAGATAACATTTACAAACTACCTTTTTTCCCAAGGCCTTTCCTCCCTACCTTCTTTCTGCCCACCAGTTTTCCCGTTGCACCTAGCTTTACATAGACCTTAACACCAGTGTGTGGGTTGGGGAAGCACCATGTCGGTTCATTTTAAGACAGATTCTTTTTGTTCAATTGAAAGCTATCTGCAATCACACATATTGGTCACAGGCCTTCTTTCAGAAGCTTCCTCTTATCTTATTAGTTATTCTCTGAATCAGACATCCTCTCTACTTTATTCCTTCTGACTTCATCTCTTATTATTTAACAGATGTTTCAAAGAATTTGTACTGCATTTACTTTAGAAATGTTATTACAAATTCAACAGATGGAGGCAGATGAAAGACTCTAAGCTAGTTGGAGTACAATTCCTGAATGTGATAGTAATGAAGGGATTTAAATTATAGAATAGGGCAGAAGGCAAGGAAATAGTCTACAGGAACAACGTTAAGGGGTGACATGATCAGTCTGTAGCTACCTACATGAAAAACAAAATTTGATAATAGAGGGTCCTTCAGTGTAACAAACAAAAGGCACAAAATGCAATTACTGAAAATTGAAGCTACACGAATTTAAACTAGGAAAAAGGCACACCTTTTTAATAGTAAAGTTAATTAACGATTGGAACAACTTACCACAGTGTAGTGAGGGAATGTGGCCCCCCTGGGAGATAGACAGCCTGGGCCCATTTACACCTGGGTGGGTGGAGCTGGAGGCGGCCTGTCTGTCAGACCGGAAGCAGCTGGGCGGGACAGGAAGCGTAAAGGGGAAGGCTAGAAGCTCAGTGAGGGCTAGGCAGCCGAAGGGGAAGAGTGTCTCTCTGCTCCCTCCCCAGCACCAGCCTGACCATTATGCAGCCGATGACCAACTGGACCCTGCCGGGACTGCTGGCCAGGACCTGCCGCAGAGTAGCCTGAACCCGGGGGAGTTCCTGGACTTACCGCTACCCACGCAGCCTGCGGACCCATCGGACTGCATCCTCCCTATACCGGGCTCTGACTTGGAGGAGCTCCCGCTGGCCAGTGAGGACGAACAACCCCACCCCCCTCCGGAGGCTGGCTGTGACCTGGAGGAGTTATACCTAGCCAATGATGTTGAAGGGCTTTGTGATCTCCCACTGGGTGACTACCCCGAGGAGGATGACGACGGGGGCCCAGAGCAGGTACCAGCAGGGCTGGGGGCAGAAAGTGGCCCAGGGGACCGGGAGTCCTATCAGGACTTGGTGATGCCTGAGCCTGAGCCCGTGTGCCCTGGTGGGGATTCTGCTGGGCCCGTGGTAGAACCCTCTGCTACGGATAGGGACTTGGGCTGGGATGCAGTGGAGTTGGGTGGGCTTGCGTCCCCCTGCCTCCCTCCTTCTGGTAACCCCCCAGAAGCCTTGGCCAGCCATGAGTCTCTCCTTCCTGCTGTGGAGACTTAGGTGCCCGGTTGTTTCTTCGGCCTGCCCCGCCCGAGGGGCCAGACACAGTTTGTTTCTCCTGCCTGCCCTGCCCGAGGGACCAGAGACAGTTTGCTTCTCCTGCCTGTCCACCTGCGGGGCTTGAGGCAACCCCACTCACCCGTCTGCCTGGCTTGTATGGGCAGAGGGACAAAGAGAGAGGCCAGGCCCCCAGGCGTGGAAGGTGGGTCGCCTGGCTTACACTGGTGCCTTCTCTGAGGACAATCCTTCCTGAGCCGAGGGAGACAGTGGAGTTTGTTGAATCCAAAGAAAACTCAGTATGAACCTGGGGAAGTTAATGGAGTGGTGGGCTGAGACCCAGCAGCAGCAGCAGGCCGCCCTCTTAAGGCAACAGAAGCAGCTACTCCAGCAATTGGGAACACAGCAACAGCAGTTGATTGAGCAGCTGGGAATCCAACAGAAAGAGTGACAGCATCAAGGCATCGAGCAGCTGGTGGCTCTGCTGACGTGGACTATGCGGACCCCCAAAGGGGGGGTGGCATCCCCTGTGCTGGGCACTGCTTCCTTGCCACTCCACCTCACAAAGATGGCCCCCACGGACAACCCTGAAGATTTTTTGAGGACTTCTGAGCAGGTCGCCTCTGCCGCTGGATGGTCCCAGGATGCCTACTGCACACTTTCTGATGAGGATGCTCAAACTTACGAGCGTGTGAAGGCGGTGTTCTTAGACGCTCGGGACGTAACCCCGGATATCTTCCACCACCGGTTCCGAGGGCGAGATGTGAAAATGACTCCCGAACCCACCGGGGTTGGACACGGCTGCTTCTCCTGTGGCCAAGGGGGACAGCCGTGTCGACATTGCCCCGTGATGGAGTGCACCTACAGCCAGGTGTGCTCCGGGGAGACTCAGGGACCCCCAGCCACGGCAGCTCGAGTAATAGTCCCTGTCCTCCTCGAGGGAGAATGGCTACTGGCACTGGTTGACTCAGGGTGTGGACAAACCATGGTGCAACGACAACGCACCCTGAGAGCCGGATCGGAAGGAGACCTTATTTGCCTACGGTGCATCCATGGGGGCGTGCGGACCTACCCAAGCCTTCGGGTGACCCTGACAGTGGGTGGCCGCACTGAGGAGCTCCGAGTCAGTCTGGCCGCGAAGCTGCCATACCCGGTGATTCTGGGATGGGACTGGCCAGCTTTCCACCAGGTGCTGTAGACAGCCACTCGGAGAGGGGACCCGGAACCACTGGTCCTGGAGGGGGAGGAGGTCAGAGAACCCACTGAAGACCCGACAGACCCTCAGTTGGGCGGGGGGAAGTGATTGAGTTACCACAAGGGGCCCCTGAGAGGGACAGCCCTCCCCTCCCAACTGGGCGGACGGACTTTATGCGAGACCAGAGGGATGACCCTACCCTGGGCCGAGCGTTGGAGCAAATGGTGGCGGTGGATGGCAAGCCGACAGATCTGGGGGGGGGGGCGGAACCAATGGCCCCACTTTGAACTGAGGCAGGATCGCTTATACCAAATAACCCGGGACCCCCGAACGCAGGATGTTCGTTCTCAGCTCCTGGTGCCCAAGGGTCATCGGCAGGCGGTACTGAAACTAGCACATGACATCCCTGTGGCCAGACACCTGGGGCAGGAGAAGACTTTGGCCAGAGTATCAACCCGGTTCTACTGGCCTGGGATCCAGCAAGACGTGAAGATCTACTGCTCATCCTGCCCAGAGTGTCAATTGGCGGCTCTTGCCGGGGTACCATGAGCTCCCCTCGTGTCTATGCCTGTGATTGATACGCCATTTGAAAGAATAGCCATGGACTTGGTGGGACCCCTGACCAAGAGTGCGGCCAGGCACCAATGTATCTTGGTCCTCTTAGATTATGCCACGCGCTTCCTCGAGGCCATCCCACTGAGGTCTGCAACGGCCAAGGTAATCGCCGCGGAGCTGATAAAGATCTTCACCCGGGAGGGCCTCCTGAACGAAATATTGACAGACCAACTTCGCCTCCCGAGTAATCAAAGAGGTGGGTGCCCTACTGGGGATTCAGATGTTACAAACCTCAGTCTATCATCCCCAGATGGATGGCCTCATAGAGAGGTTCAATAGGATGCTGAAAGGGATGTTGCGTAAGTTCCCCCCAAAGGAACTCCACCATTGGGACCAACTGATCCCCCCTCTGCTGTTGGCCATCCGAGAGGTCCCGCAGTCTTCCACTCAGTTCTCGCCTTTTGAGCTGCTCTATGGACGACTGCCCCGGGGGCTACTGGACCTGATGAGGGAAACCTGGGAAAAGACCCCGTCTACAAGCTGGGGCCTTCTACAATATGTCAGCCAGCTGTACGACAACCTCACTAGAGTGGGTGCTTTGGGGAAAGAAAACCTGAAGGCAGCGCAAAAAGCCCAAGAGAGGGGATATAACCGAGGGGCTCGTACCCGGAGCTTCACCCCATGTCCTAATCCTTCTCCCTTCAGAGGGATCCAAGCTGCTGAGCCGCTGGCAAGGACCATACGAAGTAATCCAGAGGATAAGTCCTGTTAATTATGAAGTTCACCAACCCGACCGGAAAAAGAAAAGACAAATTGACCACATAAACCTCTTGAAGGCCTGGCGAGAAAGGGAAGGGGTGATGATTACCCCCTATCCCCTCCAAACCAGAATTGGGACCCCAGCTGCCCCTCCCAGTGGATACAGAGCAGCCAACACTTGACCAGGTGAGGAGCCTCCTGACTGCAATCTCCCGGACCTTCACTGCCACCCCAGAATGGGCAGCGGGTTTCCAGCACACCATCCAAACAAGCCCGGGTGAAGTGGTCCGGGAGACCCCCAGACCGATCCCACGCCAGATGCGGGAGGCGGTCGAACAGGAGGTCTGGGCAATGCTGGACTTAGGAGTTATCGAACGCTCCCAAAGCGAGTTGCGGAGCCCGTTTGTACTGGTCCCTAAGCCCGATGGGACGAAACGCTTTTGTATTGACTTCAGGAAGGTAAACCCTATATCAAAATTTGATGCCTATCCCATGCCCCGGGTAGACGAGCTTCTTGAACGCTTGGGAGATGCCTGCTACATCTCTAACCCGGATCTGAAAAAGGATATTGGCAGATCCCTCTGGCACCTGAGTCCAAAGAGAAGACGGCCTTTGCCACTCCTAGCAGATTATATCAATTCATCCGGATGCCCTTTGGTCTCCACGGGGCCCCCGCAACTTTCCAACGGATGATGGATTCCCTGCTGGCCGAACATACTGAATACGCAGCCACCTACCTAGATGATGTCGTCATGGTGGGAAGACCATCTTCCGTGGGTAGCAGCTGTTCTCCGAACTCTCCAGAAAGCAGGACTGACAGCCAACCCAAAAAAATGCCGCCTGGGGTTCCAAGAGACAACGTACTTGGGATACGTCCTCAGGCGAGGAAAGGTGAGGCCCCTAATTGGTAAGGTTCAAGCAATCCAGAACCAACCCGCACCTGGCACCAAGAAACAGGTGCGGCAGTTCTTGGGCCTGGTGGATTATTATCGACGGTTTATACCAGGTTTTGCCACAATCGCAGCGCCCTTGACAGAGTTATTGAAGAAAAATAGCCACAGCGAGTACACTGGATGGAGGAGTGTGCAGAAGCCTTCCAGACCCTGAAGGACTGCGTATGCCAAGAACCCATCCTATACAGCCCAGATATTAGTCGGGAGATTGTAGTCCAGACAGATGCCTCAGATGTGGGACTTGGGGCGGTCCTTTCACAGACTGTTAATGGGGAGGAGCACCTGATCCTCTACATCAGTAGGAAGTTGTTCTCCAGAGAAAAAAATTATTCGACCTTTGAGAAATAGGCCTAAGCAATCAAATGGGCAGTGGAGGCCCTCCGTTATTACCTCTGGGGGACTCGGTTTACGGTGGTATCTGACCGTGCACCCCTTAAATGGCTACAGAGGATGAAAGACACCAACGCCCGCCTTATGCGCTTGTATCTAGCCCTGCAACCCTTCGCCCTCACGATTCAGCATCGAGTGGGTAAGGACAACGCAAACACGGACGGCCTATCCAGATTGGGCGAGGAGGCCAGTCCAGCCCCGAAACCTGGAGGCTGAACTTGAGGGGGGGGGGGGGTGTGTAGTGAGGGAGTGTGGGCCCTCCTCGGAGATAGACAACCTGGGCCCATTTACACCTGGGTGGGTGGAGCTGGAGGCGGCCTGTCCATCAGACTGGAGGAAGGTGGCCGGGACAGGAAGCATAAAGGGAAAGGCGAGAAGCTCAGTGAGGGCTAGGCAGCCAAAGGGGAAGGGTGTCTCTCTGCTCCCTCCCCAGCACCAGCCTGACCATTATGCAGCCTACGACCTACCTGCGGCCTGGGACCCTGACGGCAAATTGGACCCCGCCGGAACTGCTGGCTGGGACCTGCCGCAGAGTAGCCTGAACCTGCGGGAGTTCCTGGACCTACTGCTACCCACGCAGCCTGCGGACCCATCAGATTGCAGCCTCCCTATACCGGGCTCTGACTTGGAGGAGCTCCCGCTGGCCAGTGAGGACGAAGACCCCCCGGAGGCCGGCTGTGACTTGGAGGAGTTACCCCTAGCCGACGATGCTGAAGGGCTTTGTGATCTCCCACTGGGTGACTACCCCGAGGAGGATGACGACGGGGGCCCAGAGCAGGTATCAGCAGGGCTGGGAGCAGGAAGTGGCCCAGGGGACTGAGTGTCCTGTCAGGACTCGGTGATGCCTGAGCCTGAGTCCGTGTGCCCTGGTGGGGATTCCGCTGGGCCTGTGGTAGACCCCTCTGCTACGGATAGGGACCTGGGCTGGGATGCAGTGGAGTTGGGTGGGCTTGCCTCCCACCTTCTGGTAAACCTCCAGAAGCCTTGGCCGGCCATCAGTCTCTCCTTCCTGCTGTGGAGACTTAGGTGCCCGGTTGTTTCTCTGGCCTGCCCCGCCTGAGGGGCCAGAGTTTGCTTCTCCTGCCTGCCCCGCCCGAGGGACCAGAGACAGTTTGCTTCTCCTGCCTGCCCACCTGCGGGGCTTGCGGCAACCCCGCTCGCCCGTCTGCCCGGCTTGTAGGGGTAGAGGGACAAAGAGAGAGGCCAGGCCCCCAGCAGTGGAAGACGGGTCGCCTGGCTTACACAAAGGTTTTGGTGGATTCTCTATCACAAAAACTTTTTATATCAAGATTGGCTGTTTCTCTAAAAGATACTCTAGTTCAGCAGTATCCAATCTTTACAGGATCACATTACTTTTTTTTAAATGGCTGTTTGAAATACCAGATGCAAATTTCTCCATCTTATGCATTTATTTTAGGCCTCAATGGGCTTAAGATTTATCGACTCATCATAAAATAAGTTTTGAATTTGGTTGGGGGAAAATCTGCCTGGGAGAAATCAGAGGTGAAGGGAGTTTGGCTGGGGTACTCTGGGTGGGAGGACATGAGGGTTAGAGTTAGCTGAAAATTGCCCACTTGTTGACATTGAAATATTGCAGGAACCTACTGGTTTTGATGAAACTTTCAACACTAGAGGCTTCTAAGGATGGAATTTCTGGTCAAAACCAGAGAGAGAGAAAGAAACCAACTGCAGAGAAGTCAGAGCGCATACTTGTGGTGTGAGAGACCATTCGCTGTGCTGATTCAGCTGAGTGCCCTAACCACCAGGCTACTGACTACGCTGGTCAGATGGGTCTCTCTCGCGCGCGTGCGCACACTCACTGAATTTTCCTGAACAAATTAGAAAGGTCTCTGTTTCATCCTGATGCAGAATGGAAATGTTTTTTTGAAATCATGAAGTTCCAAAAAATGGAAAAAGATTTTTCTGTCCAGCGCTAATAAGTTTAGACTGAGAGAATGGTTTCTGTAGGGGCACTTTTCTGGGAGGGGGTGTAGAGAAAAAGAATGGGCAGGGAGTCTCTGGGGGTTGGTGTTTGTGACTCAGAGGGAAATGGGCATAAAGGAGGGGTGAGTCTTGATTGAGAGTGAGGTGTTTTACCTGGGCATCATGCTGCTTCAGCTCCAGTTCAACCTGGTTCCAAGGCTTCAAGCTCCTGGCTACCCTCTAACTCCTGCTCCATGGAGTTCAGCCAGTCCACTTGGTCTCTTTGGAATCTTTCCCACAGGTCTCTTTCTGCCCTATTCTCACAATTCCTTTGCTTTGGTTAAGGGATTCCACAGCGCACCTTCATGGGGGTATGCTGCGATTCAAACAGGCTTCTCTGTCCCATCAGTATGCAAGTTCCAGCCCTTCTCCTAGGAGCATCCCTTAGTCCAGTGGTTTTCAGCCACTGTTTCGGGACACATTACTGTATCACCACATAGCAGTGTGTCACAGAGAGCTGGGGAGATGGCTGTATTTGGCCTGGTAGGGGTGGGCTGGTGTGTCCTGTAGGGTCACAACACGGCGCTGTGTGTCACAACCTTGAAAAGGCTGAGAACCACTGCCTTAGTCCATGGACTCAAGACGCTTCATCTCCTTGGTTCATGATCCCCCTCCCCCTCTTTCTTGCATCCTTGACTTGATTGAGGTAGATTTCCCAAGCCCACCAATCTCCCTGCTGGTTTTAGTTCCCACACCAGGGAGTTCTTCCTCTAGACTTTATTCTTCCATATAATTCTCTTCCCCAAGCTGACTGCTCTCTTTCTTTTAATCTTCCTGGAAAGCTCCTAACAGCTGGGATTTCACTTGTTAAAGAGAGAGCTCTTTTTCCGCTAATCTGCTGCTCCCTGCCAATAATGTCAAATGGACTGGTTGGCCTAAGGCTCTACTACACCTTCCAGGGGACAGACCATCCTTGTTACAGTGCAAAATCAGAAATGTAAGGCTGGAAGAGAACTTGAAAAGTCATCAACCCCACACCCCTGCGTTGATCAAGTAAACCTAGATCTTCCCTGACAGAGGTCTGTCCAACCGATTCTTAAAAATCTCCAGTGATAGGAATTCCATACCCTCCTTTGAGAAGCCCACCTTTTCAAACAAGCTCACATGCCACAGTTCAGGATCATCTCCTGAAGTTCCAACATGTATGAATGCAAGGAAGTCCTATGGGCTGTTATACAGGAAGTCAAACTAA
>ML685928.1:2050441-2087224 GCA_007922175.1 Pelusios castaneus | reverse complement strand
CAAGGAAGTCCTATGGGCTGTTATACAGGAAGTCAAACTAAATGATCCCTACATGTTCTGACCTCCAAGACAGAGCTTTTCTGGCTGATCCCTCTCATACCTCTTGTGCGTATGGATTATAACTGTCTTTAGTGACATGATCACATACTGTGTTTTCCACAGGCATGCTTCAGCCAGTGCATAGGACAAATAATGGCAACTGAGCTGCTGTCCAATATTTTGTTCTATCCTCATAGCTCAACATGTAGCCTAAGCCTTCTTCAGTGAACACTAGGCAAATCCTGCCTTGAAGATAAAATTATTCATTTCCTCATGGGTTTTGTTATGGCACTCAACAGTAGAACATCTGAGTGCTTAACAATCTTTAATTTATTTTACCAACACTCCGGAGGGGGTGGGAGGAGGGCATTATTCCCAGTTTACAGATGCAGAACTGAGATTTAGGGCCTGAAGCATGCACTACCAGGGTGCCCAATACAGGACACACTATATCTGATTTTTCCAACTGTCTCTCATTATGTTGCACTTCATATGCAACTGAGAGGGCTCAGCATATCTGCAAGTTAGAGCCATGATCTCCAATCAGGGACCCAGGAAATGAGGAACACACAACAACTGCCTAGGAAAAGCTTGGTTTAAGTGACATGTCCAGCACCACAGAAACAAACTAATTCTCAAGGGCAGTATTTAGCTGCCTTCACTATGAGCCCTTTCTTTCTTTTTTTTTTTTCTGCACTCCCCAGACTCATTCATTGGATACATTCAACAAACAAACATCCTACAGAAACAGCCTCTTTCACTATAGAACACTAATTTAATCTCAGAGCAGGTCCCTGAATCAGGCCCAGGGCCTATGGAAAAGAAATGTATTGATCATGTAATTAAAGACTGTCTCATAACTGATCTGTGCGATCTTAATTCAATCACAAGGGACAGAATTAAGATTTCATAGGCAATCTTCATTCTGACATTTTCTAACGTTTGAGTGCTTGAGTTTGCAACCTTACCGTTCTTCTAAGTAGTTTGTGTGTGTGTAATTTCTAGTTTTTAAAAAAGCAAAATGAAAAAATAAATTCTATCATGTGGCATTCACTTGGCTCATCAGCAGGGTTGGAACCTTTAGGTACATGACAGATTTCTGCCACTTCACCTAATGGGGTAAATGACAGCACTAGGTTGTCATCCTCTAGATGGATCAGCAGCTCTAGAGGAGAATGAGGCACTGTCAGCAAAACCCACTGGTAGCAGAGGAATAGCGAGACTGAGAAATTTGGGGTTCTATCAGTGGCTCTGGAAAGGAGTGTTCTTTAATGAACACAGACTCTTTTACCCTTTCCCCCTTGCGTGATACATTCTACCATGTTCCCTTGCAGCAGTCCTTCTCTACGTGATGGCTCAGGCTCCTCCCTGGCTCTATTACAATCCCATTCTCCTCACCTAGCTAATCCCAGTCTTCTTTCCTTAGACCTCTCATCCCACTGCTAGCTTTCTTGTTGAAGCAGCACTAATGTCTCCTTCTGGAGTTCTTATCCTATTTCTTCCCCTTCCCCCTCCACACTCACCCCCCGCCAACAACCCCAGTATTGGTCTTCTTGCCCAGCCACTCACAGGTCCTCCCTTCCTGGTTCCCCATTTGAGTTCTCCCATTTGAGCTTCCATTCACCTCCAGACGCAGGTTCCCTATCTCCACAGTCTCACTCCCTCTTCTTTGTCTGATCTCAGTCTCCCTGCCTCCCATTCTCTTTGCCCAGCCAGTGCCAATGTGCACCCAACTCCCAATTCCAGTTTCCTCTCATCCCCCATCAACCTCCCATCCCATCCTCCCTCACTTAGCTCTTTGTCACAATCTACACACCCTCAACTTCTTGTCCCCTCAGCATATGATTCAGGCAGCTTCCTCTTTCATCCTGCCTGGGCCCAGGCTGGTGGGTCATTCAGCACACGGTAGAGACAGAACCCCTAAACTCTTCTGGTACCTTGATCCAGACTGGCATGAACAGCTGGGAATTGTAATGGCAGGGAAAGCCCTGCTACTCCTAAACTGCAGTGTGTCCAGTGCAGATGGAATCTTTAGGGAACCCAAACTCAAAGCTATAGCAGGTCTCTCCTGAGCATGTATGAACTGCAGGTTTTCAGTGGCTTTAGCATTTAGAACTTGGGCAGATGTTCACAGGAATAGCAAAAGGCACATCTCTGACACAAAAGCTCCCTGCCAAATTTCAATTCCCATGCTCCAGAGCATGGTGGCACTTGCACTTAAGAGGAAAAAAAAAAATCACTAGAATTATTTTAAATTAAAAAAAAAAAAAAAAAAAAAACAACCTTTCCTTAGCCTTGTTTCCCAAAACAGCTGAGCTGCTTTGGTTGAAATTTCTCTCAAAAAAATGCAGCTTGAGGAAGACATCCAGCATGGAAAATTTCATCCAAAACAGTTATTCTGGCAACATAGAAACAACTAAAACCAAGGTCTTCTAGCAAGGAATATTGGGCAATCTTAATAGGCAGCATTACCAGCTCCATCTATAATAAGGGATGGCTTCTAAAGTCTGATGGAGGAGCACTGAAGATTACAAGAAAATGAATTTGTTTGATCCAGGTTACATTAAGGTAGAGTGTTTATTAGAAGAGCATTGAACTATGGTTTTGAGATGGAAAGAAGGAACTGGCTGTATTGTTTAGGTCCCCAAGAACTAACATAGAACAATCAAAAACTAAACAACACTATCATGTAGTATGGATTGGATGATCTTTAAAGGGGAAGAACTACAGGCAACAGATTTTTAACCCCATGATTTAAAATGTGACTGGAAATAACGACGTTGATGAAATAATGCTTACATGGTTATCATAGGGATTTTACTCATTGTATACAGAATCTCCAAACAAAGCAGATCACCACAAAAGTGGTCTGAGCAGCACTGGAAGCCAACTGGCCCACTGTTAGATGGGAATAGTCTTTGATGGTTTTGTCTCATCCACATTAGCATGGAGCCACCGATATCTGCGGTGACAGCGCAGAATTTCAATTGCTTTTTGCTCTACAGGAGTTGGCTGAATGCCTAGGTCTTCTAAGCCAGGAAGATCAGGTAACTTCTTGTCTGTTGTATGAAACTTAAAAAAAGTAATAGGAATAAGCATTTCAGAGAGAACAGCCATACATGTACAGTTACTCAATTATGACAGACAACAGAGTCCTGTGGCACTTTTAAAGACTAACAGATTTATTTATCGCATGAGCTTTCGTGGGAGAAAATCCCACTTCGTCGGACGCTTTGAAGATGGGAAAGTTACAGAATGGGAGGAAATTAAATGCAGGGGAGTGTATGACATAGGATCAGGTCAGGCTGTAACAGCAAATCAAAATAGATGTTAGGATTCAAACACTGGGGAACAGCACATAGAGGAGGGTGAGGTCAAATCACCTGTTGTAATGAGAGAAAAATCCATAGTCCCTGTTTAACCCCAAGACAACTGAGTCAAATTTGCATATAAGTTCGAGTTCTGCAGTTTCTCTTTGAAGCTGTGATTTGTTATTCATCTGTTTCAACACAACTATTAACAAGTCATCAAGGGAGTGAGCAGGGAGATTGAAGTGTTCCCCTACAGGTTTTGCAGTGTTGCAATTTCTGATGTCAGATTTGTGTGCATTTATACTTTGGCGCAGAGACTGTCCTGTTTGTCCAATATATAAGGCAGAGGGGCATTTCCGGCACATGATGGTATAAATCACATTGGTGGATGAGCAGGTGAACGAGCCCTTGATGGAGTAGGTGGCTTGATTAGGCCCTGTGATGGTGTCATCAGTGTAGATACGAGGGCAAAGTTGGCAGCGTGGTCTGTTGCAGGGATATGTTCCTGCTTTAGTCTTTAAAAGTGCCACAGGACTCTGTTGTCTTTCTACAATAGACTAACACGGCTACCCCTTTGGAATTCAATTATGACAGTAAATTTCATCTTTCATATATTAAATACTATGCACTAATAACTGAGCTCACCTTCTGTCCTCCAGAAAAACTGGTCTGGTACACTAGCACTCCAAACAAATTTAAATAAGTCTAAATGCAAAGCCATAAATTCACCACAGATCCTAGGAGATCCTACTTCAACTATTTTGTTTTTAATGGGCAAAATTCCCTTTATATTAGTGCAGGTTGCTGGCACAATCTCTTTCCTCAGGAGAAGCAATGCTGCCATCCAAGGCACAGTAGGATCTTACAATAAATTACAGGTGACTGTGCAGCTACTGCTGAGGGGTCAGTCCACCACATGCCACCTTCAGATCTCTGATCACAATTTGCATGCGTGGGTGGGTGTGTTTGTAGGGTAGGGCATACAGCAGATAGGCCTGATCCAAAGCCATCGTGTAGATCTGGCCTGAATTTCAGAGGTTCTGAGTAGCCATATATCCCATTAGCTTCAACAGGAGCTGCCGAGTCATATTAATGTACAAGGAAGACAAGCAAACGTACTGCACTTCTACATTCTCTATCCTCTTCCACATATCAATTGGGAAATTTACAGTGCACCTGCAACAAATTAGTTAATGTTGACCTTGCATTCACAAGCACATAGCTGGACTGAATTTATTCATCTTGCATTTTGTCAGAAAACGTACATTGATTTAACAACAGTATTCAGTTTTACCGTTGTGTACAGATCCTGTCATAGACAAACACATTCAGTCACCGAGTGTTGCCTCTGGCACATGGTACAGAATTTTTCCTTACTGTATATTCCCCAATGTTTCAGTTCAAGTACAGTTTTAAAAGGGCTCAACTGATGGGGCTCCTGGGGAGAATATTCCCTAACCTCTTCCATTTCCAGGTCACACTTGAGTTTGAATTTTCAAAGCCTCATACAGATGGATAAAGAAATCAGCATTTTAAAAGCATAGCTATAATTTTAGATAATTTTCACTTTCTACTAAGGAAAATGAGCTACCTTTGGTAGGAAAGGTCTTTAAAACAAAGTATTCTGGATTTGAGATTAGCATTTGCACTATATCCCCGCATCAACAAAACCTCAATACACTTTCTTGCTCATGCTTTTTCTGTCCACTCTATTTAACTGCACACCTGCAGCATTTTATTCTCAATTCTGCTCCAGCACAGCTTTAAAACTCTTCCACTGCTTCTCTGCTGTGTGTTCCAGCAGCTGCAGTATCGAACCCTTTAATCTTGACTGCAGCTGCTCAACTCACAGCAGGAAGACAGCTGGATTTTGCTAGTTTCGGTTTAGAATGTTGCAACACCTGAGAACTCTAATGCCGTGGGTATCCCAGTGTGATGCAACCACAAAGGCCAGCAAGCAATTGATCCAGCTGAGCCCACTGAAGGAGGTGTGCTGATGACTTGTATTGTTATGATCACAACAGACCAATTGTGGGAAGCTTTCTTGAGGTGGCAGCAGAAAGGAAAGGAGAGTCAAGTGTTTGCAATATGCCCTGGGCTAGCTCATGAATAAATCATATGCTCTTACTTAGCACTTTTCACAAGAGATCTCAAAGTGCTTCGCCAAGGCAGTGAGAAGTTTCTATTTCACAGATGTGGAAAGTGAAACATTCCAGTAACTTGCTCAAGGTCACACAGTGAGGAGATCTGGGAATGGAACCTAGGTCTCCTGAGTCAGTCCAGTGCTGCATTCCGTGGAGCGTCTTGCAGCCAATTGAAAACATTATGTCCAGAAGACTATTGCTGCCCTACCTCAGTAACTCCATTTATGCAAAGATTTGGGAGAATATCAGCAAACTTTGGAAAAGATTACATCAGAGGGGTGCAACTGTATTTTTTGCAAATATATGCACAGAATAGCATTAGAGCTTTGATATGTTAACATTAGCTAATTCCCACATTTGCACAGTCGAAACACCGTTTGCCAAGAGCCACATGGCTAAAACCGCATTAAAAGCAACTATGAAAAAGTTATGGATATATGTTAAGAGGCTTATGAGTCGGGAGATCATGGATTCCAGATTTAAATTAGGGCTTGTGTCATTCCCAATCCTGTGAAACAATCAAGGGCTATGTCTACACTTGCAAGTTAGTTCGAATTAAGTTTCCTTAATTTGAACTAATTTAAGCCTTGGCCACACTAGGATTTCATTAGTTCGAATTAAGGACTTCCTTAATTCGAACTAATACATTCGATTGCTTAGTTCGAATTAACGGTTAATTCAATCCGTTAATTCGAAGTAAGTCAAATGTGGCCATATTAGTTCAAACTAACTGCTTAGTTCGAACTAATCGGCAGATTGACCTTCCTGCAACTGACTAATTCAAACTAAGCAAGTGCCCTGCATGACCATGGCTAGTTCGAGCTAGCATTCTAGTGTGGCCATGCTAGTTCAAATTAAGTTGGTTCGAATTAACTAATTTGAACTAGCTTTTGTAAGTGTAGACATAGCCAAGGAGTCTTGTGGCACTTTTAAAGACTAACAAATTTACTTAACTCATGAACTTTCATGGGAGAAAATCCCACTTCATCAGATGCTGGAAGACGGGGAACTTAAAGAATGGGAGAATGCAGGAAAGTGTAAGTCATGGGATCAGATCAGACTGTTACAGCAAATCAAAGCAGTTATATAGATTCAGAGAGTGTGGAACAGCAAATTAGAGGGAGGATAGGTAAAAACAGAAAAATTACCTGTTGTAATAAGAATACCAGCCTGATAACAGTTTGATCT
Organism: Pelusios castaneus; assembly: GCA_007922175.1. Taxonomy (NCBI): domain Eukaryota; kingdom Metazoa; phylum Chordata; order Testudines; family Pelomedusidae; genus Pelusios; species Pelusios castaneus. The sequence continues at coordinate 2,080,542 of ML685928.1, read as the reverse complement.
GATTTGATGACAAAGGATAACTCTGAAATCTTAACAGGTGCATAAAGAAATTTTATCTCCAAGAACGATCTGAATACATTTGCAGGATTTATACATTCTGTCAACAGCACTCTATGTATTTAAATTCAATATGTGGAAGAGACAAACACAATCTGCAGGGATATCATGTTTCATTACTCTTGGGATTGCTAAAAAACACTCATAACACTTCCATAATGAAAAGATTAATTGATGACGCCCCACACCTACCCGATCCACTTTATCTCTCGTTAAAGTTGGTTGATGCCAAATCAGCTCAGAGATACGTGCGAATAAACTGTAACAATGAAAAATGGTCCAAAAGGTAAATATTATCATTATAGAAGGCAATACAGAAAGGCATGAACATTTCAAACTACCCAAGGAATTAGCATTTTCTGTTCCATATTTCATTCTTCCAGCTAGACATTCCATTACTGCACAGTTAGGAATGTTAAGGTTTCAGCAAATTCTCAGTTACGGTTCTGATTACTATAAAGGATTGCTCACACATTCTTTTATTGCCCACCCCCAGAGGAATGACTTGGGGAACTGATATGCGTGAGTGAGGTTGGGCATGTGTGTATGGATGGGGACTAATACAAATCCAGCTCAAATAAATGCTCATTTCTGCTCCCAATTTTGAAACTGGGGGATCTAGTGTGCCTCTTTTTCAAGCTCTGCTCCTTGACAGGCATAGGCAATAATCCCACCACTCAACATCTCTAAGGGGAAAACATGCTTGCTGAGAGCAACAATTTAATGTATATGCAAAGAAGGAGACAGAGGTTGAAGTAATCTGCATATATAATTTTTGTATTATAGAAAGTGCAGTTTTAGTCTTTAAAAAGTGACCGAAACTGGCAGAAGCATGATGAAGTTCAATGCCTCAACATCCAATTTGCTCAATTGGATTTTCTAATTGCTAATCTCGCAAACAAAGCCTTAGATCTAAAAGCCAAGATGAGATTTTTCTGATACATGTTTTATCATACAATAATCTTAATTTTGCAGGCCAGTTTCTGCCTTCAGTTACCCTTACACAATCCCATGGTCCTCAGCTGTAAATGGGCAAAATGTGATATTACAGATTTACTTAACGGTTCTGTCACTGAGTGCTCATATAAATGAATTGATTTTGCTACTGAATGATCCAACACACATTTAGTGGACTTGGACACCTTTGCTTAGTTTTGATTTAGAAAAAATGAGACCATTTAATAACTGCATAGTGAGCGTGCACACTAAAGAGTTCCTTTAAGTCCACTACAAATGCACACTTCACTGCAGTACATCCTAATGGGTGGATTTTTAGCTGAGCAGGATTGCTGAAGTAACTGAGTATTTGGGAAAACTCAATCTATATTGACCTCTTACGACATCCCTTGAAGTTATCCTGTAATAAAGTTTTAAGACCATTATAACTAATCAGTTACTTGTAAATTTTTCATGCTTCTACTCAATTTGACAGATGGGAATTTCTAAGGCAAAGAAGAATTCTACTTACTGGTAGAGAGTACGTGACACTGGAACTGGGAGATAATATCTATGCGCAGTCGCATACACATACTCTACCAAGTCATAAAGAAGGTATCGATGAGGTCTGGGGGGAAAAAAGAGTATCAGGTAAATTATGCTGTTTCATGCCTCCTTTTACACATTAAGTAAACATAGCAACATCTAGTTTTCTTCAACCTACAGGATCTCTTGTTGCCAGAGGGCAAAATTAAGGAAAATTTAACACTTAAGGGAAGATTGCTTACTGTTTCAAAGAACACAATGTGGCCAGTAAAATGTACAAGCATCATATGAGTGGAGACTCAAGAAGCTTGGCTTGTTTAGCTTAACCAAAAGAAGGCTGAGGGGGGATATGATTGCTCTCTATAAATACATCAGAGGGATTAACATCAGGGAGGGAGAGGAATTATCTGAGTACAGCACCAATGTGGACACCAGAACAAATCGTTATAAACTGTCCATCAAGAAATTTAGGCTTGAAATTAGACGCAGGTTTCTAACCATTAGAGGTGTAAAGTTCTGGAATAACCTTCCCAGGGGAGTTGTGGGGGCAAAAACCATAACTGCTTTCAAATCTGAGCGTGATAAATTTATGGAGGGGATGGTCTGATTAGCCTATTTTGGAAATTGACTGATATTTGGCTACGTGTGGTGGATTTACAAGTGGCCTAAGAGGGGAGAGTACGTGGGGTGGGTTCTGAGTTATTACAGAGAATTGTTTCTTGGATAACTGGCTGTTGAGACTTGTCCACGTGCTCAGGGTTTAACTGATCGCCATATTTGGGGTCAGGAAGGAATTTTCCCCCAGGTCTGATTGGGCTGGGCTCTGGGGGTTTTTCGCCTTCCTCTGTAGCACAGGGCATGGTTCACCTACCGGCGAATTCTCTGTATCTTAAGTCCTTAAATCATGATTTAAGGAGGTAAATAACTCAGTCATAGGTTGGTGGCCTATTGCTGGAGTGGGTGGGTGAGGTCTTGAGGCCTGCATTTTGCAGGAGGTCACACTAGATGATCGTACTGGTCCCTTCTGACCTTAAAGTCTATGAGTCTATACAGGGCATGAGGACAAAATAGGTTTTATGAGCTTAATGTTACCAACCAGATTCATCCCCTATGTGCAAGCCTATTGCTTTCAATAAGCTTAACATAGGAAAAGATGGCCTCATTAAACCAGGATACAACATTTTCTATGTTGGGTCTGAACTGAACTTGCAGTGTCCTAACACTCAGATTTCTATCTGGCTAGCCCTGGGAAGAAAGTAGTGGAACTTGTGTAGATACACCAGAATCTTGTTTAGAATTAGGACTCAGAACAGAAGGCTTTGCTAAGGAAAAGGAGGTGGTACCCACATCTAATAAGGGGGAATTCACAGAGGATACAAGAACACCTCCTGGACCAAGAGTTTACCTGTTATCTGGAGGACCCTATCTCGTCGCCGCTAATGTTTTGGTCACCCTCCGGGATCTTATTCATCGGAGGTGGCGTGTTGACCTGGGTCCTTTTGGAGACGGAGGTTATAGCTCCGCCCTTATTCAGTGACTGATTTTTGGAGGCCCATGTTGTAACATAGGAAGTCAGGATATAGGAGCAACAGAATACGGGACAAAATCCTCCCAGGACCCAAGCTATTAGTAGAAGGATAGGGTGCTTGTCCCAGAAGAGGGAGGTTGGGAGTGGGGCCATGGCCAGGAAAATGAGAAGGGCCGGAAGAAATGACAGGGAGACTACAGAGAGTATTAGAGTCTTGTGGCACTTTTAAAGACTAACAGATTTATTGACTACAGAGAGTATTGTAATTAAAAGAGACAGTTTATTTTTCATGGTCATAAAAATCATAGCTCTGTAGAGCAACAGGAAACAGAATTTAAGGTACAGAGGTGCGATTTTCTTAAGCAGAAGATTATTTATTTGTCTACGCCTTCCTATGCGGTTCCTTGCTGCAGCTGCTCTTAAAGACACAGTATATATTTATTGCAAACTTTCCATGTGTACACTAAGCTTCAGTTACATGCGCATTATACTTAAACTGCACCCTGTTACACTGCTGCCGTTGCCCCCACCTTTAAAGGGGTCTTACTGCAGCCCTAACCAACCTGTACTCCCAGGCTCGGGGTTCTAACCTATTTCTGTCCTTACTCCAGGACTGCGGGGTTCTAAACTTAAAGGGTGCTAAACCTTACTTATCTTGTAGCTACTACTATTCCATTATTCCAGGACCATAATCTATTCCCTTACTAGGGCCAATATTCACTAAAGTCATTTATTCCCTTATTCGGGCCAATATTCGCCTAGGTCCCTGCATATGCCTTTTACCGGTTACTCACCAGCGTTCTCAGCCAATCATGTCAGGTCCGCCTTAACAAGGATCTGGATCGACCTCTCAAGTCCTTTCCACCATGTCAGTCCCTCTACCTGTTACCAGGCCGGGCCGCTGACGCCTCTGCCCAGACTCAATGATCACAAGGACACGCCCTGTGACCAAAGAGCCTTTGTCCAGGGGACCTCTGACGTCTCAGAAGCTCTGGACTCCGACCCCTCCTTGCAGTCAGGGGTCATTTTTTATAGTATATTTTGGGTCGGCCCCGTCTCTCACCTTTCTTGGGGTGCGAGATTGAGGCCGCATGCTGTCGATCCTGATTGGTTGACATTTAAGTTGCGGGTGGCCCAAGGCGCCTGGGAAGCTTCACACCTCTTGACCGAGGCGCATGAGAAGCTTCACACCTCTTGACCGAGGCGCATGAGAAACTTCACACCTCAGGGGTGATAGATATTGCTGCTCCGAGGCGGGTGGGAAACTTCACACCTCTCTCTGAAAGGTGGAGTGGTGGTCGTGCACCTGGGCCCATGCCCTTATAGGGAGCGGGCCTCAGGCCTTGGCAGCCGGCCCAAGTTCTTTGGCATAAAATCAAGAAGAGAGTTGCTGGGCAGACAAGACCTATATAGTTATTTTAGTCTTGTCGTTAGGCAGAGTAAGACTTTGAATATTGATTCAGCTACAATTTATCCTATACATACTATGCTTACCTATAATCCTATAAACTATGCTTATACCTATATCCTCCTTATTTCTACACTATCCATCAGTGAAAAGGTAGAGAAGTAGAAAAAATAGCAAAGTGTACAGAAAAATCTGCATCAACCCCTGGGCTAAAACCTCCAGGAATGGAGGGAAGGATCGTGTCATTTTCCTGCTTATCTGGTTGGACGCTAGTTCTATACGTACTTGTGGCAGAGTAAGAGGAAACCAGACTGCTGGAGTTCTCATTCTTCCCCTCCCTGGTTCTTGATCTGGTTTTATGAGTTTGTCCAAGCAGTTTAGTACTCCTGTTAAGTAAAAGGCTAAGCAAAACTGAGAATTTCTCTTCACCCAAGAATCGCTCTGTTGCCAGATCTTTGTGACTATTCGTGGGATTTCTTTGTTATTGAGCTATGTGACATGTCACAGAGTCTGTTTGAATCTTCAAAATGTTATCATGAAGATCATGACCAAAGGAGCTTTGAACATGTCAGCAGCTTTGGTCTCTCATGGGTTTATTGGGAATTCTCAGCTAACAACCAGTGGCCTCCATAACCCACCAGTCCTGATGTGACTATTGTAACTACTATGCAGTCAAGGACATTGCAGAATTAATGCTTTGTGGCATTTTCATCTTTATCTTCCAGGAGAAATTGGGATTTCAGATCCAGCTGCAAACACAGATGGATCAAACAGTGCCAGGATTATGGTGACCAACAGATAAGCATGTTAAACCATACATTGTATTTATGCAGACAGTTATCATAACCTGCAGTTTCATGGCTGACTCAGAGAAAACAGACTTCAGTCTGACAAAGCACGGTTCTGATGGGAAAACCTTGTGTTTACATGCATCAAAACTTGTTCCCATAGCTAACTCTGGGGAAGGAGGAACAATCATCAAGAACTGTGACAAGTTCCAGAGAGGTAGCTGTGTTAGTCTAGTTCAGTAAAACAAACAAGGAGTGCTGGAGCACTTTTAAAGACTAAACAAATTTATTTATTGCATGAACTTTCATGAGAGAAATCCCACTTTGTCAGATGAATGAAATGGCAACTGCAGTTTGTAGGTGAATACACACACAAACACACACACACACACACACGTAACTCATAAGGTCACAACATCAAGGATCTACAATCTATCCTCCAAGACGACCCGTCTCTCTCTCAAGTCTTGGGAGGCAGGCCATTCCTCACTTAAAAACAGCCCCCCAACCTTAAACAAATATGCACCAGCAACTCCAGACCATACAACAGAAACACTAAGGCAGGCACCTATCCCTGCAACATACCCCATTGCCATCTCTGCCTACATATCTTTTCAAATGACACCATCATAGAACTTAATCAAATCAGCCACTCCCTCAGGAGCTCATTCACCTGCTCATGTGTTATATGCCATCGTGTGCCAACAATGACTCCCTGCCTTATATGTTGGCCAGACTGGACTGTCTCTGCGCAAAAGAATAAATGGATACAAATCAGACAGCAAGAAGGAAGCAACATTCGAAAACCAATAGGGGAACACTTCAACCGTCCTGCACATACAATAAAAGACACGACAGTTACAGTGCTTCAGCAAAAAGACTTTAAAATCAGATTACCAAGTAAAACTGCAGAACTTGAATCCATATGCAAATCTGATACCGTCAGACTGGGTCTGAAAAGAGATTTGGACTGGCTCTCTCATTACCAAAGGTGAAAACATTTTCACTGTCTCATCTATTGTTCCACATTGTTTAAATCAAAACAACTTGTTTGATTCGCTGAAAAAGACTGAACTGACCTTGTGATATACCCTTCTGCCTGAGTGTGCACGCGTGCGCCTACAGACTAGTTTCTATTTCATTCATCTGATGAAGTGGGATTAAACCCACAAAAACTCATGTGAGACATCAATTTGTTAGTCTTTAAAAGTGCCATAAGACTCCTTGTTTTGTGTGATTGTGTAACTCCTTTTTTAAAGAATAAGGCAAGTCTCTTTCTAAAACCACAAGAGTTGTCTGGGGGCTCCAGAACAATGATTGGACATCAATATCTTTAACTGACTATGTCAAATATATCTCTATATATTTTTAAACCATGTCAAATATTTTTCTAGTTTGTGTGCCTAGATATCTAAATACAGAGTAAGGAAACACCTAAATGTTGGTGGCCTGATTTCCAGTGGTATTGAGTTCTACCCATTCCTATTGTCTATAATGGGATTTGTCGACCTCAGCACCTTTGAAAAATCAAGCCACCTATATTTAGGTGCCTAAATATGGATTTGTGAACTTAACTTGTAAGACTTTTCCACATTCCTTAAAATCCCCACTATCCATGTTTACTCCTTTAGCTTGTTATCTTCTTCTCTCTTGCTTTACCATTTTTGAGAAATATTTTTTTAGTGTATTTTTCAAGAAGAATGAGTGACAAGTGTCTGGCCAGTCCACATTAAGCACACCCATCCGAACTGCTGCGACACTGCCCTTCTGGGAGCCCTGTATTTCAGAACTTAGTTATAGAACTAAGAACAATGGCATCACAGGAGGAAAAGACTAATAGTGTCCATTGCATCTAAAACCGAAGGGGTTAGCGTAGTAACAATGTCACAAACTAATGAACACAGAAAAGTGATGAAGTCACAGCTAGGGTTTTTACAACCTAAGACCCAGGCTGCTAAACATATTTTACATATAATTGTATGAAGTGTGTGTTGGGTTTTTTTGGTTGGGTTTTTTTTTTTAAGCACTCCACAACTTGGCTACTTTCCTCTCTATGATGTTGTCAAATACTTTTCTCAGTATATACTACCCAGTTCTACTTCTGCTCTGATCCGACATTATCTCACTGAAATGTGGAAGCCCAGAGCGAAATTTGGCCCATTCATTTTGGAGCTTGCTGCTAGCACTTTTCCTATATCCAAAATCCAATACTGACTTAAAGTTGTGCTTACACCACTGAGTTGCTATTAAATTCAATTCTGAGTGCTCCTATACAACTGTTCCAGAATTTTCTCCAAAACTAATGGTCTGCGTCAGGGGCTTTAGCCAAAGTCATTGGGATTTCTCCTTTAGTTTCTGCCTCTACCTGGTAGTGCTTTATCTTAAATATATAAATCAGAATCATCCAAAAATGAAGATTTAAGCAAGCTGTTTTACTTTATGAAAACGTCTACATGGGGCTCTTCACTAACAGAGATCACTTACTGATGTGGAATAAGGGAAGTGTACTTGCATATAGCTTACTAAATTTACAGTAAGATATTAAATTATGTTCTCCAGAGAAGTGCACTGGCTGATAGTTTTCCTCATGCTACTGAAATAAGGTATAAAGATTTCTCTTTAAGCTTACTCCTTTTTCACTTTAGCACATTACATATGCTACTCAATCCTATATAATAAAAATCAGTGATTATAAAAACTGTTGCTTGTGTTGATGTTTATGACACAAAAAAGAAAATCCAGAACATAATGGCTTGTGTTAAACATGACCATTTCCCTCTACGTTGTACCCCTTTCCTATACGCTTTCTCTCATCTAATTAGATTGTGAACTCTACAGGCCTATTTCTCTGGATATGTACACAACAATAAATATAAAGGAGCCCGTACTGGGATTACCAAAATATTAGCAATAATGGCTCAAGTCTGAGATTTGAGGATTTTTTTTTTCCAAAAAAGAGGATGGAATTTTATTCCAGCTTAAAAAGCATGTGTAACAGTAGGGGGAAAGAGAATATACTGGATAGTATGTCAAAAAAGGCAGCACAAAGCAGCACTACAGTTAAATTAAAATCAGATGAGTGACCTACCCAGTCAAGGCGTATGTTTTTCCTTTAGCATCAGGATCCTTAATTGCACTAATAATTGCCTTGGCTACATCAACAACCTACAAGAAATATTAATGTTAATTTTAAAATAACTTCAGAAAAGTTGGTTTGAAAACAAGATTTTGTTTTGTAGTTTAATTAGAATACTCACATATACAGGTTGTTTCTCTGTTTTCTTGCCCAGAGAAATTAGTGGCACAAAGAAAGTCCAAGAATGACCTGGTAAAGGAGATATATTCTTACATTATTCAATAAACAGTGAATCAGGCAAAAAACAACATATCAAGCTTCATAGCACGGCAGAAGAGCCAAAATACACCTAATACAGTATTGAACTACTCTAGTAAGGGGCTATGTTTAAAATGTGCATAATCAGTCTTATTTGATCATGATCTAAAATAGTTATTAGCTTTTACTACAATTAGCAGAGCAGAATCCATACAACTTTGGGAGAGGAACCTGGATTCTATTCTGGCTCAGAATTGCTAAATAAATTACAAGTTCCAAAGGGGTAGCCCTATTAGTCTAGGTCAGCCAAACAAACAAGGAGTCCTGTGGCACTTTTAAAGACAAACAAATGTATTTATAATAGTGCCACAGGACTCCTTGTTTGTTTAAATAAATTACAGTTGCAGAATCTTTATTCTGGGTGATGTATGAGCCAGAAAGAGAACCCAGCTCAACTGTTGCATTCCAACAGTGAAAACTAGATAAAAAGAGTAGAGTGCCTCAAATGCTCCAGATAAAAACAGAGTCCTGCTCTATAAAGACACTTTTCAGAGTAAACATTGAATATTCTTTCCTAATCCCCACAGGACATCATTATAAACATCAGGTTCAGTTTTATTTCTATTACATAGATGATGACTTGACAAAGTACAGAAGATTTTTAATACATGGGTGCTTGTCCCCTGGAGAAAGGAAATTATCTATTCCTCATTTTCTATAGCCTCTAGGATAAATTATATAGATTGCGTACCATACACCCGTGCAAAATAATTGAAAAACTCGTCCTCTCTTCCAAACATTTCAGAGGGCTTCATAATGATAGCATCAGGAAACTCCTCCCTCACAACCCTCTCTCCAACAGCCTGCAAAAATTAATATGAACAAACCAAACAACACATCATTAATCTGACTGACTCTAAACAGGTTGGGGTGATATAGAGTAGCATTTCTCAACCTTTCTTATACCAGGGACTGGCTTGCCACCTTCCTAAACCGCGTCAGGGAGATCTCATGAACTGGCACTAGTCCACAGAGTGGGTGTTGAGAAACATTGATGTAGTTACTAATGTATCACACTAATATGGTAATATTTGAATATGTTATACCAGGACTTGACTCTGGCAATTGCATATTCAGGCCATATGGTCTTTGATATGCAAAGAGTTACAGCAATGTGCAATTCTCAGGGAAACCCACAGAAACACTATCAAACATTTCTTTAATGGTACTCGGATGCAGGTTACCTAGATAACTCCCTCCTAAGTGACATGATAAATATGTAAAGCAAAGGAGTTTAGGAAATAGCTTGGCCTCAGAATATTTCTCTGACACATGCAGGATTCAGAACAAATCAGGTTGGTCACAGGCCACTACTTTGCTGTCAAAACACCTGAGTGTATGTCTACACTGGATCGATGCAACAGGAATGATTGAGTAGGCAGTGGAGACCCACACAATCAATCCCAAAAGTGCTCTCTGGTCAATGCAATAAATCTTCTCCCCCCACCCCACCCCTACCCCCCAAAAGAATAAGGCTGCATCAACCAGAAGGTATTTCCCATCCATGCAGCATAGTAGAGACACCACGGTAAAGGAACATCAGTACATTGACAGGAGAAACGTAAGCTACAATATGTAGCTTGAGTATCTCCTATTGCCACATGCTGGCAGCATAGACCAGGCCTAAGCTGAGTAGCTGAAACACTTTCTAACATTTGGCTGGCTTATGTTGCCAAGGCCAAGCTATTTTCTAGCCTAGTTAGAAATCAGGGCTGTAACTCACTCTGTAAACAAGTTCCAAAGGGGTAGCCATGTTAGTCTACTGCAGAAAAACAACAGAGTCCTGTGGCACTTTTAAAGACTAACAGATTTATTTATCATATGAGCATTCGTGGGAGAAAATCCCACTTCGTCAGACACTTTGAAATTGGATTTTCTCTCATGAAAACGCATGCGATAAATAAATCTGTTAGTCTTTAAAAGTGCCACAGGACTCTGTTGTTTTTTCATTTTGTAAAGATTCTCCTAAACATGATTTGGCCTCAGTTCTTACATTGTGTTCTGACAGACACTGTGAACAGTACAACCGAAAGTCTGGTAGGCTCATAGACCTGCATACCCCAAAATTAGACAGAAGCCAGAATGGAATCAGAAAAAAAATGGTACCTCCTACTAAGAACAAGAGAGTCAACACTAGTATGGATAATTGTGGTGCAAGAGAGCCTACGCTCAAATGCAGCCTGTAATTCCAATATAAAGATAGGACTTTGAAACCTTTCTATACTCCCAGCCTCCCTTTTTTTCATTCCCACTTCCTGCTTACCCCACTCCTATGTCACACCACCACTAGTTTTTAAGCCTGTTCCCAAATATCAACTCATTCTTGCAGATCAGGACAGTTCCATCCTCTTAATGGGCAAATATTGAACAAAAAGGTAGGTAATGGAGGTCCATAAAAGGAATCTCGGTTTTGCTTCCTGCTAATATCCTTTATAGGTATTAGAACCAAAAGGGACCATTATGATCTAGTCTGACTTTTTACATAACATAGGCCACATGGTAGCAGAAGGAAGAGATACTTGAAAATATAGAAGTAAACAGATTAGATCCAAGATTCCTTTATTTTCCACCTTGAAATGTGTATAAAGAACTAGGTGGGTCTGTATACATGCTAAAACACACACTGCACTAGGCTCATCCCAAGTGCTCTTTCCCTAGTGGTACAGGGAGACTACAAATTGCTCTCAACCAGGAAGAATATAACCAATTGGACAGTTTCTAAAGTAACCTCTTGAAAGGGATCTGGCAAAACTTTCAGTCTTCTGAATAAAATATAGACTGAACTCAGACTCACTTTATTCCTAAGATATTTGGAAGGACTTTTCATGTCAGCATTCAGGTGAGAAAGGTGAATGAATTTTTCTACTCCAGCTTCCCTGGCTGCCATGGCAATCTCTCGAGGAACATTTACAAACAGATCTTCAAAACTGAAGTTTCTAAAATAAGAAAATAAGTGTTACTTTAAGAATCTTAAGAACAACTGAGCCTGTTACCTGATTCACTGTCCTGTGTTCTTTAAACAGATTTCAGAAGCCCATTATGATTCTAATGGGAGAAAAATGTCCTTAAACTAAGGGATTCTTTGCACACTCAAGACATAGGCAATTTAAACACAGCAGAAAACTGCACTGAAACAATTGCATTTTGTATTTTTACCCTGTCTAAAGTTAGACTAAAGCAATGCTTGAAAAATTCATTCATCTGCTTATTTGAAATATGTAGACCAGGTGCTATCAATTTCAGCAGAAAAACTTTTTAAAAAGAAAAGGTGTGTCTGTAGCCCTTTTTGGGAGTTACCTTTAAGCTATATGGTAAGAGTGCAAACCAGTGCGATGTGTAATCTTCTTGAAAACTATTAACTTGAGTGCTAACTGTTGTTTAGTTTTTCCAAGCTGCAGCCTTGTGAAAAATGACCAGTCTTATTGGTTTGCATCACATCTATTCAAAACACTGTGAGAAGCAGTGAACCCCACAAGAATCAAGTCAATTTCATAGGGTTGCTGCTTGGGAAAATCCAATCAGCTTCAGAAGCAGGACTTGGAGCTATTCAATGAGAAGCAGCACATAAGAACTGAGACTGGGAAAGGGATCTATCCCTGCAGCAGCCAGAAAACTGAAAGGGAGAGAGATGCAGTAATCACCTCAAAGAAGTGAAGAGGCATTTGGACAGGGCTCTGTGGAACACAAAATGCTTCTTTTCACATTCAGCAACCAGAAGAGCTTGGGAGAGGCGTTTCAAACTTATCAGATACCTCCTACACTGAGCCTGATGCAAAGACAGGTCCCCACAGCATGGTAGAAAAACAATAACCCACTAGAAATCCCCATAGACTCCCACCGCCCAGAAGCTGAAAAAGAAAAAGAGTTGGCTTCTCTTCCTCACTGTTCCTAGAATGACCCCCTACTGCTACCATCTACACCTGTCTTTGGACAGTAAACATTTTAGTCGAATGCTTCTACCATGATCAGCAACCTCAACTCCACTGATCTCATCTCATCCATGTCTTTATTTTTGAGCATTCCAGAATTATTCTGAATTCCTGGATGGGTCATGAAAATGTTATTCTCGCTCTGCTCACCAGCAGCTTCTATAATTATACAGTGTCTAAATACGGGATACCCAGACGAAATTGGATACTAATATCATGCAGCAAGGCAAATATTCAACAAAAAGGTAGGTAATGAAGGTTAGTCATAAAAGGAATCTCAGTTTTGCTTCCTGTTTATATCCTTTATAGGTATTAGAACCAAAAGGGCCCATTATGATCTAGTCTGATTTTTTACATAACACAGGCCACAGAATTTCACCAAGTGAGTTCCTGCCTCAAGCCCTAGTTGAGCTAGAGCAGGGGTGTTCAACCTTTTAGTGAGAGGGGCCACATTACAATTTTTTTTCTCACTCAGGAGGCCAGTGAGCAAATTTCAGACTGGAGAGGGATGAGAGTGCTGCTCACCCCTCTGGCTGGCATGGGACTGCTGGAGGGGAGGTACATGTGCCATCTTTTATTTTTGGCAGTGGGTACTGGCGGTGTGGGGAATTTTGGAGGAAGGGACAGGACAGGATATGTAACTGGTCAAGTGACTCAGGTGTCTCCCCCTTGCCCATGGTCACCATGTTCTGTGCCCCACTTAGAGGGGTAGACGGGAGTGGTTCTGTCCTTCTCCCCCTGTGCCCCAACACTAATTTGGCTCCTATCCCTGGCAGCTGTGCAAGTGGACAAGGATCCGCTTCCAACCTGGTCCCTCCTGCCTGTGGGAGCTTTGCTGTGGGAAGTGGCTTCCCCATCTCCCCCGAGCTGGCTACCAGACCAGTACCCAAATGAACTGGTCTGGAAACGCAGAGGACAGAGGAGAGGGAGAAGGAAGGAACTGGGAGCTCTGGTTCCCATGGCCCCTGCCCTCAACAGCCAGCCTGGATAGCGAGGGGAAGCTGCTTCCCCCAGCCAAGCTCTCGCAGGCAGCTGCCATGCTGCACAGTGCAGCATCCCTGGTGAGTGGGGCTCAGGGTGCGGGCTCCAGGGGTTCTGGGCTGGCCTGTGTTCCTGTTAGGCTGGGCTGGCATGCGATGGGGAGGGGATCTCCAGAGGAAGGGGAATAGTTAGCCTACCAAGGGGAGGGGAGCTGCACAGCATGAAGCTGCAGCAGCATCCCCTGCCAGCTAGAAGTGGCTGATCTCCCACATCCACCTCTGTTCCTGAGCTCCAGCTGGTACAGTGCAGAGGGTTGGAGTGCAATGGAGGGACTGCTCACAGCTGGCTTGGGGCAGAAGGGCAGGGGCTGCTGCTTGGCGCCAGGTTGGTGTGCGTGTTTGTGAGAAGCGACTGCTGCTGCCCCTGGTGAGCCAGATAGCAGACTCTGGAAGGCTGCATTCTGGCCTCCGGACCATGGGTTGGCCAATCAAGAGCTACAGCATAGTAGCTGAATTTTTGTTAATGATTAATGTTGTAAAAGATGTCAGTTCAATAACCAGACAATTCTCCCCTAGATAAATCAAGGTTTTTATATGGACCAGACGAAGGTGTTTTAAATGAACACAGGAAGAACATAATGTGAAAGATAAATGGAGAACGTGTAATGCTAATGACAAGCCTATAGACACTTTCCTCTGCTTCTGTCTGCCAGAGACAGGCATTGCACTTAAATTTATTCCAGGAACAACTTTGTGCGTCTTCTGAATTAGCAATGAGTGCAAAGCTATCATATTCAGATTTTAGTGATAGTGAACACAAATCTGATGTTTAAGATAAAGCTAATAATTTATAATCAAGGAATGAATATCGAGTAATATGGACCTTGTCAGATACTTCAAAGAATGACTATCTCTGTGTAAGTGACCATTCTATAGGTTTAAATGATGTAATAAGAAGCTTTAAAAAAACAAAAACCCCACCATTGACTAGAGTATATCTGACTATAACAGCACCTACCAAACAAAAAGAAAAAGCAGGAATTCTATAAGCTAAGTGTGATCACCAAATGAGTCTTCAAGCAGGTTCCCTCATGAAAGTTATGTGATATATTTCAATAGTCAGGGGTAAGTCGGAGCACATGCTTGCCCATAAAGATACACTGCTTTAGTCTTGAATTCTAATTTGCAAGTATTTTTTCTAATGAGACAAAGTGATCATTTAAAGGAAAAAAGAGAACCACCATCCCAAGGTTTTTGGCCACAATTAGGGATGTCCATGTTGTAACATTTGCTTCTTTGCAGTGTGGACACACAGAAAACATGTTATATCACATTAAAGCACCATATTGTAACTCAAATTAAAACATATGCTACCCCTTTTTTTGGCCTTGCTGACAAGAAAATAAAAAGTATTAATTTAGATGCAAGTCACAGCTAACCTCAGTACAGAATCAAGCTTTAGTACGGGGTTTCTGTGTGGGGAGGGCCTCCAAAAACTTGAAGGAGTAATGATTACAGTTAAAAAGGGGAGACCATCACAAGTATTTCAAAGAACTCTGCTAATGAAGCTAATAAAGTGCTCATAACAAATCCTATGTGATAAAACTGAGGATTTCAATCACAGCCTTAGGAACTCTCCACTAGCTATTTGAATTTATTGAAGTCTAGACATAAATAGGAAAAGCTTTGCCATCATTTACATAAGGCCAGAATTCAACCCTCCATCAAAGTAGCTGGCGTTAGAATGCTCGGGTCTCCATTGCTATAAGTTCTGTGAACATTCTTACACTATAAATGTAAACCCAGAAAAACTGGAACGCATCTAATGTCATAGTATCACTACTTCAGCAAGCTACTTACCAAATCAACACACACTCTGGTTGAGAAAGCACTAAATTCAGCTCTTTGAAATCTTGCGTATAACAGTTCTTCTGTATGACGAAAGGGCTAACTAGAGCAGTGGTTTTCAACTAGTATGCTGTGGCACACTGGAGTTCCGTGAGAACTGTCCAAGTGTTTCATGGAATTTTGTTCAAAGGTAATGAAAATCAATGTAAAACAAACATTGCTTCATCTTAAACAATATTCTCTCCAACCAAATTACAACTCATAAAACTCATGAAAATTAATAATCAAATTAAAAGCACGGTATCGGGCTTTCGATTCTAAAACGTGAACATTCTAAATGCAGGTGGCCAAAGGGCAAAATTGAGATGACGTCTATTTTTTTTTCCAGTTGATTTGAAACATTAATGTATTTGGATCTCTCTTTAGTTTGTTGTAAGAACTATGTTGCAAACCTCTCTAGTAAAACCTTAACCATAGTAAATATAAGTAAATGTGACGTTTATGAGCAATCAATTCAGCTGCAAAAAAGTGGGTGTGCCGTGGAATTGTTTGTTTCACTGAAGCGTGAAGTGTTACTGAAAAGGTTGGGAACCACTCAGCTAGCGTCCTGAGTGTGAGTTGGAGCTAAGCCGTTCTTTCCGTATTTACAGGTGCGTGAGTTTTGTTCCGCTACAATTTCTCTTTACAGACAGAGAGGATAATCCCAAAGTGATCATGTACTGACTATGCAGTGCTGATTATGTTGCTAAAATATCCACCACCTCTTATGAATCTATCCATACAGAAAGACAAAGAAGAAAATTACTTTGTTTCCCATTCTTTTCCAACAAGATTAATGACCACATTGCTGTGTTCCAAGGCTCTTCGAATAGTCTCTTTGTCCCTAGTGTCCCATTCCTGTAACCATAACCAAACAGGAAAGATGTGAGATAATGGGCAAATAGGCATAATCAAATGAAATTCTTCCATACAACTTCCTTATACAATTTAAACAAATAGCCACAGAGTTCCTACTTCACAAATGATTACCACTGACTTCCTAGTATAAATCCAAACAATATTGCTAAGGGCAAAATAAAAAGACTCACCATGAAAATAATTTGCCCCAGGTCACCCATAAGTTGAAGATGCCTGATGTAATATTGATCACAGCGATAGGGTATGATTATTTGGGATCCAATACGCCCTAAAACATTCAAACAGTATTTCTTCACTAAAATCAAATAAATAAATACATACATAAATAAATAAAACAAATATTAAAGGAAACACTGTTGTGAAGGTAGAATATTTTCTTTTTAAATGCATAAAATAAAAACTGAATAGATGAGCTGAAATAACTGAATTTCCAGAGATACTTTTTGTGATTAGACTAGTAATAACTTTCACTCATTTGAGTATCTAAAGATACTGTGCAAATAATTTAAGTTTCTCAATAGCCTATTGTAAGAATTTTTAAACTACTTATGGATGCATCGTGGATCAGTAAGTTTACAGTCGTCAACCACCTGCAAAAGAAAAATTCTCTGTAGTAATATGCCAGGTGTGTTACAAGGATAAGACTAGCACAAAAAGTGCATTACATGGAAGGATATTTACAACTTGCATTGCGGTTCATATACATTTTTAAAAGCTAGGGAGAAGAAAGCAAGTGTTACTTGACATTTAAAATGACATAGAACAATTTCAAATTCTAAATAAAAAATACTGTAGCAAAACTGATTTTATTATACAACTAGACACCATGTCTCATCATGGTTTACTTAAGAGAATTTTTTTCTTAAGAAACATTATTGATATTGAAAAATATAAGAATCGGCCAGAAGCTCCACCTAAACCTAAAACTGGATTTTATGGATTCACAAGCCCATTACTTTAAAATGTCTTCAGATTCTTCTGTGCTCTCTGAATTAAAACCAGAAACCTTGTGAAAATAAGCCAATTTTCATTTCTTGGGACTATACTAAACAAACATTAGGAATTTACCACAGGCAACAAACCTACACCTCCAGTACTCAGGAGATTTCCAGCTCAACTTTGCAGGCTCAGAAGATGCGGATAGTTTAGACAGATATCTGAACTTCTGAATGTTATTTTCAGGAAACATTACCCAGCTGGCCGACAATGTACCGTCCCAGAAATCCTGTGGCCCCAAAGACAGTTGCCACAATGCCACTAACAGAGGAACGCCCGCTTCTTCCATGGGGGATTACAGCATAATGTACATGGCGGCGCTGCTGTAGTGCAGAAGATGCTGATGCAGGAATGCCAGAGACTGAAATAACAATCAAAGGGAGAGTGCATGGGAAGTCACTGCAAGAATTATTACTATCGCTCCATACATAAAGGTGAAGTTAGCATCCCATTAAAAGCCCGATTTTTAAACCACCTCTTTTTACTTCTCTCCATAGAAACCAATCCCCTCTGAAATTTCCCATACAACATTTCAACCTAGCATAGGACATTTCAGGGAAGTTTGGAAAGGTCAGAAAAAGGAGTGGGTTTGGATCCTGGATCAGCCTGACAGAGAGTTGTTTGGGAACTGCAAAAGCATAATACAAACATCACCATAAAATAGACAAGGAAAAGGTTAACTAAAGGATCATTAGGGCATTATTAGAAACAGATAAAAAGCAGCTCTTGAAGGGACCCTGAGGAGACAAAACAGTTCTTCCCCATTCCAGGCACCAAGGGGGAACTGGGAAACTGAGTATTTTGTTATAGGACACACTTTCAAATTAAGGTCTTTTTGCTACCGTCTATACATTGAGCCAGGATGTGGAAATGCTCTGTTCAGCTGCATGTGCTATAAGGTGGCAAGATGCAGTATTTTCCTCCCTCCCTCTTTTTTCTTTCTCTCTGGCTAAAGCCTATTATTTCTTAATTTGTATTACCATAGCCCCTAGGAACACTAATCAAAGATCAGAACCCAATTGTGCTGGGTGCTGTATAAACAGAAAACAAACGGATGACTCCTATCTCAAAGAGATTATGTAAGACGTGAGACAACAAAGATGGATACAAACAGACAAAGAAGTGCAGGACACAATGAGACAACACTGGTCATGATGGTAGGCAATAATATCAGTATACCAGTGTCTAATGGTTGCCAAGTTTTTTGCAGGCATCATGGCAGAGAAGAGTTTTAAAAAGGGATTAGGAGGATGATGAGGTTGCTTTGCAGATATTTACAAGGAGTTCCACTCTAGTGTGAAAGGCAGCATGAGAGAAAGCACAAAGCTAAGAAGAATAGATATAAACTGATCTGTTACTGACTCCAGGAATATATGGTAGGAAACTGGGAGCAGGAAGGGAGGAGAGAAGAAATGTAACGGAGTAGGTGTTTGGGAAGAGACATGAGGGGCAGTGGACTGGGCAATAAAAGACTCTGTTACCAGCTCTTGGAATGAAGGAGCATTTGGGAGACATGGTTAAGAGACTAGCAGAGCAGACAGGGCTGAAGAAGGTGGAACAGACCATGAAGAGGCATGGATGGGAACAGGGAAAAGCAGAAACTTTTAAGATTAACTTCAAACACGTACCATTTTCTAGATATAAAGCCTCTTCCTGTCTACTGTATTTACTAACCAGATGCTGATTGGAAAGAATCCTCCTTATTGTCTTTATTTCATTCAAGTATAACTCACACACACTTCTGATGGACTTGTTTAGATACAAGGACCTTAAGATTTAATAGTGCAGGACTAACTCCCTGTGGGCCTTATGTCCTAATGCAAGTTAAATGGGAAATTCATAAACAAATGAATCTGTTAAAGAGTTAAATGGCAAAGAATCCAGTTAACAACCTAAACAATTATACTTTTTAAACACAAAGATTTTACATCTTTTTAAAAGTCTAAAACATTAGAAGCCCTCAATATCAACATTTCAGGAAGCTCCCAGTTCAGATAATCATCCTTCACCTCTCAGTCACCCTAACCGACTTACACTACTCAGTCTACTTTAACACTGCCCTCTACAATCTTCAAAGATACATACAACAGTAAAAATAATTTACTATGAGATAACAGAATCTCATTTCCTATTCAAGGGATTCATTTCAATATAATGCATTACTAATATGCCCTACAATAGTACCCATTATAGAAACCACTAAGTGCCATACAATATACAAACTTGCAAGGTCTACACACTCACACAACCCCTTATAAACAATATACTTCATAACACTAAACAGTTATTCAAAAAAGTGCTATCCTATGTAACCAAGCAATTTCATCTATGAGAATTTATAGAACCCATGTAAATTAATACATGCTAGGACTATGTTCCTATCAATATAAATAAAAAAATCAACAGTATACATCCAACATTTTTTTTTTTTTTGCCCCTTTTTAGAACAGCAAGGAGCAATGTTAAAGCTGGCTAGGTGATATAAATGAAGTACGTTACTAGAGTGTGATTAAGGATTATGTTGTGGTGGAGAATTGAATGGACTAAGAATACTTCAAACTAAAGTTAACAACAATTGGGGGAGAGGGGTTAAAACAGGTAAATAATTTTTGTAAAGAAAGTTTTTTGAGCAATTAGCTGGACTCCTTTGAAAATACATTTTCAACCTTACATTTTTGAAGGGTTTTTTGTGTGAAAATGGTATACCGTATTTCCCCAACGATAGGCCGCGGCTTATACATCGATTTTACAAACTGCGTATTGGGTGCGGCTTCCTTAAATGGGGCGGCCTATCTAAAAACATGAAAACGCATTCGCTAAAAGTATAAGTCAGTGCACAAAAAGACGACATACCCAAATGATTAGTTGAATTTAAATGTACTGTTTACTGCAGCAATGAACAGTTCGAAAAGCAACGCAAAGCAAAGATAGATCAGTGATGATGTTCTGTCACTTAATTGGCGCTGCCGCATCCAGCCTCTTCTTCACATTCGTTTAGTTCAGGTTCGTTGATGCAATGTAAACATTAAACTTTTTCAAGCCTCTGCTACATTACATTACATCCTAGTATATAATACAAGCTAGGAAAAAGCAAAATTTAACAGAAATAAAAGGAACAAAAGTTGATTGTTGGCTGGGAAAAGATGAGTTTTTAATTTTCGTTTGAATGACTGGAGGGTGGGGGTACTGCAGTACAGCAATGTCAATCATCTGTCTACATGTAAATTCTTCAGTATAAAATTAGCAACACTGAAATGCAAAAATTATTAGGCTTACCTTTCTTCAAATCGTTCAAAATCAGATCCGTAAACGTCATCATCGTCGCCGAACAACTCGATTGCGACCTGTGTTGCTTTGCTGTCGCTGATGTCGGACACGCTTCCGTCACTGGTATCGCTCTCGGATATTGCAGACGTTGCTTGTGCTGCTGGTAGGCTTGTAGGTGGAGGAAGGATTCCGGCTTTGCGAAAACCGTTCTGTATGCTTTCTGGTTTTACGTTGTTCCACGCCGAAATAACCCAATCGCACACTTGACTGTACGTCGCACGTCGCTGCCGGCCAGACGGAGTGAATGTATGCTCACCATCCGCCATCCATTTTTCCCACTCGATCCTCACAAGGCACTTAAATGCATGATTGACAGCAATGTCAAGTGGCTGCAGTTTGCATGTAAGTCCACCAGGTATTACAGCCACGTGACCACCAACCTTGTTCACTGCCTTCTGAACACTATCCATCAGATGAGCAGACATAGAGTCGAAAATTAGCAAGGACTTCTTCTTGTTAAAAAATCCAGCACCAGGCCGCCTTCTGTAGCATTTGTCCACCCATTCCACCATAACGTCTTCATTCATCCAGCCCTTCTTGTTCACTGAGACCTCGATACCCTTGGGTCCTTTTTCCCTTGGCATTGTCACCCTCTTAAAAATCACGAATGGCTTCAGCTTTTTGCCACTTGCCGTGCAAGCTATAACAACCGTAAAACTTGTCCGCTCGTGACCTGTGGTAGTTACTGATATGGTCTTTTTACCAATCTTATCGACAGTGCGTGTTGATGGAATGTCCATCTGCATTGGGACCTCATCCATGTTGATGATGTCATCCGGTGTTAGTTTCAGTGTCTCGATTTCCTTGCCGACGAACTCTCTAAAACTGTCAAGTTTCTTCTCCCAGTCATCTGGCAGTCTCTGTCCCACAGTCGTTCTGGCTCGGATAGATAGACCATTTCGTTTCATGAAGCGAGAAACCCAATTATGACCCCCTTTGAAGTCATCAATTGCCATTTCAGTCGCCATTCCTCGTGCCTTCATTTTGATGGCTATTGTTGAAACTACCCGATTGTTCTCACGCTGCGCGAGAATCCATTCTTTAAGTCGCTTCTCCAAGCTTGGCCATTTTGCTTCCCTTGTACGCCTTGCACGCCTACGTGGCGGAAGCGCGCGCAAAGCTTCCTCATCTTTCCGCCAATTTCTCACTTGTTTTTCATCTACTTCAAAGTGGCGTCCAGCTGCACGATTGCCGTTTTCTTTCGCGAAAGCAACGACCTGGAGCTTAAATTCTGCTGCGTAGGACTTGCGTTGTGGCATGGTATCGGTAAGTGTAAAATTTTATCAATTTAATTGTTCACACTCAACTATGTTATAATGTTACTATAGAATTGCAAAGGCCTCCAGGGGCATGCCAAATTAGATGCTTTTACTTGAGAGTGGTAAATTCCAGTAACGCCGCGGCTAATAACATGGGGCGGCTTATCTTAGAGTTCTAAAACGGAAATGAGCATTATCTGCGGCTTATAGAACGGGGCGGCTAATAACATGGGGCGGCTTATCTTAGAGTTCTAAAACTTAAATGAGCATTTTCTGCGGCTTATAGAATGGGGCGGCCTATAATGTGGGGCGGCTTATCGTTGGGGAAATACGGTATATAATATACACATACACCATCAGTATGGCTAGTCTCACTGAATTACTAACAGCCAGAAAGTTTCAGTCACAACACATTCTCCCAAAAGCAACATTACCTTATGAACAGAGTTTGAAAATTTGCATGAGCAGACAGTCACTGTTGTTATTAGTTCCTTCGGGGATTTTTGGAAGTTTATACACTGCAGAACTTGATGGCATAGGCCTTTCAACTGACCAAAGAGTCTCCTATTTACGCCAATCTGATTTTTCAAGCCCTGCTTAAATCAGTTTGTAAACATTACCCTGGACCAAACATTACAACACCCTAAGAAGCAAGGAAGTATCAACAATCTCCAGAAAAGGCACATTTTCTAAATGTAAAGTGTTAAATGCTCAAAAGAACTGCCCAGAAGAGATTTTGGTAGCCAACTTTGACCACATAGGTGTTCCCGTGGCTGTGGGGTACCCCAGGTGAGTGTGGTGGTGGTGGTGGGGGGGGGAATCATGCAGAAGGGCCAAGGAAAACTGTTGGCAGGGCGGGGTCAGGCTGGGAGAAGAGAAAGAGACAGGGGGTCAGGGTGGGGGAAGGGGAGAGAGGTCACATGCGGAGTTGGGGGGGAGTGCGGCTAAGACATGGGGGGGTTAGTGTGTCGTGACCCTGAAAAGGTTGAGTACCCTGTTCTATATATCAGATGACCTCCAGAACAATGTTTTTGGTGATGAAATTAAATTTTAATCATTTAACTTTTCAAACTATTAACTGTTTTATACGCTTCATGTCACTTTAGCATCTGACAACCACACGATATGTTTAAAAATAAAGGGTCAAAGCTCTTCCCAGCCTGTAGAATAAACAGCTTGATTGGAGCATGTAGAACTTACTGAAAGAAAGCTGTATCAAAGAGATGAATACTGAACACGGTAAATCTGTGATTATTTTTCATCTCTTAAAAGGAACAAATCCCATAGTTTAGATCCAGCTCCTGTGAATGTTTAGTCCTGTAATCATGCCTCTATTCTCATTTCTTACCTCAGTAGTTAACAATTTCATAGGCCAAGTCTACACTGCAAATTATACGTCAATTTATGAACATGAAAAATATCACATCCCTAACTGATATATGGTAGACACACATAGAAGGCAAGATAATATCTTATTAGACCAATTTCTGTTGGTGAAAGGGACAAGCATTGCAAAAGCCCCCATATTGACAGCATAAGCTCTCTTCCTACAAGGAAGCTTTGCCAATATAACTACTGTTGCATAGACGAGCACATAGTTTCAGTGCAACACAGCTTCTGCGTCGGTGAGGTTGAGGAGAGGCACTCTCTCTCACTTGCTCTATACCTAAACTTTAGGTTGACCAGGCTCTGGATCATGGAAAATGTCATGTCCTCTGTGATGTAGTCGAGGAACCTAACCCCTGCTGCAGACGCAGCTAGATCAATGGAAGAATCCATCTACTGACACAGCTGCCGCTCTCGAAAAGATCGATTCTCACAGCAAGAGAAGAGCCCTTCTATTTGTGGAGTAGACCAGCAGTCCCCGAACCATGAGGCCCGCCCGCCTAGACGGGTGCAGCGCAACGTTCAGCGAACGCGGCAGGGCCCGAGACCGCCCCATGGAGGAGGGGGACAAGGAGCGCCACCCAGCACCGAGTTCCGCCCGCAGCCCCACGCCTGGCCTTAGCCCCGCCTCCGCCCACGGCAGCCCGGACTGTGGCCCCGCTCCCGGCCTAGCTGGGGACATGAAGCGCCGCCCCCGGCCGTGCGGTCACTCTGCGGCAGCGGCCCCGGGAGACAGGAACCGGACCCGCTCCGGCCAGGGAAGCCCGGCCAAGAGGCCACACGCCGGGGCGGGACCCGTGACACTCACCTGCCCTTGGCAGCAGCGGGAGGCCGCGGACAGCCCGAAAATAGCTCCCTGCAGCCATCTTTCCCTCCCACAAGCCCCCGCGCCAGACGGGTCCTGCGCAAGGACAAATCTCCCTCTTCCGCCTGCCTCTGACAACAGCGGCGACGGCGCACGCGCTCCAAGACGGAAGAGGGAGGAGGCCGGGCTGCGCATGCGCCGGTGGGCGGGGCACCGGCTCCAGTCCTTCCCCCGGAACCGCGCCTCGCCGGGGAAACGCGTGGAGCCAGCGATGTGGGGAGGGGGAGGATTATCCACAGGGAACAGGGGGGCGAGGAGAGATGGGCCCGATCTGTTCTGTCAGCAGCGCGGGCCCCTCTTCCCGTCAGCCGAATCCGGTCTGTGATTGCGTCAGCGCCTTCCGCACCATCCTCGCCTAGTGCGCCCATCGCCCTGGCCTCGGGGCTTCTGGAGCAACAGGCGTGAAGACCGCCAGTTTCAGTCGTGGCCGCGCGCTGTCTGTGGCCTGTAGCCCCACAGTGTGCTGCTGCCCCCCTTTTTCTGTCGGGTCCAGCTCTAGCCTGGTGCTTGTGGCACAGCTCCGGCCGGGCACCAGCTCATACAGACATCTCTTGGAGGGGCAAATTCCCGCCTTTCCCCTCTACAGGGATCCCGCCCTGCTCCCTGATTGTTCTGCACCCCTACCCCTTTCCGAGGGGCCTGGTTCTCCCTAGCTGAGGGAGTCTCCCCCGTCTTGCCCATGCAGTTTTTGCACCAGTGCCACAAGGAATCTAGTTCTCAGTGACTCCCCTGCATTCTCTGTAGGGGAACAGGCTCTCTGTCCAGCAGGCCATAACACCTCTCTGGACAGCCAGGCGGCCAGATCAGATTTCAGTGCAGGCTTTAGCCATGAGCTACACAACAGTGGGTGGATCACTTGATGATGACCTGTTATGATCTCTCTGAGTCCCCTGGTGTTGGCTATAGGCGGAGGACAGGATACTGGACTTGATGGACCATTGGTCTGACCCGTAGGTCAAAGTATAATTTGATGGGTCCGGGAATGGGTCCCGGAATCTTCCTAATCTCTGGGCCCCTTTCCCATAGGAATCCAGAGGAATGAAATTGATTAAATTTGTGGGGCCCAGGAATGGTGTTCCCTGGCGTTCCCACTTACTTTAACCACCGACTGACCCAGTGTGGCTGTTCTTATGTTCCTAACAGCCACGGTGATTTAGTGTGGGGTCATTGCTTGGAAGTGTTCAGACTGTGGGGACCTCAGTCCCTTTGAGCAAGTGAAAAAACCTTGGGGGATGAGAGGGTCTGCATACAGCTCCTAATAGATGCCACAGCTTACAAAGAGCCACGGTACTCCTGGGCTGCATGGAAGACTCCAGTTTGCCATGGACAAGCCTTCTGAAGGAAATATAAGGTTAGCCAATAATCCAAAATTAGGACCTTTTGAAAATGATTAATAAATGAGTTCCAAGGCTAGTTTAATACTAAGAGCACGTTCCTTTGTTTATCTAATGGCAAAACTAGCAACTTTCAGAGTGACTCACCTTTCATCTGGACCACATTGAAAGGTGATAGTGGAGTTCACTCAATAGCTATTCAGGTTATGATTTTCAAAAGCACGTAATAGAGTTAGCTGCCCAATTTCCATTGAATTCCAGTGTCAATTGGATGCCTATCTTCCTTGGATACATTTGAAAATCCTAGGTTCACTCATTAGGTTTTCTGGAGGATTGCCATTTGTCAGGTATTTATGCCTACTTTTGAATACCTCTCCACTGAGGCCTGATGTACACTAAACTTTGTTAACCAAAATCATCCTTTTTTTTTTTTTTTTTTTTTTTACAAAACAGTCCATACTGCAGTCATCCTCCCTACCAACAAAATTGTCCTGTTTTTGACAAAAATAACAGAAAATACCTTGATGAGAGGCATAGTGCTTTTTGCACATAACTTAAATCAACAAAGCAGCAGTGTAGACACTGTGGTTGGTTATGTCATGGTAATTGGCTTCTGGAAGTGTCCCATAGTGCACAGCCTGACTGCTCTGGCCATCAGTTTGAATTCTGGTGCTCTGAATCCACTTCTCTCCCTTCCCCCCCTTTAAAGACGGGAATTTTTGAAATTCCACTTCCTGCTTGGTAGGCATGGAGTGCTTGCATTTCTTCTTCCCGGCTGACCGTGGTGGCTCCATGCACCAAACACTCTCACCTGAAACAGACTGGAGCTTCTAGATTTCATCAGCATTTGGGGGAGTTGGCTTTGCAATCCCAGCTCCACTCCAGCTGAAGGAACTTTTGATACCTACAGCCAGGGTGGATTTGATTTAAATCGCTAGTCAGGAAGAGTATGTCTACACTAGCAATTTAGGTTGACTTAAGGACCCTTAAGTCGAACTAAATTAATCCACATCCACACTGGGCTTTCATTAAGCTGACTTAATGGAAACTTAAGTCGACTTAATAACAACCATCCATTAGGTCGACTTAAGGACTGTGTGGACGGGGAGTAACCCTTAAGTCGACTTTATTAAGTCGACTTAAGGGCAGTTAGGTCGACTTAACAAAGTGGACTAAGTTGACTTAACAAAGTCAATTTAACTTTTTCTAGTGTAGATGTACTTGAAGACTGTGTTTCCATGTGCTTGCTATACCCTCGCACAGCTAGTCAGTTTGACTGAGAAGCATGTTAATGCACACCAAGATTGCACAGGTATCCTTCCCTAAGATCTCTGGGAAACTTCCCTGTCATTACTCACTAATTCTCTCCCTCAAAATATCAACTTTATTTCTTCACCTGTTATATGACACCTTCCCATACTAGTCACAATCATTTGTGCAGGAACCAAAGTAGTACACAGGCAAGCAGCATAAGAATCTAGTTTGAAACTGCTTGCACGAAGGAGATGCACTCCAGCATCCCTGTTTACTCTCAGGAGCAAGATATCAGCTCTGTGGCTCCCAACTTTGAAAAGGGATAGCACAATTTGAAATTTTATCTCTATTTACCTGACTTTATGCCCCAAGCAGCCACTCACCCATTTACACAGATTCTTTTCCCTGGCATGATGGCCCACTTCCCCCTTGGCACTGCATCCCTCATCATGCCCTATGGTCATGAAGCTATGTTATTCCCTGGGGACAGTGAAAAAGATACATTTAATCCATCTATAGTGTTAAGGCATCCACAATAATGCTTCTGTTCATTGTTTATTGTGCTTCTACTGATGGGGACTTCAAAACAAAACCTCCTCTATGTGTACCTCTGGCTGATAAGGAAGCAACCTCGGAGAAGCAAAGAGAAGCGGTTCCAAGAACGCCTCCACCCCTCTGAGGTAGCAGAAAGAAAAAAGAGGGCATGGAGGCAATCTGTGCCCAAAAGTCAGAAAACTGATAGAGAGGAAAGGAGGGAAAACAGTAACCGAGTGCTAGCAGGTCATGAGAGCATGATCAAGGCCATGAAGGAGTAGACAGCTGCTAAAAACAATTGTGACACTGTATGTGTGCATGCCCCCCTTGCAGCCTTTATAGAATTTCTCTCCACGCACTTCACAAGCCTCCCGCATTCCTACCAAACTCCTGGTCTCTCTTATTACCTCTTTTACTCCATTCCTTCAGACAGCTACAAAAGCGCCAGCTGAACTTACACCCAGCTGTCATAGCTCACACCGCTGCTCACTGCTTTCTCCTCTCCAGCCTAGTGTTTTGTTTGTGTTGTCAACGTCTTTCATTTAACAAAGACAAGCTGTAAGAACAATAAGCACTCTTTATTTCTGTATTGCACATGGTGCTTTACCCTGGGTAGCACCCATAGCATGGCACAGCAGTGTTCATAGAAACACCTTATTGTTTCTCATTCTCAAAATGACCCCTCAATGCCTCCCTGATCCAAATGGCTCCCTGCTGTGTCCTTTTGATACCTCTCCCAGTTCGCCATTCATATTGAGATGCAAGACAATCCACTTCTGCGGTCCACCTAGGGGGAAACTTCACCCTTAGCTTTATGTAAATTATGGAGCACAGCAGGTGGAGATACCCCTGGAAATATTGTCCTCATTTAGGTCTAACCTGCCATAAAGGGAGGCGCTTCTCCACTGAAAAGACAGCTCTCATTTGTGTGTCGTTGCACTGGGAGGTGTGGGCAAGCTCTGCATGGATTTCCATGAAGGTGGCTTTGTGCATTCGAAAGTTCTGCAGTCACTGCTCAACATCCCAGACCTCCATAATGATGCAATCCCACCACTCAGTGCTTGTTTCATGCACCCAAAACCAGTGGTGCACCACATGCAGATGTTCCATGAATGCAAACAGCCAGTGCTGTTTGTTTGCATGGCACACAGCAGGCCAGGCACCTTGGATTCCTGTTCAAAGTGGGAGCTCGTGCACAACCAGATGTGATGTGACAGCGACATGGAGAGTAGTGCAGGAGCCATCCTTTCAGATAGAAACAGCGGGTGCTACAGAAATGGGGGGCCATTTAAAAATGCTGTGAAATTCAGTCAGGAACTCAAGAAGGAACAGGATGGAAATCAATACATCCTGGGACATTGAGCCCGCACTCATGATGCACTGAGATCCTCTCCACCTTCCCACAACTCCTAGAGGCACAAGGTGATAGTTGCACAGTGGAATAGCTTCCCACAGTGCATTAGTCTGACTTGATGCTAGAGCAAGTGTGGGTGCGCTTTGGCAACATGAGTGCTGTGTAGATGAATGCAAGTGCTGTAATTAGTGTTTTTCATTGCTGATGTAACCTGAATTGACAAAACTTTCTAGTGTAGACCAGACCTAAGAAAAGAATTGAGAACAACACATCAATCACAACAATGATAGGTCACCTCTGAACTGCATTGATTTAAATCATAATTACCAGGGCTTTTTTTTGAGCTGGTATGCACCGGTACGGTGTACTGGCACCTGTTTTTCCCTGGTCAGCCCAGCTGGGAGCCGGTATCAGCAAGGGAAAGGAGCGGGGCTGGCAGGGGACAGCAGGTTTGTCTATCCCACCACCCACGGGCCACAATGCAGCCCGCCAAGGGCTGGAATCTGGCTTGTGGATGCCTGGGAGTTGCAGGCTGGCTGGGGACTTTTCAAATCTCCTGCCCTGAGCATGCTCAGATGCATGGCTCAAAGCAGGAGCAGCCTAGCCAGGGAGCAACTTGGGAGGCGCTTGCAGCTCCAGCCAGGTAAGGGGGAAGGGTTAGGAAAGGGGTCCAGGGGGATCAGGGAGCCGACAGGTGGGTGGGAAAGGGGTGGGGTGGGGTCAGGAAGCCAATGGGCAGGGAAGGGGCCGGGAGTGTCGGGGAGCTGGTAGGCCAGGGGGAAGAGGCCCGGGGGAGGGCAGGGAGCCAGTGGGCGGGGAAGGGGCCCGAGGGTATCGGGAAGCCAGTGGGGGGGAGCAGGGAAGGGGTCTGGGATGTTGGGGACTTAGCGGGCAGGAAGGGAAGGGTCGGGGGTCTCAGGGAGCCAATGGCTGGGGCGGAAGAGGCCCGGGGGATCAGGGAGACAGCAGGAAGGGGCCTGGGGGGATCAGGAAGCTGGTGGGCAGGCGCAGAATGGGCCTGGGAGGATTGAGGAGATGGTGGGTGGGGAAGGGACTGGGGGTGTCTGGGGGCAAGTGAGGGGGCAGGGAAGGGGCCCAGGGGTGCTGGGGATTTGGCGGGTGGGTGGGGAAGGGTCGGGGATGTCAGGGAGCTGGCGGCCGGTGGGGGAAGGGGCCCGGAGGGATCAGTGGGCAGGGAAAGGTCGGGGAGTTGGTGGGCGGGCAGGGAAGGGGCTCTGGGGGTGTTAGGGAGCCAGCGGCTGGACAGGAAAGGGGCCAGGAAGGACCGAGGAACCGGCAGTCAGGGAAGGGGCCGAGGGTGTTGGGGAGCCAGCAGGGCCTGGGAAGGTCACTGGGGGCCGGCAGTGGTGGAGTGGGTGGGTTGGATAATTGAATGTGGCCCGTTGCCCAAAAAGGTTCTGTGATTCTATGACACCCCTGCTGACACTTCCCCTCGGCCC
>ML685928.1:1849539-2050341 GCA_007922175.1 Pelusios castaneus | reverse complement strand
TTTTTTTTTTTTTTTTTTTTTTTTTAGAAAAAAAGCACTGATAATTACTAACACTGTCCTTTAACCACCTGGTCCCACTAGCTTAATGTGAAGTGCTCTTCTACTAGTTTATGGGTGTTACCATTTTTTATATCTGATTTGTGTCCATTTATTCTTTTGCGTAGGGAAGTAAAAAGAATAAATGGACACAAATCAGATATAAAAAACGGTATCCATAAACCATTAGGAGAACACTTCAATCTCTCTGGACACTCTGTAGCAGACTTGAAAATTGCCATCCTGCAACAAAGAACTTCAAAACCAGACTTCTGCATGAAACTGCAGAGCTGGAACTCATCTGCAAACTTGACACAGTCAGATTGGGTGCAAATAGGGACTTGAGATGGTTATCTTGTTACAAAAAATGATTGTCCCTGTTTACATTCTCATCTTCTAATGAACTGTTGTGAATGGGCCTCATCTACCCTAACTGAATTGACTTTGTTAGCACTTGTCCTTCCCATTGTAATGTTTCTTACTCTTGCAGTGTATATATACCTCCTAACTGTAGTTTCCACTTTATGCATCTGACGAAGTGGGTTGCAGCCTAGGAAAGCTTATGCTGGAAGAAATTTCTAAATGTTGCATCATAGCCATAGATACAGGGTTCTCTAAGTCCATGTCTACATGTACAAGCTTGTAGCAGCTGTTGCTATAAGACTGACATTCATGTAGCTGTGTTATGATGACCAAAGAGAGCTTTCCCATCGACACAATAAAACCAGCTCAGTAATGAGCAGCAGCTATGTCCACGGGAGAGCGTCTCCTGCCAACATAGTGCCATGCCCATGAGTGTTTATGCCCCCAAAGCTTATTTCGTTCCGGGGTGTGTTTTTCCCACCCCTAGCGACAAAAGTTTTGCTGACAAGTGTGAATACAGACAATGCCTAAATCTGCTACATGCACGTGTACAGCCTGGATTTTCCTACAGATTCCCTCTGATGTTTAATCTACTTTGCATACAAATGTTCAGTCTTTTATAATCTTGCTTATCTCATTGTAAGATCACTCATATTCATTCATTTTAAAAACAGGAATGCAGCCAGTGAGGGAGAAGACTGTTCCTGCAATCATGGTAGAAGCATTTCATGCTAAAGGATAGATGCAGACTCATAATGGAGCTAGAATATGATTTTACTTAAACTGGCATAAGTACAGAGTAACCCTCAAGATGCTTTTGATATTACAGTAGTGTAAGAGAGAAGATGTCATATTGTGTTTATAGTGAGTTCAGTAGACTTATATATACCACTGTAAGTGACAGCTAACCAGCCCAATGTCCATGAATGCAAAAGCCAATATAAAACAACCTCATACAAAAATAAACTAGTTTTGTCCTTATTAGGCATAGAACTCAGGGACGGGGGCTGTTGCATATGGCCCTGCCTCTTTCCAATGCACTTATCTTCTCTTTAGAGTCTATTTATTGTGAGTGGGCTGCATTAATGGAACATTTGCCACAACTGAGGCGAATTGCAAATTTATTGTTATAGAGTGGGCCAAATTTTCTGTTAGTGTAATTGTTGGTCACGCTGCGAGTAGAGCGAGGCTTGCTGAAAATATGGAACAGAACTAAATACTTAATAGGCAAACAGCTGTGTTGAGGCAGCACTTTAGTACAAAAGGCAATATGGTCGAGATTCTGAAATCCTTCCTCAATTTTCACTCAGTGCCTTTCTCAGACACAAATTTCATGCTGATCAATAAAGGTTTGGCATAAGGAAGGGCTGAGTAAAAGCAATAGACTTCAGAAGCCAGCACTGTATCAATAAATATAATGTACTGTGTGCTCAGGTAGAAACCACGGAGAGTTACAAAGTATAGTTGGAAACCAGCCTTATTTCAGCCTCAGAAATGTAATTCCGGTGTGTGTACTTTAGGTATCTAAACAAAAGTGAATTTCAGGGGTGTTGAGCAAGTACAGCTCCCATTTACTTCAGTCTATAAAACCATTCAATTCCCAGGTAGCTGCATGGATCCATTTGCCTTTGCCTTATTCTCCCAAGCTCCTAACCCTCATGTTGCCTTATTCATGTCTTAGCCTAGACTGGAAGCCTTGTACTGTAAGGATTCCATCTTTCTTTTGTGTTATATAGTGCCATGCACATGTATGGTGGTATATAGAAAACAATAATGTTGGGATTTATTATTATAAGCAAGGATGGATTATGACTGAGACAATGGATTGAAGGGCAGGAGATGTGGGTTCTGTTCCTATTTGTCACAGACTCTCTCTGTGACTTTGTGCACTGGCGTCCCATCTCTGTGCCTTACATTATCCTTCTAGAAAATAATGCTTTCCTGTCTCACAGTGGTGTTGTGAGTATAGAGATGTTAGTTTGCCAGAGATGCTCAATTATTACAGTGATATTTATTATTAAAAACGTTTCAAAAATAATAAATCCTTCTTGACTTCATTTTGCAATGAGTCCCATTAAAGTCACTGGGTGCGTCTACACTTGTAAATTAAGTCGACTTAAGCTTGCTTAAATCAATTTAATTTACTCTGCATCTACACCACACTTTCCTTAAGTCAACTTAAGCAAGCTGCTTATGTCGACTTAAGGAAAATTAAGTCGACTTTGTTAAACCTGCTTTTAAGTCGACTTAAGCCAGTGTAGACCTGGAGTAGCCCTAAGTCGACTCTAAGTCGACTTAGGGCTCTCCAGGACTCCCCCACTGCCCTCCCTGCCGGGGGGGGGGGGAGGTGACACAGGGAGAGCCTGGCATGCCACCCCACAGGGCAGGGCAGAGCCCTGCCCACCCTGTCCCTATGCCCTGCCAGGGTCCCTGTCCCTCTTTGCCCTATTGTACCCAGGTACAATGGGGCAAAGGCTGAGCTCGCTGACACTTGGCAAGGGGTGCCCCCCGTGCCACCGAGGACCAGTCCCAGGTCCACCTAGCCCCTATAAGTCGACCTAGGTGTCCAGTGTGGACTCTCTAGGTTGACTTTGTAGGCCCCCCCCCAAAGTCGACTTAAAATTTAAGTGTAGACATGCTAAGTCGACTTAACAAAGTCAACTTAAAGTCAACTTTATTAACTCAACTTAGCTAAGTTGACTTAAATTAACAAGTGTAGACATAGCCACTGAGGTTAGTTGTATGGACAGGATTTGACCCTTTATATTTTAAAAAGTTTTTGGGAAGGCAAAGCTGAGTGAGAATGAACTTACTGTATTTGAAACAGAGGAAAATAAGAACCAAACACAAAAAAAGAAGTCTAATGGTTATTGATAACCTGAGAATCTGACAAAAAAAAAATCACATACTTCAACAGTCATGTATTTCTGACCCATCCCCTACTATACCTCAGGTAGAAGGAAGTATAGCTGCAAACGCTATATTACTGAACATGCTAGACGAGAGGGATGTAAATGGTATGTCTCATTTTCCATTTGCCCACCTAGTCTGGATCTCCTCCTTGTGGTGTTACCGTTACTATAGAAACACTGATGTCTCCAGAAAGTGTTGTGATGTCACTCTACATTCTGACAAGGGAGTTAAGTGGATGACCACTGCTGTTGGCTTGCAAGAACATCCTAGCAACTTAGTTGATAACACTGCCCTTTGAAATCCTTTTGGGCCTTCCACTTTGATGGCGCAGAGGTAGGAAAGTCCAACTGGTTTTTTATTCCACAAGTTATTAAATATGAGGATTAAAGAGTAGCAGAGAAAGAACTTTCTTATGGGCTTACTCAAAGTGGAGTAAGGTACACATTACTCAGTAATCTGAGTAAACGGGGGTGGGGGAATTAGGCCAGGAGTTACTCCCTACAGGTTCCTTCTTTTTTGTACCATCACCCATTGATCCAGATGGCTCAATGTTTAAAAAACAATAACATGCTCTGAAGCTATTTGTTGCGTTCTCCCATCCTCATCTTCACGAGGCTCTCCTTGTCCCCAGTTTGACATCTGTGAGTGTGTGTGTGGGACGGTGGGAAGCAGATACTCCTCCCCTTCAGGACTGCTCACTTTTCTGTTAATGACCTCAGAGAAGTTTGACTAGTGGCTAAAAGAACAGAATGCAGTGTATTGTATTGGGGGTAGGATGCAAAATAAAGTGATTGGCATGCTGTCCATTAACAAAGGAAGTTGTTTTGGGTTTCTAATATGAGACGTTAAATTATTTCCCCAGATTAAAAATTTCTTATGTGTCAGATTAAAAACTCTCAGGACACTAGTTTGAAGACCTCCATATTGAGAGCAAGGAGACAGCATTATCAGAAGGGTATTTAATATCTCTCTTCAATTGTTACTTGTTAGTTTGTTTGGCCTGAAGTTTGAGTGATTACATTGGTGACAGATAGTAAAAATGAGTTAAATGTGCTGTTTGGGAAGGCAGTGTTGCCTAATGGCTAGAGTATTAGACTCAAACTCAGGAGACCTCTAATCCCATCTCTGCCCTGTTGTTTTCAATTTTTTTTTCTCAAGACCCAGCTGAAAAAAATAATTTATTCCCGCGACCCAACAATTACATCTTTGAGCAATGTAGTCCAGCCTTTGGCAGTGGTGGCAGGGGGCGCCACGACCCAGTACATGAGGGTCTGCAGTCCAGAACTAGGTCCTGAACCGTGGTTTGAAAACCACTGCACTAGCCTCTTAGGTAATCTTGAGCAAGTTGCTTCACCTCTCTGCATCTCAGATTCCCCATCTATAAATAAGATAATGAAGCTTCCTTTATAATGCTCTTTGAGAACTACTGATGAAAAGTGCTTTAGGAAAGCAAGTTATGTATTATTAGTAGTAGTAGTAGTCAGGTACCTTTTTCTCAGGTAGCATATTTTGTGGACTGAAATCCCAACTCTACAAGCTCCCCTGTTTTTTGTAGTTATTTGCATCTATTGATTATTGTTTATCATTGTTGTAATTTTTAATGTTTTTCCCTTAATTGTCCCTTTTCTAGCAGAAATCTCTTCATGCTTCATTTTAATTTTGACACAGTAATAAACATAAATTGTTCCAGCTCTTCCTCAGATTTCCCCACAAAATTCCCTTTTCCTTCAAAGACTTAAAAAAAAAAATTGAAAGAGGAGTAGAGGTGTAGAGCTCACAGTTAGACCCATATAAACAAACTCAGCACCTACATAAAGACTTGCTTTTAGCTGGGCAAATACTAAAATAAGAACATGTGTTACACCTAGACAGAGACCCTACGGCAGAAAGTCCAACAGAAGACGGTTGGGTGGGGGCACAAAATGGCCCCAGACTTGTTTCCATTGAGATGGGGGGAAGCTAGTAGGAGCTCACCACAAATTTTCAAAGTGGCCATGAGTAGAACCCTGCAAATCCACATATATCTGCATTAAAGCCACAAATATCTGCATTCGTGGATGCTATGTGGATATCCACGGACCATTTCTTGCAGATGCAGATCCACATATTTATAGCCGCACAGAAAGTGCTTTTTTTGTGATGGTACGCAGGGGTACCGAGTAGCGGCACCTTATTTGCCAGCTCTGCTGCCCAGCTGGGGAACAGGGTCAGCAGAGGAAAGGAGCGCACCGCTGAAAGAAGAGGGGTGCTGCAGGAAAAAAAGGGGTGGAAAAGGCATTTTGCAAAATATACTATAAAGATATGAGTTACTGGCACTTTAAAAAAAAAAAAAAAAAAAAGCACTGCGCACAGGACTCTAGCCATGAGCAGTGCTGAATCAGCACAGCCTCTGCATCAGCATATGACTTGTTTTTGAAGTTGCTTTCCTCAACGGGCAACCCCAAGGAAAGCCAGAGAATCCCAGTCCTTTCTATGGCACAAAGATATAGGCTGGTGAAGGGAAACATACCTTATGCTTTTTAGTATCATGCTCAGAAAATCTCTCCCAGCATCTCATTGCTGTAAAAGTGATTAGCAAAACTCACCTCTTCGGCTATGCCTACACTTGTTAATTTAAGTCGACTTAGCTAAGTTGAATTAATAAAGCCAACTTTAAGTCGACTTTGTTAAGTCGACTCAGCATGTCTACACTCAAAAATTTAGTCGACTTAAAGGGGACCCTGCCAAATCGACTTAGAGCGTCCACACTGGACGCCTAGGTCAACTTGTAGGGGCTAGGTAGACCTGGGACTGGTCCACGGTGGCAGGGGGGGCACCCCTTGCCAAGTGCCAGGGGACTCAGCATTTGCCCCATTATACCTGGGTACAATGGGGGCTAAGCAGGACAGGGACACTGGCAGGGCATAAGAGTGGGGTGGGCAGGGATCAGTCCTGCCCTGTGGGGGGG
Source organism: Pelusios castaneus (assembly GCA_007922175.1). Lineage (NCBI taxonomy): Eukaryota > Metazoa > Chordata > Testudines > Pelomedusidae > Pelusios > Pelusios castaneus. Next base: position 2,044,082 of record ML685928.1, on the reverse strand, counting down.
GACACGCCAGGCTCTGCCTGTGCCAGCCACCCTGGGAGGGAGGGCAGTGGGGGAGTCCTGAAGCCCTTTAAATCGACTTAAAGTCGATTTAGGGCTAATCTGTGTCTGCACTGGCTTAAGTCGATTTAATAAAGTCAACTTAAGTGCTAGTTCGAATTAAAACGAGGTGTTATTAATTCGAACTAACTTTTCCTTAATTCGACTTAAGGAGCATCTTAAGTCGAATTAAGGAAAATGTAGTGTAGACGCAGATTAAATTAAGTCGATTTAAGCAAGTTTAAGTTGACTTAATTTGTAAGTGTAGACACACCCTTCCTGCCATCCATGCTGTGTCTCTCTTAACACAAACAGATTGTCCCTTACAGGCACAAAGGGGAGTAATTTGCTATACCTGGTGGGAAATTCACTTTCTGGATAGGCCAAGCAATGATGTGTAAGGGTTATGCCAGGGCCAAACTTCTAATTTATTATCAGGGCCCACAGGATCACTGCATGCATCTCTCAGTGTTCCCACTCTGCCTGTACCTGGATTCGCCCACCTTCCCCAACTGGCTGTAGTTTCCCAACAGAATAGTGTTGCAGGCTGTTGGCATTGCTGTATGCCTATTTCCTTTTCCCTCAGCCAGTGCGGCCTTTCTGCCACCACAGGCCCAAGCCCCATTTCTCCAGTACAACTCTGTGAATCAAGTCCATTCTTTCTACTTTACATAAACATAGTCATTTACATTTAGTTATCTAAAAAAACTTAAAGTTGTTTCAACTCCCACCTCTATCCTTGAGTCTCCCTGACAATTTTTGTGCTTTTGTAATCAGATTTTTCTAAAAATTTAAGTGTTTTCTCCCTCTGTTGTCACATGAATGATCCAAACAAAAAAAAACTGACTATAAAGGGGAAATAGTGAAACAGATAATAAAGTGAATCAAATGCACAAAGTAAATAAATGGAAATAATCAAGACTTTTCTCTCTCTAATCTTTCAGCTGTATTAATCACAAGTGGCACTTGTAGTAGTGGATAAAACATATTAAGGCAACAGTGTAATTTTCAAGTCAATGATTCAACATTCCCATAAACTATATCTCTATGTACTCTGTGTCAAGCTTGACCTAAATTCTGTAGCACACTAATACAGTAGACTGGAAATTCTGTCTCATCTTCCGATGCCTTGAATGTATTTGGTTTATTGAATGAAATATGAGAGAATGGGGTGTTGCAAGGGGATTTACACACATGCTTAACTTTACATACTGTGAGTAGACACATTGAAGTCCGCTGGACTACCCCCTGCACGTATAGTTAATGAAGTCTTTGCAGGATAAGGGCCTAAGGGAGTTCAAAGCCTAAATCCTTCCAAGCCATAATAAATAGCACCAACAATACAGCGCCTTCATGTTAATTTGGTATTTAATTTATTTTATACTTCCTCATAATTTGTACTATGATGCAGAATTTTGTACTGAAAGTGGAAACCACTGTTAGGACTTGTCTAAACAAATAATATAAGGCAAGCTGAAGTGAATATCTACAGTGCACTAGCTTACCGCACAATATCTGTTTGTGTGGATCCCGCTACCATATACTAAAAGTGTATTGAACTACCTCGGTTTCAAGTCAGAGTGCCCTAAAGAACATTTAGTGTGAAGCAGCAGGGTCCACACAGGCAGTGAGCACACAGCACCCTGAAGAACTGTGGATTTATACCCTATCTTGACACACACTAACTGTCCATCTGGAAAACAAACAAGGAGTCTTGTGGCACTTGTTTGCTTTGCTGAACTAGACTAACACAGCTACCCCTTTGGAACTTGTGGCAGGCTTTTGGCAGCTGATCAGGTTTTGGAGGCAGTTAATATTTGAAATAAGCACATTAGCTGGATTTGAAAATCTTCAGCATTGTAATAGTTAACAGTGTTGTTAATGAACTTGTCGTAATTAGATTTCCAAATTAACACATCTCTCAGAGATGTGGTTTCAGAACATCTGCAGACTGACATTGCGGAATGACACTGGTGTGCTGTTCTACCCACTGTTGATATTGGAAGACTGTCTTCACAAGCATAAGGGGTAGAATTCTGGAGCATAATGCTTCAGCAGCAAGTCTACAGGCACAGAGTACATGGGACCTTGACTGTACCAAATTAATTATTATTTACATCTAAACAATTGTTGCATTATTCTGCAGTTTTTTCAGCCTTTGCTGCTTGTTGCTGCTTTTTTATGACTGCAATATAAACTGTATTTGAAAGGTTAAAGACTATGTCTACACTAGAAGAATTAAGTCAACTTTGTTCAGTTGACTATAATAAGGTCAACTTTAAGTCGACTTAAAGTCGACCTTATTAAAGTCGACTTAACAAAGTGGACTAAGTTGACTTAGCTTTAAGTCGACTTAGTCCACTTTGTTAAGTTGACTTAATAAAGTCGACTTAAGGGTCACTCCATGTCCACTCCGTCCTTAAGTTGACTTAATGAGTGGTAGTAACAAAGTCAACTTAAGCTTTCATTAAATCGACTTAATGAAAGCCTAGTGTGGACTTAAATTGCCAGTGTAGACATAGCCAAAGAGTTTAGTCCTGAAAGGTTTAATTTTCTTTCTCTCCCCCACACTCCTCAGATGTTATTTCTGGCATCCAGCAGACCTTTGAAAAGGTGACCTTGGTGCTGTATATGGCTTTTAAAGTTCTGAAGTTTATGGTGATATTTCTAGTCACAAAGGGTACGTCTACACTGGAACCTTAGGTCGACTTCAGAAGGATCAAGTTGACCTACAGACTGCTGTGTCCACATTGGGCTTTTATTAAGTCAACTTAAGTGCTTCCTTAAGACGACTTAATAACACCATCTCTTACAGTCGACTTAACACCTAAGTCAACCTTATTAAGTCGACTTAAGTGAGTGTGTATGGGGAAGCCCTTAAGTCAACCTAATTGGCCTCCAGGCCCCCTCCCAGGGCTACCCACAATGTACTATTCCTCGGTCGACCTAGCACCTGCCAGTGTGGACACAGGCAGTCAACAGGAGTGTTCAATGTGGACTCTCTAAGTCGACATAATAGAGCCTCCAGTGTAGACGTACCCAAAGAGTTTTTGCAAGCTGGACAGAAAGCAGAAAGCTGATGTTGCCACTTCACAAAGATGTATAAAAAACAAATATTTCCTTTCCCTTTATAGGCTCTGATTTTATATGGCTGCCTATGGGAGCAATTCTCAGAAATTGTGAGACCAAATCACAATTTTTCAGAGACTTTCCCTAGGTCTCAGAACGTGTCCTAGAAAACGGTGAGTTGGTTCATTCTGTTTGAACTTTATTTTCATTAAAACTCAGTTCTGAAGCAGTTGGACGAAGTGTCTTAAAGACAAGGATTGAATTAGGACTTTCTGCTTTTTGCAGGCACTTTTGAAATATATTCAATTGTCTGAATTCTCAAAATTTGCAATCTTCCCTTAAAAAACCATGGTTCTGTTTTCTGGCTATTGTATCTTCTGTCAGGCAAGGGTTTTTAAAAGAATAAGGAAGTTAGATGTCCTACTCTGGAATTCTCAGTGCCTGTCAAAATCCATACATGCAATCCCCTCTGCAAAATTATTCTTAAAGGACCATTGCGATCTTGAAATTCTGATTTCTAGCTGAAAATGTTGTACTTTCTGAAATTTCAAGTAACACCTAAAGTTTCTATAGCTAAAAGAATTTAGTGTGAGCAAAGAATTGTCTTTTAATTTTCTTCACTTATTGGCTAGGATTAATTTCTACTCTTCAGTAGGGTACTGCTTTGATATTACTCTAGAGTGATGAATGGCCATGGATCATTTTGGATCTCTCTCCATCAAGGACTGACATGTCTCCCACATTGTTCACATTCCTTCACCTTTGATATCTGTGCCTCTGAATCTGGTTTTCTTTTCACTTCATCACAGATGACTGACAATATTGACTGGTTACAGAGCCAAAATGGACTCTGTAAAGTGGATCGTTATACTCCAGGAGGTGAAGAACAGAACTGGACAGTAAGAAATGTGTTATTTTAAAAAAATAAAAAATTCAAATAATTAAAATATCATTTTAATTTTTAAAAAATTAAATTTAAAATTTAAAAATTGTATAAATTTTGAAGAAGAGTCTAGAAAAATAACCAACCAAAATACTATACTGAGAATGAAAAATGATTTGTCTCTGTGAGGCTATATTAAAGGAAAATAAATGATTTTCCCAATGAATTTGTTGGTAAACAAGGCACTCTACATTGCAATTAGATTTTCAGTCAAGCAATCAAAAATGCCAGATGTTTTGCACTGTTATATCACAAATTTGGACTCATTGGAATGGTTTATTCTTTATATTTCATACCATGGATGAAGCAAGGTCTTTTTCTCTCACATATGGTAGTTACTGGTCCCTCAGTGTAAGGGTTTTACTCTCCAAATTAGAGGAATCAAAGCCTTCAACTCCGTATTTGTAAATAATGTCAGGCTACAAAATGGGATCTAGATTTTTTTCCTCTGGTATAGACATTACCTTATATTCCAAAGTAAAATATTGTATGTTTTTTCTTACTGCATTTAAGGGTTCACTAACAGAGCAGGCGGGAGGGAGAAGAAATGATTTTCCTGTCCTGTGAAAATTTTCGAGACTGTGAAAATGTCCCTGTTCCACATCGCACAAAACCTAAGACCTTTTCAAGATTTTCATGAAAAACAAGAGCACAAACATGAGCCCCCAGAATAGTCTGGTGGTTAAGGCAGGCATCTGGACAAGCCAGGTTCAAGTCCCTGCTCTGTCATGCTTCTTTATCCCAGGGTACCTGGCTATGGTGACATAGGTATTATTTTGCTTTCATCCAGAAATTCCATCTTGGACCTGAAAGACCTTTCCCAATGAAAGCTTTGTCAAAACTGATACATTCCTATGAAAAGTTTCAGTTTTAACACATCTGCATTTTCCAGTGAAAACCAAATTCTCCAAAAATTCACAACCAATTCTTGTTAGCAGTATTGCATAATGTAGTTTTTTGGAACAGCCAGGAGTACCTAGGTTAATTCTAAGGACCACATTTCTGTTATGCATCTGTTAATATTATGCCCTAAGTGTTAACTTTATGACTGACGTTGGTTTCAATGAAAAGTCAGTTGCTCAATGTTCATCATTAATCATCTTGCTTATCGGTTTGGTTACAGATAATGTACTCAGAAAACACATAGGATATGATTGCACTCGGTAGGACTGGGTGAATAAGTGAGCAAATTTGTCCACAAATGTTGTGTTGAGATAAAAAAACTTTGTTTTTATTAGCTCTTTGCAAACATTCATGCAAGCAAAGTTTATTCATATAAAAGTTCCCTAACAGCCGTCTTTGAACAAGAATCATAGATTTATTTAATACATTTGTCAAATAAATTGTTAGTTATGATTTGAATATCATGACATCTCCAGCAGCTGTTATCAAAAATACCAACTACTTGTGTTAGCTTGCTAATGTATGGTAAAGAGTATGGATAAGATAAGAGTTATGTGCTATCTTCAAATTAAGTGAATTTAATTATGAGAGTTGTTCTTAAAGTAAAAATGCTGAGCCAGTTGTTGATGGCTGCAGCATATTCAGTGGAAGAATATATATATATATATGGCTAAACAGTGCTCTTTTACAGTTGTATAAATCCAAAGTAACTCCACCAGAGTCAGAGGGCCACATTCTGCTTTCAGCTATACCTTTATGTGTCTGGACTAACTCCACTGAATTCATCAATTATTCAGGATTTACACCAGTGTGGGTTAAGAGCTGCATTGCCTGGATGCAGGGCTTATAATTTCATTGGGACTTCTTAAAATATATTTCAGCTTGGGTAAGATTGGCAGAATTGAGCCTACAGGGTGTGTCTACACTTATAAATTAAGTCGACTTAAGCAGGCTTAAATCGACTTAATTTAATCCATGTCTACACTGGGCTTTCCTTAATTTGACTTAAGATGCTCCTTAAGTCGAATTAAGGAAAAACTAGTTTGAATGAATAACACCTCGTTATAATTCGAACTAGTGTCTAAGTCAACTTTAATAAGTCGAATTAGCCAGTGTAGATGCCCTAAGTTGACTTGGTTGACTTAGGGCAGGCGGGACAAGGGAGCACCACATGGCTCCCTGGCAGAAGGGAGCCACTGTGTCTCCCTTGTCCTCTGGGGAGCCCCTGCTCCCTTCTCCCCAGACCCGTGGCTTCCCTGCTAAGGGAGCCGTGGTCCTGGGGAGAAGGGCTCCCCAGCCAGGGCTCCAGCGGGAGGGGATCTCTTGCAGAGCTGGCACTCCCGGGACGAGCCGCCCGGCTCCTTGTCCCAGGGAGAGCCAGCTGGCTTTCGCCGGGGGAAAGCTGCCAGTGGCCTCCTGGTCTGGGGAGAGCCAGCTCTGCAAGGCTGGCTCTCCCTCCACCTATCAAGTCGACTTAGAGAGTCTAGTGTGGACTCTCTAAGGTGACCTAATAAGGTCAACTTAAAGTCGACTTAGTGAAGTCGACTTAGTAAAGTCAACCTAAATTGCTAAGTGTAGACATAGCCACAGAGACTCTGGGGCAACATTACAAAACAGAAATCAGGGATCTTGACTGAAGCTGTGAGAGTCTTGCTGGGTTTAGTTTGCCTGGGTTCATACCGATTTCCTGTGAATTCTGATTAATGTAGTCGGTCACACTGAGTTTTGCTGAAACTTTTGGGTTTATCTGACTCCCAAATAATGATTGCAGTAAAGAGAAGTGTGAAACTGGCAAAGCTTTGTAAAGCTTTCTTTAATGCCAGTCAGTTTATGAGGTTTCACTCTGTGAATATTGCTATTTATTCATCATGCTGTGTATCTTTCTAGTAGTGTAGGCCTGTTGGCCCTGGTGTAGTAGAGATTGTATCCTGGACTGACACTCTAGTGTGCTTTTCGGTAGGTGATATTGTGGGACTGAAGTTTGCTGTTGTCCAGGTTCAAGGGCTTTATTAGATCTAAGTATTGCATCCCTGCTCCCACCCAGTCATGCAGTCAGATAAAATACAATATGCATCCCAAAGAGATGTCCTTCTGGGACTTACAAAACAAGGATCAGATGAGATGTCGTCATCTATCTTTCTGGTACCTCTTCTCTACATGTAGACATAATCTGTCAGTGAAACTGATGAGCAGAATGTAGAATATATGCACAATGCAACAGCTGCAGTGTTGAGGCAGATAAATTAATTAAAGCATAATTTCCCCCATCCGGTTCTCAGAATTGCCGGAGAGTTAAGCATATTACAATTACTGGACAAAATTATTTTTATTATTATTGTTATTATTAGTTGTTGTTAAGTAAACAGCAATATGAGTACAGCTGCTATGTATTTCTTTCATTCTCAAGGACAGAAGCCATCAGATCCACATCAAGTTCCTCCGTTTGAATCTGAGGAGATATTCAGTTGGCCTAATGAAACAGTTACTGAGCTGTCCATTATGGCTATGATTGTTATGTTCCTCTCCATCAGAGTGCTTTTAAAAGGGAAAATGTAGTTAAAGAATCTCTGTACTGCAGTCAACTACTAGATAAATGACACCACCTTTTGTGGCGTTGTGACTGGAACACCAGCTCAGCTTCACAAATCCAGGCCTCTAACTGGCAATTAGTAGTAAGAGCCTTATCATGAGACCAAGCTAGCTAATAGATGGTGACATCAGATACACACACAAACAAGCACATTTCAGAGGGACAGAGAAAATGAAATTAAGCTTACTAAATGTCATTCCTTTGTTGCTGTTCTCAGATAACAGGTAAGCTCATTCTCTGTGCTGGAAGGGTAAAGCAAAGAGCAGACTCTTGATCTTTAAAAGTGCCACAGGACTCCTTGTTTGTTTTACTATTCACTTGATTCACCAAGAAATACATTGGTTTTTAAAGACTCAGACATTTATTTATTGCATGAGCTTTCATGGGTAGAATCACACTTTGTCAGATGCTTTTCTTTTCCATTTCAATTGTCTGACAAAGTAGGATTCTACCCACGAAAGCTCATGTGACAAATAAATATTTTAGTCTAGTAAAAGTGCCACAGGACGCCCTGTTTGTTTGGGGTTTTTTTTTAACTAGACTAACAGGGCTACCCTTTGGAACTAGTGAATAGTTTATGACATTTAGATCCTTGGTTTGTTCATCCATGAAGAGATTAAACTCAGACGTGTGTATACCTTTTTACTTCTCTCTGCATTGTTCTTAAAACATCCAATTTCTCCTTCCATCCATTAGTCCTTGTCATTTGCATTTTTCTCTACTGTGTATCCCATATAGAAGAAAGAGGTCAGACTATTTACTAATGTAGGACTTGATCCAACTCCCAATAAAATCAGAGAGTCTTTTCTATTCATATAAAGGGGTGCATTTACCCTAGAAGAGTTAATACCCATGTCCTCAATTCAGCCAGCAAGGCTGCAGCTGCAGCGGTGCTAAGCCATCAATCCTGAACAGGGTTTCATGCCATAATAGCACTTACGTTGGAGAAGCTGCAACACTGTTAGCAGTTGCTATAATACAAGTACTGATTTTTCTGGCATTAAACGAAGCTGATGAGAGTTGCATTAGGCCTTTATAGAATGCCTCAAATTGAGCTGGGTCTTTGTATATGAATATAATGGAAATAAATCATTGTAAATTTATGATTTCTTTCAATCCTTAGACCGATTCAACAAAACTTTTCAAACAAGCTGCATCCGATCCACTCAAAGTCCTGAGCTGGCTCCGAAAAGACCTCGAAAGATGCGCACTTGGAATCCAGGATGTGCTGAAGTCTGCTGGTAAACAGAGGACTTGTGAGAGCTCAAGGGAACCATCAGTAGGTGGGCAGAGCATCCAAATGCGCAATGCACCCTCACCAGGTGGTTTCAGCATCTATGATGAGCAGTTTAGCATGGATGTCAGATCCAACAGTGGGTCACCTGATTTTCACATGGAGATGAAAACCACCTCAAGTCAAAAGGAACCAAAGGATGTAGAAGGTCAGCTTACTGCAGATGCCAAGCAAGATGTGGACGAAGTCTCTTTTCATGTTAATAGACTTTCTAACCTTGTCATTGCAATGGCACGTAAAGAGATTAATGACAAGACAGATGGCACTGATAAGTGTATGCACAAGTCAGTTTTTGCCTCTCTTGGGGAACCAGGTCACAAGTCTGTCAGAGTGGGCACAGACGAAGGCAAAAATAATCCATCAGAGAATATAACTCATATTAATATGAAGGAAAGTAAATACGAAGAGAATCCATCTTCCAAGAAGAAAACATTTTTTTATAAAGAAGTAAACGAACAGTCTTCAAACAAAAGTGATCAGAGTCATGAAAGAAGATCAGCGCACAGTGAGAACAGAACATGCCATCATAAAAAACGCTTTGGCCCGGATGAATTTACGAATACGTTGAGCAAAGGGATTCTGGTTTATGCCAATAACGTGGTCTCAGATATGATGGTCTCGGTTATGAAGACTATGAAAGTTCAAGTGAATGACTCAAGCATAGCTTGTGTGGTGCTGAAAAAGGTGATATTAAAGCACTCCAAGGAGGTAGTTTCAGACTTAATCGATTCCTGTATGAAAAATTTACACAATGTCACAGGGACACTCATGACTGATTCAGATTTTGTTTCTGCAGTGAAGCGAAGCCTATTCAGTCAAGGAAGTCACAAGGCTGCAGAAATAGTACAAGCAATGCTAAACCGTTTACATTCAACCTTAATAGCGCAAAAACCAACAGGAGATAAGTCCCAGTCTCAAAGCCTTGCATATGCATCTGTGAAGACAGGTTCACGAGCAGCAGATGCAAAGGCTCAGAACTTGAGGTTTTCAGCAACCAAAACGGAAACCGTTACCAAAGAGAAAGAAAAAGAGATGACCTGTGCAGAAACAGTAGGTAACCACATAATTAAGCACGGACTTACTCTATGGCATCAAAACCAACAAAAATGTACCAAATGCTCGAAGTCCCAGCCTTTAGCAAGGGAAGCTGAACCTAAACCTCCAGAAAATCCACACAGGAGTTCAGATATTCAGGACATTGCCAAAATCTCAGGAGACGCATGGGCCAAAGATCTGATTGTGACTGCACTATTGTTGATACAGTATCACCTAATCCAACAGGAGAATTCAGGCAAGGGCACATCTGAAGGGGGCAAAGCTAATAAAACAGGTACCACTGCATTTGGATTCCTCTCCCAAGAATCCCATGATAAAGGTGGTTTCAGGCCCACTTCAGCAAAAGATCAGGATCCATCAAAAGAAACTGATGAATCAGGCTCCCAGAAGTCAGAACTTCAAAAGCAGAACCCTGAAAATGACATGTCCAGTGTCATATTAATGCTTATCCGAAAATTAATTAACGAGACTGGTTGCAAAACAGAAGGCCAGCAAGGAAATTTGATGGATGAAATAAACAAAAATCCTGGCAAAAACTCTGAGGGACATGCCCTTTCAGAAGTTGAACAGTCTTGTGAAGAGGCTATATCTGGACTAACAAAAATGATTACTGATCAGTTTGACATGAGTGGAAAAGAGGAGGGCAGTGGGCAATTTATTGACAGTCTGGTGGATACAGTGACAAAGCTGTGTCTTATGATAGCCAAATATAGCAACCCGGAGTCTGCTCTCGCGGAGATAGGAGACAGAGAAGACGGCACAGGCTCTATAGACTCCAAGTGTACAGGAGCTGCTGAGGCTGGACTTGGATCAGGTGAAGACAATGTATCCGGTCGCAAAGTGGTAGTAATGAACCAGAATCCTTCTGAGAGCGTACATAACAAACAGCTTCAAGCACTCCTCCAGTGGGTAGCAGCCTCTCAGACAAATGTGCCTGTATTGTACTTCTTGGACGAGGATGATGAGTTTCTGAATAAGGTAAGCAATGAAGCAATTGGACAATGGGCAGATATAGGAGAACATAGCGGGGTTTAGGTTCTTTCTTCAATTTTTTATTATTTTGTTCTAAGGAAAACTGAAGTTTTGGCCTTTTCTCTTGCTAAAATAGTCCTCAAAGTGTTAATGATGTTGCCTTTATAAAATAACAACATCATAAACATTAGAGGTGGAAAAAACTACTGTGCCATCTAGTCCATCCACCTGCCAGTGAAGAATTGTTCTGTTTGGTGCACTTTCCACTACTTTGGTGAATCTAGTTTTAAATGACCCATGTGATTTTACTTCTACCACTTCCCTTAATTCCACAGATTAATACTATTAAGAACGCTTTCATGGTATTCCATTTATGATACATTTTATGAAACTGACCTTCTTTGTAAAGTACTTTGAGATCCACTGATGAAAAGCACTATGTAAGAGTAGGTAATTAATGTATTATTTTTAATTATAAAGGGACACTTGTCAACTTAAAAAGTTAAATATTGCGGACAATCAAATTTCTTTCCCAAAATTACTATCCGTAGATAATTCATAGTGAAAAAGTTTAAAATCCAAATGACTTTTCACTCTATGTGCTTTGTTAACTTTTTACATTCCTTTCACCTTGCAGGGCTGTGTGTCTGACTTTAAGCTGGACTGTCCTGGTTTTCTAAAGTAGTGTCCACTGTCTGGTAGTGATTCAGACCTAGACATGGTTTTGTCTGGTATTTTCATGTGGATTCAGTGGTTGCACAGAGGATGCCAATTTTCAGAGCATTCTAGCTCACCCCCACCGACATGGCCTTGCACACAGCATGCAAACAAGGTTATGCTGGTGGGAGCGGGGCAATGGGCTTTGAAAAATGGCATCCTCTGTGCAGCATGACCTAGGTAGGGCCCGCAGTGCATGCAAGGTCATGCTGGCAGAGACACATTGTCCCTACTAGTACGGGAATTTCCAGCATTCAGAGGAATTGACAGTGGCCACCCCACTTTCACCTTGGGACAATGAAAATCAGTTTGCAACTGTTATAGTAGATTTCACTCTCAAGTTGTTGCAATTTGCTGTATATGTATAGAAATTTTAAGAACAAAAGAATTAAAAACATTTGTATTGGTCTTATTTTCCTGTTTTTACAAAATCTAAATTTTGGGTCAATTTTGAGTTGATCCTGGCACTTTAATGTTAAAGCTCTACTAAGTTTCACCCCTTTATATTATTATAATTATATTATAATATATTATCCTCTCTCCCCTTGTTATTTGCACCCCTCAAATATCTGAGGACTTTTATCAAGTTCCCTGAGAACTGTTACTTAGACAGGGTCTAAATATATAGGGTTTTTTCAGTACATCCTCATAAATCAATCTCACCATTCCCTTGTCATTTGTTATTATCTTTTATACTTCCTCCAGTTTGTTAGTATGACAAAGACATTGGTGGCTCCTTCCTAGTTAAAGCTTTATTTAGACATATATTTTCATTTAAAGCAAGAAAAAATATCCTCCATTTCACACTTTAATGATTGGATTTAGTTTCCAAATTTTACACACAAATTCTTAGCAGGTTAATTGAATTTTCTATATATTTTTAGACAAATTTTGTCAAAAGAAGTATTTCTTATAGTGTTGCCCTGACCACCTCACCTTTTTGTCTCCCTCTAGCTAAAAACACACAACCTCCACAATCACAAGACTTCAAGCACATAAAATCCAGTAGTACTTCAGATGCAGGCCACTTTTCAAATTTTAAATTACAATTATTCTCTTTATCGGACTTAATCAATTTGATCTACTCTAAGGAAAACTGCTGAAAATGTCAGTTTCTGCCAGCTACTTAAATTTTTCAGTGCTATCAGCTTGCCTCCCTTACTCAGTTGCTGAATTGAACTCAGAAGACACTCTAGCCCTGCTTGAGAATGTGGCAGGCCAAATTAATAATAAGGTCACATCTCTGGAGTTCCTTTTATAATAAACCAGTATTCTCCCTCATAGGGCTTTCTTTTTCCAGTCTTTCTTCTGGTAGCAAAGCCTTTGCCACAAAGAATCTTGTGGTAAAGTTCAGAGTGAACTAACTTTTCCCTGGGTTTATTTTTCCAAAGTCCTATAGCCAAAAGAAAATCTAAGCAGACATTTCTTCCCTCTCCTTGGGGGAGATTTGCAACCCTTCTTGCTCACTGCCATTCTCCCTCCGATCTGGGACAAGGCACGGTTTATGTAGTTCCTTCTCCCAACATGATTTACTTCAGCCTATTTCCAGCAGTCCTGGGGTTACAAGGCATGACATCTCATCTGGACTGTAGGAGAAATGGAGCTCTAGTCTTCTGTCCTGTCCAGCAGCAGCAGCCTGGGTTTGCTTCCTAAACTGCAGTGTCTTCTTGAGATCACTTCCTCTTTCTCGGTAGTTGTCTTGCTTTAGCAAAATCCTGCAGTGGGGGTAAGACTGAGTTTGGAGGTTCTCCTCATCAGCCTTTATGGACAATTGCAACCTGTGCAGCCTGTTTTAGGGAGGCAGATGGGACTTTGGATACCGTAGAAAGATTTATGTGGAAGGCAGAGGTGCTTGCTCAGTTTGGTCTCCTCATTTAACACCTAGTTCACCATAAGTGGAGCTCTGCTCTCCACTGAATGAAGGAAAGTCTGTTGGTCTGGGTCTTCTACTGGATACCTATATGAGACTGATGGAAGCCTTGGAGTGGGGAGAACAGCAGATAGTGGAGGAGGCAGAAGGGGAGAAGGAAAACTCGTGAGCAGGCAGGTTGACCAGCAAGGAGCTCACAACATACTGTCTCTTTACACTCCACCTCATAGCTTCTCTGCCTCTCTAATTCTTAGGCTTTCTACTCTCGTGTTCAATGGCTCCCCAACTTTCCTGCTCTCCTCTTATCAGGGAGCAAGAGGGTTTTTGGTATAGCTCAACTGGGCACCAGCTGGGAGGGAGCTTGAGTGATGGGGCCAAGAGGATATTTAGCTCTGGGAACTCAGTGGGCTGAAGATCTGAACTGGCACAAAAGCAAGTGAGCTGGGAATGGGAAGTTGGACATCTGAATGACAGGAACATTTGTGGCCAATGGACACCTGCTCATATATCTGTTCTAATCCCACTTACCTTCCTTTCCTCTCCCACTTTTCCTCAAGGTCTGTGATTTCCACTTCTCTTCTCTTCCCCGCAGACTCTCAAGTATCTAACACTATGGTCACTGTAAATGCCAATCTGATAAATTTTGGATAACTGAGATGAGCTAACCCAAGAAAATCCAGAAGAAATGTCATCTTTCCTGAGCTATTTCCATTATATATCCAAAACTGTCATCTTCTTGAGCTAGGCAGGCAGACTGAGCAATGCTAAGGCCTTGAGAGGAGATATGGAGACAAATAGCATTCTAGTTACCCTGGAGTGCTAGATGTAGCTGTGTGTGAGCAAAAGGTAAAGAGGACAGTGCAAAGAGCAGAAGCACGGTTTCTGTTTTTGATTAACTTTCTCTGGTTTATTATAGGAGGAGCTCTGTTTTGTGATGAATCAAAGGAAGTTTATTGGTCCAGGGCTGCCAGCAGCTAGCCTTCTGGGGCTAGTGGAAGGATTAGGGCACATGCTAGAGAATCACAACCACTCCCCAGGAAGTCCATTTCTTCAAAAAAGACAAAGGTTCAAGAATTCTGGACTTCCTGCTGACGCTCAGACTAGAGTCATGGGCTTGCCTTTGATGGAGGCTTGGGGGAAAACATGAAAACTACTAAGTTCACAGCCAAGTGTCTAGACTTGAATCCACTCAGTTTCCCTAAAAAGTCCTCATTTAGATTTCAGAAGGGGTAGTGACAGAAGTGTTCTTCAGGAGCTGACTATCAGCAGAGGCTCAGACAATTTGAGAAGTCCTCCATCCTTGGCAGAGGAGACAAAGTTCATGCTCCTCAGCTTCAGTTTTGTTAGCTATTGCTGGTGGTGCTGCTCATAGGCAGCAAGTCTGAGGACACATCAATGAGTTAGGGTAACTAAATCATCATCATCCTTCTTCCGCAACAACCTTTGGGCACAGTTTGTTTCAGTTTTCTCAGCTATGGCAAACTGTTTCTTCAGATTTTGGGGTTTTACAGACCATCTAAAGGGTGTATTCCCTTCAATTTGAAGCCAGGCTGAATCCCAGCCTCCCTTCCCCTTTCCCTTTCAGGGGTCCCTCTCACAAGAAACTTATGAAGAGAGGCCTTGGCCGTATTGAAAAGAGAATCCACAGGACCGGTGTCAAACTATTACCAAGGAAAAGTGTTTTTTTTGGTGCTATTTTCTTATTATCAAACTGAATGGTAACCTGGGATCTAATCCGTGTCTTCGCAAATTAAATATCTAAGAAAAATCAAATTCTGCATGGCTTGTCTGGAAAGCATAATTCCTATTCTCAAACTTTCTTGCTGGTTCAGGCCCTTTAGCCTCGGAGATACCTACTTCTATATCTCATTTAATCAAGAGTAATCTTGAATTCATGGTGGTCAATGACCATGAAAAATATAAGGCACTACATTTTGGGCTGGGGCAGCCCTCAGATATTTCATCAAATGCTTGGAAGTGGTCATGACTCATTTGTGTGGAATTGTGTGTCAATGCCTACAGGTGTATTCATAGCTGAAAATTAGCTCATAAAAATCATTATTTTAAAGTAGTGTAATTCACATCCTTTAGGAAATTTGGTCCTTTTTCAAGGTCTGAGAATAAACAAAGAAAAATCTGTTTGGGTCTCTGTTTAAACACTAGCCTTCAGAGGATTACTCTAGATTCTACCAAGGCACTAGCTTGCCTACCCTCGGTACAGTTCACATATCTCATCCTTGCATTCGATTTAACCAAGTCTAGGTTAGGAACTTTTACCTAAGAGTGTTAGACCTGGTGAAATCCAGCACTTTAGTTACCAGCTATGTGTCTGAACAAAGTGAGCATTCAGAAATTGAACATGATTCTGTTTCCCCTCTTGGCAGGTCGAAGACACTGTACTTTAGGGAACCGTGCTAGAGAATATCTGAGGAGCAGAATGAGAGGACAATAACAGGCAGAGATGCTGCCAATCTGGGTTGGGAACACATTCAAAATGTTTGACTGTTTATAGCTTTGAAGAGCTTGAGAGGCAAAATTCCCCACAAACTTGCTAGAGCTCAGAGCCATCAGGTCAGCTCTCAAATCCTGTTTCCCACATATTAGAGGACAGCCAGTGCATATTTTCTCATCTGTTCCATTTGTGAGGTAGTACCTTGAGAAAGAAAGGGAAGATTTGTTCTCTCTACTGAGAAGACCTCTCCCCCAACACCAATAGCCAAACTTGGATCATCACAAGTTCTCACATGAATACTCAGTGGCTTGTTTGATATTTGCTAGGTGATGTCATCTAGATGTGATCAAGCCTAAGTTATTTCATATGTTGAAAATAGATTTAACCCATGGAGAAAATTCCGGTCAAGCTATCTTGACCAAAAAGCTGGCTAAATTGATAAAATGTCATGCATCCAGATGCATTTAGTCATGCTATAGATGACATAATGTTCCTGTGCTGGAACATCTCAGGGCTTTATAAGGCAGGAGATAGTGGCTTCATAGCTTGTATTGCAACATGCCCTTCTCTGAAATTAATAGGACTGCTACACGGAGTTCAGATCATACTATTGTGAATGACAATTATCTCAACACTGCTTCAAGAGTAGTGGTTGGTTGTGGAAGATCAGTGCTTCATTTACAGTACAAGTAACAGGGTTCTACAGCCTCTCCGCTCAGGGAGGTTATTGCCTCCTTCTTTCTTACAGGGGAGCTTTGAGTAAGCAGTGTCATGAAGGAGAAAAGGCAGTTATTTACCAATAGTAACTTTTGTTCTGAGTATATTGACTCTATATAGCAATGCTGTCCCCCCTTCCCCACTTCCAATATTTCTTGCTACAGAACTACCTACAGGTAAGGCTTTTAGGTACACAGAAGAACCGAAGGTTGGTTAGAAAGCGTGGGATATGTGTAACTTGTTCTGTGGAATGTTGGAAGTGGGGGAATTGTGCACCGTCCCTAAATTGTCAGCTACTTCTCAAATTCAGTTCCCTGGTCACATGTCTGAACATTTGAATCCTACACTGTGGTTCTGTGGAAGCCATACAGTCAAAGACAAAGAGTTAGTGTGAGTAAGTGATCCCTCTTTGCAAGGGTGCATAAATGCAAATAAGACAAAATTAAGAAAAAGCAGCATTTCCTCACAGATAAATCTAATGAAACTGTTGACTAGTTTCCCAAAGGAACAGTTGGAAACCTATTGCTAGGGACATTTAAAACTAGACTGAAGAAAGACAGGATAATTGACAACTGCGAGTACGCTGGCACTGGGGAGTAGATTCCTTGAGGTCAGTATTTTTCAGGTTCTATTTCTATAATATGAGTAAAAGAGCTAGGAATGGAATATTACTGCCTTTTTCATTTTGTAGGAAAGAGGTTACTGATCCGCAAACCTCGGACACAGATTTAAACCTTCCTAAGGTTTGAAAACTTAGGGCCTGATCTAAAAACATTGGAGATCAATGAAAGGATTACCACTGACATCAGTGGACACTAAACCATGCCCATGCTCATTATGGTCTAGCTCTAGCTAAAGATACTAAAGACAAGAAATTTAGAGTGTATGTACATGAACACATACATCCTAACATTTACTTGTCAAATACTGCTCCATTCTGCCTCATGCTCATCAAACAGTGGGCGTTCTTAAATGTCATATGTGCTCTGATACCTCACATGATGAAATAATAGCCTTCCACTTTAACCATGAGTTTCAGTCACATTTATTTTAGTGAAAAATCCTCTCTGTATTAACCTTACCTTTTGGCTTTTGATTCATTCCCCCCTTTCAATGTTTTAATAAGAAAAAAAAGATTAAAAGAACACTACTCTCCCTCCCCTCCTCCCAGAAGTGTATTTCACTGTACTCTGCTGTATAATTACAGGTTTATACATTTTAAGAAAATAGCTTCTATCCAGTTGGTAAAGGACCAGGCATCAATACTATCATAAATCTTTGAAAAGAGGACACTTTTCAAAGTGAAAAATATGGCATATTTTCAATTGCCTTGGTTTTATTGCTGAGAAAAACCAAAACAGACCCAGGATGACTTGTCTGTAGCCAGGCAGGTACTCAGAACCCATTGCCAGAAGTGTTTTCATTTTCTTCTTCTGTCACCCAACACCTGTTCTCCTTGGCTTCTAGTACACAATTTGAGTTGCTTTTTAATAAAATAAAACAGATACAAAAAGTGGATCCAAATTGTTTTTTGACAGAGATAGAAGCCAAGAAATAATGTATGCCTTCCTTGAACAATCATGCTATTAACTCATCATTTGGTACTAGAGCCCATGTGTTTGTATTTTGGGCCAAACCTTACTCACTTTATGCACTCAGTTTCATTCAAAATAATGGACCTACTCATGATAGTTAGGAAAGGAGGGTTTTATGCAACAAAGTAACTGCTGATAAAGATTTTTCTGATATTCAGCCTCAATTTTCCCTTTGTAGCCTAAACCCATGTCTTCTAGTGTTTGTGCCTTTGTGTACAACACTAAGGAATTCTCTCCCTTTTGGGTGTCAGAGGATATAATCTTGTCCCTATTTACAAATGACCTAGCCAGATTAGCTATTTGGCTCTTTTAATCATTCCTCAAAGGGCTGCAGCACCTGGGCTCATACACCAAAGAGAACAGAGTGGAAGGAGGTGAATGAGAAGTACTTCAACACCATCACCCCTCAGTTCTCCCTTTTAAAATATCCCCTGTATAGTGTATCACACCTATGTTTTTTGTTTTGTTTCTGTTTATTTCACAGCTTCAACAACTGTCATCAATAGCAGTGGAGAAGGGGTACAGCGTGGGGGAAGTCATACAAGCAGTGCTGAAGTACGAGAAAGAAAAACAACTGGGCGAGGCCCTGGGAAACTTCGTTCGGTTGCCAGTACTGGACTGGCTGCTTAATAACCTGTGAACAGAGCCATCTCCTCTCTCTTCCTCACCAGCAGTGCTTCGATTCCAGCCAAGATATCGAACTCAACTATCCAGACTCCAACATATCAGACTCAACTAGCCACCATTGATTTGTAGGATACGATATTATCAGTTATACTGATTCCTGCTGGACAAGCATATAAATAAAATAAAAACAACTAATGAAGTTCAGTTGGAAAAAGTTAATTTTAACATGTCCTCTTTAGTTGTTTCCATAAATTGAATTCTAAACATTGTGGCCTCTCATGCCTGCTGAAATTCTCTCTTCCCGGGCATCTTTTTCAAGCACAGTCTGTTCTAGGGAAAGATTAGGTTCTTTAACAAGACTTCACTATATTTGAGAAGTTTTTAGACTTGATTCACCCATGCACACACCAATCAGATTACAGTTTCTATCCTTCTGTGACTCCAGGGGCAACTGCTCTTTCGTGGGGTGATTCATCAGGGAAAGCTTGATTAGCTTTCTCCCGGAGGTTGCCCAGGAGTTGCACTGAATAAATGTCTTTCCTATGCACCTTGGCTATTTCTAGTTCCCCAGCACATGCAGCACACTTTTGGGGGTGTGGCTGTCAGCTCAGTGTTCCTCAATAAAAAAGGGGTTTGAAGGTGTAAGATATGCATGTCGAGGTGTATAGTCATCCTAGGTATTAGGAATTTATATACAAACTTACTGGGACCCTGACAATTACATTTGAAAAATTGGGGCAAGCTAGGGGGAAATATATAGGGAGATATCACAGGGACTGGTCTTATGTAATATCTTTACTAGAGATCTAGAAGGACAAATTCACAGAGGAGGCTAATTGGATTGAATCAAAATATGACTGAGGGCAGAGAATAGGACTTAAATGAGAACTGTGGGCCGAATCTAGCATATAACATTAAATTTAGAAAAATGCAAGTCAGCAGTAGAAAAATAATTTGAAATTGAAGCAGAATCCAAGAAATTAGTGCTGAAGGAGATCTAGTAATGATAATGAACAGCAAACTAAACAAGAATTTACAATACAATATGGCAGCAGTAAGGTTAATACTGTATTGTGGTATATAGAGAGGAATCATATCCAAGATGCAAGAACACAATAGTTCAGTACAGCTCCAGAACCGTAACACCTAGAACAGCGCATTCAATTCTAAGCACCCATTTACCCAGTAAGATATTATTAAATTGAACGAAATTTAGAGAGAAGGAACAAAATAGGGAATTTGGCATGGGGGAATAGTTACATATTACTGCTGCTGGAATTCAGCGCTACTGCACAATGCAGAATTTATGTTCCTTGCAGAACATAAATTTCCCGCCCCATCTCCCCACCCCCACACAGAGAATTTGTGATTTCCAGCAATATGTTTCCTTTTTATGGTTTTCCCAGCTGATGCTCAGGCTCCCAGCACCAGTCCTGACTTCAGGAGCCCCAGCCCTGCATGATTATATTGTGCTGTTTTGACAAAACAAAAGAAAATCAGCCCTATCTGTAAGCTCTCTCAGGGCCCAGTTCATTGTTTTTAGTGTTCGACTCATACCCAAACAGAAGATGTTTCTAAATTCTTTGAACTTCTGTTTTAATCTTACCCACTTCTGGTGAAGTATGGGTTTTTTAAAAAAACATTATGCATTTGTTAAGAAAATCTAAGTGGGTTCATGCAATACCTGTGTGCACAGTTTATTCATTTAAGCCCTGAATCAACAAGGCATTTAAATGTCTAACCAAAGGAGTAGTCCCACAGACGTCAATGGGACTACTCATATGCTAAAAGTTAGACATGCTTAAGTACTTTGCAGATTATGGCCCCAGTTTCTCTGACTCAAAGGCAAATTGAATAATTCAATGAAGAAATTAAAAAACGACTGGAAATTTTAAGAACCATTTCAACATAGAATGAGTGAAATGAAACCACCACATGATGGCAGCAGAGGGAAAGGAATGAGAAACCAGTGGCTATGCTGCATCTTGACCAGCAATGGTACTTTGGAGGCACCTTTGATGGCATGTCTATAGCCCAATCATCTATGTTGCAATTAAGCAGCCCTTCTACTCGAGTCCCACAAGCCCAAGTCAGTTTCTGTGGGCCAGCCATGGGTCTCTAACTGCAATGTAGACATTGCTTACAGTATGTCACAGGAATAAAAAAAAAAAATCCATGGGTGGTCCGTGGAAGCTGATTTGGATTTGCAGCGCTTGGTCTCTGTGGCTGATAAATTGCTGTGTAGACATTCAGACCTGAGCTCTGGAATCCCATGAAGGGAGGAAGGGTCCCAGGACCTAAATGTCTACACCGCAATTTTTAGCCCTGCAGTCAAGTCAGCTGACTTAAGCCAGTTGTGGGTCATTAATTCCTGTGTAGACATATCCATAAAGACCAATAAATGGATCTCATTTTGGAACTTACCAGGACACAAGAATATAGGGATTTGTTGAGGTATGGGAATTCAAATATGAAATGCATAGACACATATACAGTAGAACCCTCGTTGATCCAGTCTAACTGGGGCTGGGACCAGATCGAATAATAAAAATTCAAATAATCAGGAAAATGGGCAAAAAGCTTTCTATCCATTATTTTAAGATGTGGAGTTGCCTTTCAACTAGCTGACTACTCCCAGGAAAGCATTAGAACATACCCCCGTCACTGTTTTCAGTTTACACAAACCTTAACTTCTAGTAAAGAGTACCAGTTTTTAAAAATGCAGAAATCATCACTTTAAATTGCAAACACAGTCTGCATAAAGTATCACTTTAAAATACAGTAACATATATAGCACAATGGTGGGTACAACAGTATTCACATTTATGATGGCTGGGAAAAAATCTGAGTTTGCAATACTGTGCTTTTTCCTATGCAGTAATGTTGAGCTAGTTTATTAATAGCATCTCACATGCAGTGATGGTACTACACGTTTTGGCTTCATAATGAGTCTTTTACAAGGCTAAAAAGATGTGACTGTTACAGTAGTACCGCAATGGAAGTGACATCCATTTCCCATTTTCCTCCATGCACTGGTTGTTCTGTTAATATGGAGAACTGGATGATGGAGGTTCAGAGACGTAGGATTGTGCTGCATAAGGGAAACCGCTTCATGCTACTCATTTAAGTTTCTCTGAATTTTTTCTTAAAGTTTCAAATGAGTAATATAAATCAGTTTCACGTTCTATGTCAAGGCAAAATATTCGCTACAAACAAACTAAGAGCATTTTGAATGTTTATAGACCAAGAACGAAACTCTGGCCCCACTGATTCATGATGAAACTCCCAAGAGGGCCAAGTTTTCACTCAAAAGAAAAAAAAATGAAACAATTACAAGAGAGGTAGTAAGATCTGAACAAGGAGAAAAGTTAGAAAAAATATGTATGCTACCCGTTCTCTCTCTTTGGGTGCGTCTACATTTGTAAATTAAGTCGACTTAAGCTTGGCTTAAGTCGACTTAATGTGCCCTGCATCTACACTACACTTTGCTTAAGTCGACTTAAGCAGCTTGCTTAAGTCGACTTAAGGAAAATTAAGTCGACTTTAATTTTAAGTGTAGACACACTAAGTCGACTTAAATAAGTCGACTTTAAGTCGACTTAGTTAAGTTGACTTACTTAAAGTCGACTTAAAAGTGCAAGTGTAGACATAGCCTTTGTTTCAGCATAAGAAAAGACAGGCACCCAATTGTCTGTCTCAATACTTGGACGAGGTACTGATTACAAAAAAAAATAATCAGACATTTCAATAGCATTTGTTCATTTTAAGAAAATGGAAATGTGTAACTATTTTTCTTCTAAAAATCTTGTTAGCTCCAAATAAAAAAAAGAGAATTTGAAAGAGTCCTACCATATTAAGCAAATCAATCAAAATGAAAAAAAATGCTGATTTTAAAATTTTTATTACACTTACAGACTGACAAACACTAAACCTAAAAACCTACTGCAATCTGCAGAGCGAGATGCTCCCTGGCATTTTTCACCACCCACAAAGGGCCTAGGTCTGATTTCTTGGATTCTTTCCAGCACTCCCTGCGTGTGTTGGTCCAGAAACGTCCAGTTTCTCTACCCGCTTTTGAATTATGGCTGCTGCTCTGTGAAGAAGGGCTATCAGACACTGGCAGTCTCCTCCTAAAACTTACCACACAAACACAGAGAGGTTTAAAGTGGTCATAGAGGTTATGACCAAACCCAGTGTTGACCATGACTAGAAGATGGGTTTTTTTTTTTTAAAACATAATTTCTCCTTGTCTCTACTAAGTTACAAGTCTTTTAAAAAAGATGTTAATTAATACCGGTTAGGTAACATTTTTAAGAGCCACTTATTGTCCCAAGCATGCAAAATCACAACACAATTCATGGTCCAGAAGAGTTCTACAGAGCAGGATTTAACTGCTATAATGATAGTGGGAAGAGAGAGATTTTTAGGTTCAGCCACAACGGCATTAGGGCTTTTGAAAAATCCTATCGGTTATAAAACAAGGGACTATTTTGTGCTGTTTTTTTGCCTCCAACAGCTTTTTCCATAAGCATTGCTAGTATTTTGTTCCTTTCTGCTTCATCCAGCACAGTCAAAGAACTAAGCAAGATTCCCATTTCAGTGGGGCCAGGATTTCACCTCCAGGCAACTGAGCGTGCACTTAGTTTACTGCACTTAAGCCATTTCAGTTGACAGACTGGGAGCTTGTGGTGGAAGGAAACGTAGGCACCAATTGTTGCAAAGGGCTTAAGAGAGACATTGGTTGCCTTTTACAAAGGAAATGAGCTGGTCAGAGTGTCAGCGGAATGCACAGCACAGCAGGAACTCTGACGCTGATATGAAGCATTTCTAGGAATTACATGCATCTTTTACCAGCACTTTAACACATTTCTCTACTGTTCTTTGACAAGCCTTTAGCTTCAAAGTGTTACTAAGAAAAGTAACTACTGTAATGTAAAATAGGGCCACTCTGTACCTGGCCTTTGCACAAATGCATGTGGGAGGTGGAATGTGAAGTAACTTCCTCTCTGGGCTGGAGCCCTGCACAAATGCGGTATTTTCCTTATTTGCATTCTAATACTGCCTCAGAAGCCCCATTGTAGGTGACTCTCAGTGGCGTAGCAATGATGGGGGGGAGGGCCGGCACACAATATTTTGGCACCTGAGGCGGGGAGCTCAAATGACGCTTCCATGCCCTCTCACTTGGGCCAAAACTTTGAAAGGTCTCAATTCGGCCTTCTTCCTGTTCTACTCCTCTCATGGTACTGCTCTGCTACCTACCCCAATACAGGAGAACTAACCATTTAAAATGCCTTGTTCAAAAATTTTAAGTAACTTTCAAATGCCTGAACAGCAAATGTAACTTTTCTTGTCTGCATAGTAAACAGTGGCATTTTTATCTGTTTGAATAATCAAAGTGGTGCTTTCTGTGCCTTCTTGATTGCAAAGATTTTAACTGCTTCCTGAAGGTCCACAGTCTGGGCCAGCTCATGCTCTATTAAGATGGTTGCAAATCTTAGCAGCCTCTCCTGTATCATTGTGGACTGTAGATGTGTTTTTATTAACTTAAGCTTGGAGAAACTGCATTCTCCACTGGCAACTGTTACAGGAAGTGTTAGAAGTATGTGTAGTGCAAAAAAAGCATTTGGAAAGAGGGTGGTCATCTTATTTGTGCACATATATTCCAGAACAGCCTTTGGAGTTGATCCTGCTGAAATGCATCTTGAAAGGGCTTTCAGTTCATCTCCCAAATCACTCACATCAGTCAACACTGTCTCTAGTGCCCTGCATTGCTGGTGTAGGTCTTCTTCTGGTATAGTGAGGAGTTTTGGAATATCATACAACATCCCAAATATACTGCTGTGTTCCTTGAGCTGCATGAAACATTCTTCAACTGACTGTATTGCAAAATGTAGCACCTGGTTAAAGAATTCAACTTTGAATTGTTGTTTGGGGTCTCTTATAGGATTAACTCGTGCCTCGTAATCAAAATGTCTTCTTCTTCAGTGACTCTTGTATTCTTGAATGGGTGAGGAAATAGTTTCAGTGTGAAGTTCCTCTGCCAACTTCTGTGCACTCTTCAGAACTTTTTGAAATCCCTCATTTGACTGGTAAGACTGTAGGTATGACTTTGGTTTGTCCAGTTGTTCCATTGCTCCAGATATATCAAGGTCAACACCTTGGAGTCTCTTGCTTACAACATTTGTTTCAAACAGTATGTCATGCCACAACACTAAGCCACACAGAAATTTGAAGTTATGTATGTTTCTGGTGATTCCATTTTCCTCTGCCACTGTCCTCCCATGAACAGTTCCTGCCATAGTATTATCCTCCATAATGGCAACTATGGCATCATCTATCTTCCCAATTTGGTTTTTGATAGGCTTTATCGCCTCCACTCTACTTTCCCATCGTGTGGCACTCAGTGGTTTCAGTGTCAGAGAGGATGTTCCCAGACGTTGCTTCAAAATTTGCCAATAATGAGTTGTGGCAGAGAAAAATACATAGATGCTTTGAATTGCATTAAAAAATTCAGCAGCCTCACTAGAAGCTGATGTTGCATCACCGACAACCAAGTTCAATGAATGAGAACTGCATGGGACAAAAAAAAGCTTGAGAGTTTAACTCTCAGATCTGTATCTGCACTCCTCTGTTCTTTCCTCTCATGTTGGCACCATTATCGTAGCCCTGACCTCTCATGTCAGTTATCGCAATTCCTGTATCTTCCAGCTTTTTAAGAAGCACATTTGTCATTCCAGCTCCTGTGGTGTCATCAATGTGAATAAATTCTAGAAAATGCTCTCTGACAGTCACCATTGCGGGGACATTTTCACTAGGTTCTGTTGTTGTTACAAAACACACCATTAAAGTAATTTGTTCTGTATGGCTGATGTCAGGTGTGCAGTTTGGAAAAACAGTAATATCTTGCTTCAGATCTGCCACAATCTTCTGTTTGACTTTTGTTGCCAGTAACTGTATGATCTCATTTTGAATTGTTTTTCCAAGGTAGTGGTGTGTGTAGATTTCTTGTGTGGTGACTCTTTTTAGATACTCCTAGAGTACAGCATCAAACTCAGCCATCAGCTCCACAATTTTAAGGAGGTTTCCCTTGTTTGGCATATACAGCTGATCTGAGGTGCCACGCAGTGCTGGGTTTTGGGTAGCAGGCATTCTCACAATGGCAATGAGCCTTTTCAGAACATTTTGCCAGTAAAGAGACTCTAGTGCAATCTTCTCTTGATGCTGATCATCTATGGTGGCCTTTAACCTTAGTCTCATCTGAAGCTCTTTCCACCTATGGAATGCTCTCTGGTGATTTGCTGCCTTCTCATGGCATGCCAGATTTCTAGCCATATTTTTCCAGTCCTTTCTTCCTGTAGAACCCAATGTGGCTGGAACGTTAGACTGGAAGAGTTTGCAACAAAAATAGTATAGAGCATTCTGGGTTTTTGAATACATAAGTCAGGGCCTCTCCACTTTGTCACCATTGGGGATTTCACGCCTGTAACATGTTGGATGGAGAACATGAAATTTTTCACTTGCTATAGCCCATGCAGTACAAGGAAGTCCCTCAGATTTCTGCTCAAATGGATCCACAGTCCTGGACTTAAGGAACTAAACACAGCAGCATCTGTTTCTTGCGCCTCCACCACACTCTTCTCTGATCTACACTTTTCTTCAGGAATGTGCATGGTTACATCCATTTGAGATGGAGATATGGATGCTGCAGTAGCTGCCAGGTCACATGCACTCTAACTGGAAAATCAGACATCTCCTCACCACTCAGAAGGCTCACCGTGAACAATTATGTCTATGGATCTGAGGAGGGCTCCTTCCTGCTTAGAAAGAAAAACTTCCTTTGCTTGCTTTCTTTTTCTGAAAGCTGCCCCAGAGGGGTGTTTTCTTCTTTCACTCATAACTGCTGCTCTGTGCCAGCTATAATGGCTTTCAACACTCAGTTGAAGGAGACAAATAAGCAGGCTGAAAGCAGGGCCTGAATGAGGTAAGATATCAGCATCTTATGGGCCTAACTGGCTCCTACTACTTCAGTTGACTGCCTGTTCTCCTCAAATGGGTTCAGGGAAGCAATAGGAAGCTCCCTGAGAAGCTGGTGTTAATCAGTCCAGGCTCCTAGGGGTGCTAGAGAGGTACATACGGGGCTTCTCCTCCTCCTCTCTCTCCCTTCAGCTCCTGCTGTTTTCTGTTATTCCTTCTCACCTTCTCTCCTGCCTGCCTGTTATATCTCTTGTGCCCCCCTTCCTCCAGCACAGCACTCCACCTTCTCTGTGTATCTAGAGCAGAGAGAATACATATGCACCAGTAGCAGGTACAATTTTCTACACTCTGGGTCCCAGTGGTGTTTCCCTCCACCCACAGTCTGGCACCTGAGGTGGCTGCCTCAGTTTGCCTCACGGTAAGGCCACGCCTGATGGGGGGCAGTGGGGGCACCAAGCCCCTGCTGGCTCTGCTGTTCAGCTTTTGCCATCTAGCTGGAGAAGACAGATGAGTAGTGGAAGAATGTAAAATGAGAACAATATCTTCTAACAGGAAACAGAGGAATTCAGTGATTTGCCCATGATTGCAAAGAAGTTCTGTGGTAGAGTCAGGAACTGAAGTCACCTCTCTTGAGACCTAGCCTAGGCCCTTAATGACAGGTTCTGTTTTCTCCTTAGAAGTGTGATTAGCATACTCCAGAGGGGACACTCAGCTCCTGTGGTGATGATCACAGTATAAAATCCTATATAGAACAGACACTGCTCCTGACTAACACTCGCTGGGTCACTAGCAGCTGATCACTCAGCCTGAGCGAGCGGCTACTCTCAGCCACTTGCCAACGGGCAATTAGACAGATTTCTCAGTGCCCCTACTATGAGCATTGCTTTCTCTGGCCCAGTGGGTAGCACCATATCATTCAGGCCCAAGGGGAAACATTTGGCCTTCCCACTCATCTTATTCATTTTCAAGCCAAGTCCCCTGTATTTGTGTTCTGGTGTCTGATCATCACACTCACTTCACCATCTCCTGCTTCCCCACTTCCCCATATCTCCATCTCCACCTGCCTGCTCTCACAAGCTCAGCCTCCCTTCCTGTCACTCTACAGCATCTTCTTGTCTCTGATGAAGTCTCTTAATCCAGGTCAAATCACTCTATTCACCCTTCGTCCCTGCTACTCACCATTTTGAATGGCCACTCAAGCCTCTCTCTTCCCAGCTTTCCTTCCTTCTAGCTCCTGCATTCACCCTTCCCTTCTACTACTGCCACTGAAATTCATGCTCTAACCCGCAAAAATCTCACCTTGATCCACAGCCTCTTTTCCTCCACTCCTGCCATCTCCTCTTGCTCACCAAAGCCTAGCCCACTCATTCCGACTCCCCTGTGGTTACTGCCTTCTCCTTCCTGAAGGCTTTCAATCTGGAAGACATTGTGGCATATGCTTAAATCTATCCTTATTTAGGAATGCTCTTAACATACTTAAAGTTTACATATGCTGCAAGACTCACTGACATCAGTGGGACCTAATTGTATGTCCAAGTGATTTCAAGGATCAAGGCCTAAATTCTCAACGTAAAGGGCTTCGTTTCTCTCCTTGTCACTTTCAGTCTCTCTCCTTCCTGTTATCCCTCCTCACTCTTTTGAGATCCTTAATAGTTCACTCCAGCAGACTCTTTTCACTCCCTCAGAGTGGCTATTCTACCCTATGCCCTTAACTGCATGGCTTCCTTTGTCTCAGACTTTGATGCCCAGCTCTTTATCCCTTCACCTCGATCTCCTGCCCTCATCCTGAGTTCCTTTTGTTCTCTCCATCAGTGACCTGTGTAATTCTATGCCTCTCGCTTCCTCTTGTTAAATTCATTTCCTTCCCAGCTGTGAACTTATTCACTGAATCTATTTTACTAGTGTTCTTTTACCAGTCTTCTCCCCTGTCCTGTCACTCCCTCCTTTCATTATCCACATACTCAACTTGAAATCAATATGGTTACTCCAGATTTATACTGATGTAACTGAGGGAGGAATTTGGAACCTTGTCTATGCTTCCTTCACTGCTCTCTCTATCTGGCATCAGCTTTCTCTGTCTCTACATACAAGTTCTTCACAACCTATTTGAGAGCCTTCCCTACAGCTCTGGGATAGCCTGCCTATATCTTTGCCTCCCTCTCTAAATATACTTGTTCTCCCTTGCCTGTTAAACAAACAGAATCCTGTGTTACTTTTAAAGACTGACAGATAAATCTGTTAGTCTTTAAAAGTGCCACAGGACTCTGTTTGTTTTTCTGCAGTAGATTAACACAGCTACCCCTCTGGAACTTGCCTGTTAGCTTCACTTTTCTTTGCACTACTCTCTATTTGTCCCTCCTGGAGAGACAGCACTTTTCAATTTAATTCTTTATTTGAGTGAATGTTACAAAAAAAGGGTCAAGCAGACATGGTTTTAGATAAAGGGAGTGATTGGTCATCCAGGGTACAGTACAGATCATTTGGGAAGTAACAGGTAAAGGTAAGGATGGGGAGTACAACCAATACATGATCTACAGTATTCAGGATGGGGGAAGTCAAAGGACTGCAGGGCTGAGAAGCAAGAGGTCAGAGATTCGGGATAAACAGCTTAATATGGGAGGGATACTGAGTGTGACGATATGGGGAGCACATATGATATATTAATTAAGAGTCTATATAAAGCAAAGTGAATTGCTTGAGCTAATTTTTTTTTAAAAAGTGTAATTTTAATGAAAGTTTTGTCCCAAAGTTTGAAAATATTCAACTCATTCTATAACTTGTTGAAAATATATACATCTTTATGATCATTTTAGACAAGAGCTTCCACTTGATTTCTCATCAAAATTTCAAATTGTAAGTTTTCTTAGAAGTCATGAGTCTCAAAGATTACCAACCAGCTGTTTTACTGCTTTAGTTTGAGGAAAAAAATGTGAGATCACTGACATTTGCAAACAAATGGCTGTCTTACACATCCCGTTAAAGTGAGGACTAGCCTGTTCCTTTAAAATTCCTCACCTCCTACAGAGTGAATCCCATTGAACACCACTGAGGTTACAGAGGAAAAAAAAAGAAACATTCCTTTTTCAGCATAACAGGAAGAATTTTAAAGGGCCAGGACCGTAGTTTGTGATTGTAAAAATCTTATGAAAAGGGAGAGGAAGGTTTTGTATGTGCCTACCCTTCCTGTCCGATTAGTACAGTTAAAAAAAAAAAACAATTGAGAACACAAAAAAGGATGAGGCATGACTGCTTCTTATTCTCAGGAAGCTCCAGTAAATGTGCCAACAAAGAAGCTTTTTATATCTTCACTGCTGGCTCCTGGGGAAGACTTATTT
This sequence comes from Pelusios castaneus, assembly GCA_007922175.1. Taxonomy (NCBI): domain Eukaryota; kingdom Metazoa; phylum Chordata; order Testudines; family Pelomedusidae; genus Pelusios; species Pelusios castaneus. The sequence goes on along the minus strand of ML685928.1, from coordinate 2,013,932 downwards.
CCTTCTCAGTAATAATCTTGGATTTGACCTCTCTGAGATGTAACATGTGGCTTCAGAAACGTATAACCAGAATAGCCCGGCATTCACAATGCAGTCAGGGGTAAGTTTGTTAAAACATAAATGATGGTTTTCCCAGCTCACAACACACACACACACACGCTCTAGTCAAATAATTATAGTGCTATGTGCCTCTTTCCCAAGCAGCCATAGTAATGAGCATCATAAATCCAGCTATGACTGTTCAAGGTGCTAAAGTCCAAAGAACGCAAGTCCCTCTGTCAAGTATGAAGTCATGTGTGCACGAATGTGTAAAGACCAAATCCAACTCCAGACTGCAATAGATGCTGCTTGAAGGGTTGGGGCTAGTGAGTCCTAACCCTTAAAATGACATACAAATTCACAGCATGGTTCTCTAAAGCACATTGCTGCAAGGCACACTCACCTTCAGTGCCCCCCACCTTCCAGGGCACAGCAGTAGGTGCTTGCCCTTGTGCCCCTATAGGCCATCTACCATCAGCACAATTCAGCCCTTTTGCTGAAAAGCCTCTATTTCAGAGTCCTTCAGGGGCAACAGAAATGCAAATTCACAACTAAAATGTCTCAACAATTCAGTCCTTCTTCCCACCTCTATCTTCATTCCCTTTCTGGGGTGTTCTGGAACCTTCTCCCCACTTCTGGTATTGAGACCTGGCCCCTCAGACTGACTTGCCCAGAGGTCTCATCTCCTAGAAAGTCTGACTCTAATCCCCTTCACAAGAAATTCTACACTACCTGCAACTCCTTCCCTCAACCTGGGCTCTTGTCAGCTTTTTATAAGGCCCAAGAGTTCATTAAAATATCATGTGACATTTCTTAGTCCTGCCCCTTCTGTCTGCGCAGCACCGCGTTGACTACAGCACAGGTGTAACAGATGTGCCTAACTTCTTTTAACCCCCTTCTAGCTGCTGACGGTGCTTCGCTTTAACCCCCATTGGATTCAATGGGACTTTCCCATGTGTTTGAGTGCTTTGCTGAACAGGGATGGATTTAATTATGTGCTTAACACTAAATCACAGCTTAACAATCACAAAATGTAGACATTAACAGCACTGGGGTAAGGTTGGAGCTCTGGGGAAGAGTCACTTTCCACACAGAGTTTTAACAAAGCATCGTAAGCCCAGCCCACAATGTGTTTGTTCTTCAGGCTCTGGATCCCAAAACAATTTTGTGTTAACTGTTTACCGAAGTACAGATCATTATCCCTATTTTATTGCTAGAGAGACTGAAGAGCAGGGAAGCTGTAAGTACCTTGCCAAAGGTCACACATGGCTCACTAGCAATAAACCTACGGAAAGGATCCAGAGCTTCAGACTCCGAGTCCTGGGACTTAGCCTGGTCTACACTACAGCCTTTTGTTGATCAAAGTCAGCTTTTTGTGCCAAAATAGTGATGGTGTACACATCAACATTTCCCACCAATCCAACTCCTGTGGTTTTGCAACAAAATAAAAGCAGTTCGACAAGAGGCATAGAGCTTTTTGCACCAAATTTTTAGCAACAAAGCATCAGTGTAGACACCATGCTTGATTATGTCTTCATAAATGGGCTCCAGGAAGTGTTCCGCAATGCCCAATCTGACCACTCTGGCCATCATTTAGAACTCTGCTGCCCTGCAGCCTTCCACCCGTCCCCCTCTAAAGTCCTGGGAATTTTTGAAATTTCACTTTCTGCTTGGTCATCCTGGAGAACTCACATCTCATTTTCCCAGCTGATCATGGCAGCTCCATGCACCAAATGCTGTTCTGCTTGGAGCACACTGGAGCTTCTGGATCTGATTGACGTTAGGGGAGAGGACGCAGCACAGTTCCAGGTCTGCTCCAGCCAAAGGAGACCTGGTGGGTAACAGGGGAGCAGCAGCTGTGGGGCCCGAGAGGTGGAGGAAGGGGCCCTGATGAGGGTGTGGGCAAAAATCAAGGATGGGGTCCCACACACGGCATGGGGGGGTCCCATTCTTGACTTTTGCCCATGGCCTCCGATTCACTAAGATCGCACCTACTTCTAGCAGCACAAAGTGGCGAGTTGCATTGTGGGATAGCTTTCCACAGTGCGCTGCTCTCACTGTTGATGCTAGAGCACAAACTGTGGACATGCTTCGGCAACACGAGTACCATGTGGATGGGCACAACATTGTACTTATAGCACTTTTGACCATAGCTGTAACTTGTGTCAACAGCACTTTCTAGTGCAGACAAGCCATTACCCACTGTATTATACTGCCTCCCTCTAATTAGTGATGGGGGCCATCGTCCTTACTTTGAAGCTAGTTTGTATTTTCCTGAGTTAATTTAAATAGAAAATGTGTTTAAGGGGCATATTATCCAAATTCAATATGCTGGAGAAATATGTTGACTCCACTGAAGTACCTGACAAAACTCCTGCTGAGTGAAAGGGGCCTGGATTTAACCTACTGTGTGGACAGAGCTTCTTGAAACCGATCCTCAACTGGTATAAACCAGCGTAGTTCCATAGCAATCAGCGGAACTACTCCATTCACATCAGCTGTGGATCTGGCCAGTAGTGGCTCCGATTTTGATACCATTAAAGCAAAAATGAAATTGTTTTAATCAATTCCTTTTTTTTTTTTTGGTTCAGGGCAAAAACAAAGGCAGTCGTTCTAGACTAGCTCATATCTGTGTTTTTAAACAGAAGCCTTTAGTCAGCGAAGACAAGTTATTTGTTTGGGCTCGACAATTTATTTTCACAACCAGCACAATGTCATGATTAACTTTAGTAGCTGCACTGTGGTCTTTCTTGCAACAGTTGGAGGAACAGATCTTTTCCTTTGTAACGTCTGAGTGTCAGATTCAGGGTGTCTGTGGAGATTTTGTGGCTTTGCCTTCTCCTCTGACTCAGATTAACTACCATCTGGTAGTTATTCAAAGAAAAACTTTCCCCATTGTCACTTCCTTTGTCTGGTGGTCTGTAACATCTGACCTCTGCGTTGCAGGTCGTGGCCTTCACCTCATTTCCTACCCAACAGGAATAATGACAGCAGGGTTAAGTTTATATGATACCTCTTGTAAGTGCTACTTGTGAGAGCTGGTCTTTAGAATTGCTCTTCATTTCTTTGATGCTAAAATTTCTGTTTTGACCTGCTATCAGCATTAAATTGCTCTGCCCCCTTCCATCCAATCTGGTGCTCCTGGCTGCAAAGATTTGCACTTCTAGTTCTCCAGTAGTTTCATTCAGGTGCATATATAAAAAAATGCTCTTTTTACACAATAAAAGCACTTTTAAAAAAATCTAAATCACAGCACTAAATTATGCCTTCATCTCCTTATTCGATCCTATAAATCACAATATTTAGCTTTTATGTTTATTGGTGAATAGGTCCCATTCAATATTATCAGTGAATAGGTTTTATCTATATCTATATCTATCTATATATGTGAATATATTACAGGGGTAGGCAACCCCTGACACAAGTGCTGACAGTGGCATGCGAGGCCATTCGGAGCAGCAACCTCTGCAGCAACATAGAAATTGCCTCTCCTGCCACTGAAAGCCCCTCCGGGTAGCTTCTTGACAGGCATGCCATGGAAAGAAGTCACCTAGAGCATCTCCTTTCCACAGCCTGCCGCCGCCAAAAGGAGCCACTGTGGATGGTTTCTCTCCATGGCGTACCTGGGGACCCCAAGGAGGGGGCTCTGGGTGGCTTGTTTCCGCAACCAGCTCTTTCAGCAGCATGCCTGGGAAGTTCTCCCCCCAATTCCAGCCATTTTCAGGCAGCCGCCACTTTTTTTTCAACAGAGAGGGCTACCAGCTCTGGCTGAGGGTTGGGGAAGAGGGGCCAGCATGAATGGTCAGTGAAGGTTGCTGATTCCTGATATATTACATATGGTGAATAGGTCCTATTCAATATTAGACCCTCATTGTGCAATCAGCATGGAAAGATATAGTAAGAGATGGGCCCTGCCCCAAACAGCTTACAGTGTAAACAGTCAAGGCAGACAAAAGTATTATTGTCCCTATTGTATAGGGAACTCATGCCCAAAGTTTAAGGGTGAAACTCCCATTGACTTCAATGAGGCCAGGAGGTCACCCTAATTCTTCTAGTACCGTGCTCCAACAGGTTTCATGAGGCACTCCAGTAAATGGAGAAGTCAGCCTCATGTTTCACAATCAAAGCCAAATCTGTAAAACCTAGGAGCTGGTCCACCCACGACTCCAATCTCTTTGAATAAAATTGTGAAAGTGGTCTCCAGCTTCTGCTGTTTGGGTTGTATACTCAGCAGTTCCTCCAACTCTCATACAGTGATTCTCCACCAGACCAACATTGCAGCCTCTGCCATGGGTCACTTACAATGAATATGGAATCAACATCATCTCAGTATGAAAGTTCAGGATCTGTTCAAGCTGTATCCTCTCTGTACTGCAATATGGTTATAAAACATGGACACCATGCCACTCAGACTCAGTATAGCTGGAGGTTTTCCACACAAAATGCCAAAGTTGTATATTGGGCATAAAGTAGAACAACTTCATTTGTAACACACTTCCAGAGGGGTAGCCATGTTAGTGTAGTTCAGCAAAACAAACAAGGAGTCTTGTGGCACGTTTAAAGACTAAAACATTTATTTATCACATGAGCTTTCATGGGAGAAAATCCAGCTTCATCAGGCGCTTGATTGATTTGTAACATAGACATTTACAATCGCACCAGTCTACAGAGGCCATTTTCTGCAGGTGCCATCTTATGTTGCTTGGACATGTTGTGAGAATGCTGTAAGACCTTCCAGCGAACACTGTTCTGTGGGTGGCTTGTAACATCTGGGATAAAATTCCAACAGCCAAGCAGTGGAGGCTGCCCAGAGGCAGTTCCCCCTGTTACATGGGTGCATCAAGTCTGTTCTGAGGTTAGACTTTTAGCTTGTCAAGCTCTTGTGGCCACATAGGACTGGATCAAATGGTGAACATTTGCTTACAGCTCACTGTTGGGCTAAGCTTTGACTTGCCCATACTCACAACTGGCTGCTCTGGCAGAGTTAGAAATGGTGCCCAGTTCTCTTGAACCACAGAACAAGATTATAAACACAAGATCATCCTACCTCACATAGGCTCTGATCCTGCACCATTGGAGTCAGAGGGAGTTTCAGTATTGGCTTCAGCTGGAACACAATCAAGCCCATAGTGCTTTTCTTTCCGAGATCTCCCAGCACTTCACAAAGGTACATTTCCAGCCTCACCCCCGGCCCCCCCCCCCCATTATATAGATGGAGAAAATGAGGCTGGAAGAATCCAAGCAAGGGAAGGACCTTTATGAAGTGAATTTAGAGTCTGTATAATGTTGTGGCTGGACACCCTTGGAGTCTAAAGCCTCCTATCAACCAAAGATATCCAAGCATGAGCAATAGCAGTGCAAATTCCTCTTGTTCTGATCTGCCAATTGCACCTTATTCCAGACCTTGTGGGGACCCATTTCCTGTGACAAGAGAGAAGTTTACTTTCCCTGCCCACTTAGGTGGGGTTTTTCAAAGAACTAAGGGAATTAGATACCCAGTTCCTCCTGACAATCAATGGGGTTGAGGCCTTTTTGAAAATTCAAACCTCAGTCTTTAGCATCTACGATACTGCCAGAAAGGATACTAAATATATAGTGGTGATTTGGTGATATGGACATTCATCCATTAGGAACCAAACTGATTCTACACAAGAGCAATCTCTCCCTCAGCTATTGTAGTTAATTTGATCACACAGGTCATCACAGAGATGCATTTGAGGTGATTTTAGGTGATCCAGGTGCAGAATCAGCTACAGTTTGCTTTATAGTGTCAAAAAGGAGCATGGTAGGGCTAGGTAAGAGGTTGTCTATCTATGACACTCCAAAGACTCCTAGCACATGATATTCAAGAGCCATACATTGGATATACTGTAATCTCATTGGCTATGTCTACACTACAAAAAGTTAGGTCAACTTTGTTAAGTTAACCTAATAAGGTCGACTTTAAGTTGACCTAAAGTCGACCGTATTAAGTCGACTTAACAAAGTGGTTTCCCTGAATGGGCACTTAGTCCACTTCGTTAAGTTGACCTAACTGCTCTTAGGTTGAGCTAATAAAGTGGACTTAAGTGTCCACATTGTGCTTAGGTCGACCTAAGGAGTCGACTTAAGGGTTAGGTCGACCTAATCCGCGGTTCTTATTAAGTCGACCTAACCTTTCATTAAGTCGATTTAATCAATTTCTTAAGTCGACTTAATGAAAGCCTGGTGTGGACAGGGAGTAAGTTAGGTCGACTTAACCCTCCTTAAGTCGACCTAACTTGCAAATGTAGACATACCCATTGTGTCTCACCCTTCTCCAGCGGAAATTTTGTATTCCTTCTATCTGTCCCATTGTGGGTAGTCCTGAGGGTGATATTGCTACTAGGAAGCGGCTTTATGGATCTTGCATTTGGAGAGGAACCATTCAATATACTCTCCTCAGGTAGTGTACTCCATTGCTTTTGTTCTGCTTCTGAGTATGTTCTGCCTCCTGAAACTGAGGGTCTATTGCTGGACCAGTCAGGTTGGAGCATCGATACCAAGAATAGCGATAGCTAAGAAGTCTGTCTTCAAGGTAGCTCAGCCCTAAAACCACAATGGCCTTATAAACTAGGACAAGATTTTGCATTTAATCTGGAAAGCGATGGGTAGCCAGTGTAGTTTATGGAACACTAGTGTAATATATGAAAGGAGGATGCATGGAGTATTTGTGTTGCATGGACTGGGATTACAGGCCTGTGAGGAACTCAGGCAACTTTTATATATTTGCTGCAGAAGTTACTGCTGACGGGGAGCAGCTTTGTGCTGTGCTTCTGAGGACAGGAAGAGCAGATATCATCACATTAACAGTTTGGAAATGTAGATCCTGACTCTGCCAACACTTATGTGACCAATCCTTACTCGCATAGGCAGTCCCATTGGTGTCAGTGGGACCACCCCCATGAGTAAAGGTTTACAGGATCGGATCTCTGTTTGTTAGGGCATCTGTAGCTTTTGAGTGAGGGCTATGGGAATAGTGACAATTGTTTTTTTTATCTAAGATACTGTAAACACATACTACTGATGAGCCACCAAGCTCAGATCAAGATCAAGCATCTGTATGTTGAGGGAAGTAGGAGAAGGTTAGCTTTTGGTCATGTGTTATGACAGTCTCCAATTTGTTACATGCATGTGGAGAAATTAGCACAAAGTGCTCTGATCCTTGACCGGGGCCCCTGGGTTCTATCACAATACAAACAATCCATAATGTTCAGAAGAACTCAGAATTAGATTTTCCAGGGCCCAGCACTCCCAGTTGTAACCAGATTTTCCAAAGAGCTCTGCTCTCTATCACACACCCAAATATGAGTCAGATTTTCAAAAGTGCTCACCACATCCAATAACTTCCATTGAGACACTTACTATGAAAATTTCAAAAGAGTTCTGCACCAGCGCTGATTGATATTTTTCAAACTAAAAGTCTTCTGGTTGATAAGTGGCCTTTTTAAAAGCTGATTTTAAAAAAAATGAACAAGTAAACCCCATCTTGGTCAAAATGATTAATCTTTTTATTTTATTTTGCCAAAACCAATTCTGCTTCTTTGGGATGTTTTAATGTTTATGTAAAACTATTGAAATGATAATTGAAATTATTCATTTACCAATAACCAGATTTTTGGTAATATGTACAATAGCCGCCCCTTGCCAGAGCTACCATTTGGGGTAACCTGTGAAAAAAAAACATAGTCCTCAATTTTTTTTCATGATTTTCTGTCCAGTGCACTTCAGATAAGCATACGTCTCAGTGACTTCTTATCATATAATATGTCCATACCAAGAAATCAGTGTATAAGAATGAAAGACTGCTGGATTTTGGAGTGTGTGTACCCAGAAATGTCACTACACAGCTGGCAGTCACAAGGGTACCACAAGCTTCAGTGTCACAACAAGATTGCCAGTGATGGCCATACATATGCTGAATATAGTCAATCAAGCCACCTTAAGTATCTTATCCAAGATCAATGTGGATGTCACTTAAGTAGGCCATGTCCCTTTGGGGTTTGCCATGATGATGACAATGAGGTTTTCGATAAACCAGAAAATTTTTAATGATGTTATGATTAAAACAAGTAAAAAGCATATTTTTAAAATCCATGCAAAATGGTGAAAAAATGGATTATTATTAAACAGTTTGCAATGTAAACAACTTCAGTGGTTTGAAATTTGCCTCAAAAATTTTATTTTTCAACCATCTCACCCAATGAGTTGAAATTTCCCCTGGAAAAAACTAGCCACTTACTTACTTCTGAAAATCTGACTCCTGTTCAGGGTGCTCAGCTCTTTAGAAAGGATGGCTCTATGAGTGCGTCTACACTTAGAAATTAAGTCGACTTAAGGAGGCTTAAGTCGACTTAATTTACTCCGCGTCTGCACTGGGCTTTCTTTAATTCAACTAAAGCTGCTCCTTAAGTCGAATTAAGGAAAAGTTAGTTCGTATTAATAACACCTCGTTTTAATTTGAACTAGCACTTAAGTCAACTTTATTAAGTTGACTTAAGCCAGTGGAGAAATGGAGTAGTGCCTAATTAGATCTTTTTAATTCAACTTAAAATGTTAAGTTGACTTAATAAGGCCAAAAAGGGGCCACGTCTACACTTGAAAAGTTAAGTCGACTTTTGTTAAGACGACTTAAAGTCGACCTTATTAAGTCGACTTCATAAAGTCGACCTAACTTTTCAAGTGTAGACATAGCCCATATGTCCAGACAATGCAATAAAGAAAAAATATTAAATGTTAATGTAGATAGTAATGCCATGAAGCACCTAGAGAGGGCAAACTCGTTCCACAACTGAAGATAATTAAACTGTTTATTGCTCCCTCTCTAGGACAAGCGCTTTATTCCAGTTGAGGTGAGTGTTAGGAGCCCAGCATTTTTATAAAGTCTCTATTCTTGTTTCCTAAAATAGCCATTATGTTTTAAAGCAATCAATGAGTCAGTGTGGTCCAAGACCACAAATCAGCCCTGGTGAGTTCTCATCATGTAAATTGTAACAAGGGGGTTACCAGTTTAAACCATGAGTTTAAGTTAATTACTGACTTTGAGTTTGTACGCTTCTATATGAGAGCCCTCTGAACCAAGAGAGCAGAATCATGTTATTCCTTAAATTACCTTCCAAATCAGGCCTATTTAAGGTGTCAAGTTAGGCATGTAAAAATGGAGGTGCTCAAAATCACATGTCCCTTCTGAAAATCTTGGCCTGTATTGGGGGTGAGGGGAAGTAATTGAAATTTTAATTAAAAAATGTAAAGATTCTGGAGCAGAGAAAGTTCCTTACTATATGTCTGTACAGCACTTAACATGATGGAGCCCCGCTCTCCATTGTACCATCCAGTGCAACTGTAATACAAATAAATAAACAACAAAAGGGAGAGAGGCCAGATTAATCTTTGAATTAGAGGCATTTTTAAAGGGCCAGATTAAACTTTTCAGATATGTCTACACTAGCAATTTAGGTTGACTTATGTAGCCTTAAATCGACCTAAATTACTCCCCATCCACACTGGACTTTCATTAAGTCGATTTAAGAAATTCTTTAAATCCATTTAATGAAAGCTTAAGTCGATTTAGTAAGAACCGCCGGTTAGATTAACCTAACCCTTAAATCGACTCCTTAGGTCGATTTAAGCACAGTATGGACATGGATTAACCCTTAGAATGACTTTATTAAGTCGATTTAAGGAAAGTTAGGTCGATTTACTAAGTTCACGTTCAGGGTAACCGCTTTGTTAAGTCGACTTAATAAGGTCAACTTTAAGTCGACTTAAAGTTGACCTTATTAAGTCGACTTAACAAAGGCGACCTAACTTTTTCTAATGTAGACATAGCCTTCCTGTTTCCCTAAATTTCTTACATTCCCTTCAGGTATGCTTATGTGTTGTTTCCCCCATAGCTTTTGCTTAGTTTCCAAGAGATTAGATAATAGGGCAGATTCTCCTTTAGATTAAGGCCACATTACACCACTCTGGTTGAAGTTTATAGTATAAAATGAGTTCTGTGTACTTAAAGACTGCTTTACTTTGGCAAAGCAATTTAAGGGGGTCTTGCCATAACTGAGAATCAGGCACTATATATTCTGATTATTTTAGCCTGGTTCCTCAAAATACTAGTTTGGATTATTTACAGAGCTTCCCATAGGGGCAAAAGAGCAAGGATTGTGCAGAGATCATACAAGGCATGCAAAAGTCAGGTAGTTATTCAGGGATCATGCCTAGTTAAGGAAACTTTTGTATATTCCATGCATGCTCCTTTCAATTTTGGGTAATGAGAGTTAATGGTACACTAGCTATAACCTGGAGGACAAGGAAAACATGTTTCAGGGCATATCCCATTGCATGCAGTGTTTATTTTAGGATTCTAAGGTTAACCACACAGCTAATAAAAATGTGCAATAACTCATTTTAATGATTGCTTCCTGGGTGTGGCAAGTGGTTTGTCACTGTAAATTCTTAGGCAAATAAAATTCAGCTTATCTTCGCAGAGGTAGCTGTAGCTGTGTCAACCTATCCTGAGCTGGCAGGAAAGCTATATAATACTTGGAATTCTCTAAATTGTTCATGTTGGTGGGATATCAACAAGCATGTGTTTGCTTGCAAATACATTATTACATAACTGAGGCCTGATTTACATCAAGTTTTGGTTCCTCAGCACCTTATGGGTTCTAACTTCTTTAGTGTTTTCCATCCTAGACATACTTGCTCTAGTGCAAACTACCCCTAAACACATCTCTGAGCAACTGCAATCAGGCCCAGACTAAGGGCGGTCCGGGGCCACTGGCTGCCCTCCACTGTGGGGTCCCTCTCCCAGGCTGGAGCCCTGCCAGCCCCCCACCACCAGGGGGGCTCCCACTGGCGCTGGCAGGGGGAAGGACAGAGGCTGCACTCCCAACCTGCCCCTGAGCCAACTGGTCCACCCTCCGGGCGGAGCAAGCCGGCTCGGCCCTGTTCGCTCCACTATGGGGATGGGGATGGGTCTGGCTGGCACATTGTGCGGCTCAGGTGTGGCCTTCCAGGGTCATGGCCTTGGAGGGCTGCACCGGAGATCATACCAAGCACCAGCCAACCCTGGTCCAGCCCTGCCTCCGGAATGGAGCGGAGTGAACAGAGCCTGCCTGCCCCGCCCCCAGGCAGTCTAGGGGCGGGGTGGGAACAGCTAGGGCCAAGTGCCCCACCCTCCCAGAGGAGGGGGAGGGGCTCTAGCAGGGTGGGGGGGATGACAGGGCTATAGGGGCTGGAGCCTGGAGTCCCCTTTCAGGCCAGGGCCCAGGGATCCAGCCCTTATAGTCTCTTTGTTAATCCAACCCTGACTACAATCCTAGGTTTTTTTTTATTTCAAGCACAGGAAAGTCAGGAAGTTCAGAATTCAGGTTCCTACAACAACCTTGAAGATATGCTACAGCAGCTTGTTTGAAAAGAATTAAGCCTGACCTTATTCTCGGAGTGCTTTGATAGCAACAGAGAAGAGGGGCATCTCTTTTTAATTTCTCCAACATAATACTATGTGACTCCAGTTCATCACAGATGTTGAAGTTATATCTCTGTTACAATTCCAGTAAGCCCTGATGAAAGGATCACAAGTAAATGGGGATTTTTCATTTATTATAAGGTTTCAGTTCAGTGGTTTTGGGTTTTGTTATTTTTAAGTCTCATTCTTTTTACGTTGAAATGGCTAGTCTGGTACAATGGAGTGGTGGATGATAATCAGCCTTCACTATTTTATTGCACTTAGAACACTTTTCAGTCACAGGGTAGCTAATAAATCTCTAGAAAATAATGTAGTTAAGGATTGTTGGTAAGCCTCCATTTTGCCCATTTGTTGAGAACTGAATATAGGGTCTGATCCTGTTCCTGCTAAAGTCAATAGAAAACTCCCTTTGTCTTCATTTGTGGACAACATAAACACTACAGAGCCACTGAAATACCTTTTGAGGATCCAGGACTTGGGTTCCTAAGCAATTCAGTCAATAGGACTAAGGCTCCTAAGTCAGTTAGGTGCTTTTGAAAGTTCTACCCTGTACTTCTCAAAAAGGAGTTTTTAATAAGACAGAGCTTTAGCAGCTCTTGTTGGGGGTGAGGGTGGGGAGTCTCATTGTTTTTTGCTGTACAACAGACTAACACAGCTACCCCTCACCTAACCTCGTTGCTTCTGTTTCTTCTCCTACCTTTTTTCTGTCTTGTCTCCTTAGAACATAAATTCTTGGACCACGGTCTGTTTCTTAACTTGTGTTCCTGCAATAGCTAGCATACTGGATCACCGAAATGCCGTTGTACAATGTCCTGCATCATGGACCTCACTTATGGTCTCTTGGTGCTTCTGGAATACAAATAATAAAATAAAATAATGATAATAATTGATAATAAGGAAAGTCAAAGCAAAACAAGTGCATTTGAGCACCTAAATTGCAAGAATTCTGCAGAGGGCATGATAAAACCCATGGCTACCCAAACCTTCAGAGCTTGTTCTTGTTCAGAATTTATTGGTGACTCATGAGGGTAAATTTTAGAAAGTAGCCTTACCCTTTTTATGCTTAAAAATCTCATATGTTATGAAAGCCATTTGTTTTTGTTTTGTTTTTTTAATCCTCATGACATAATACAGAGGCATAATAAGAATAATAAACGGGAACTTGTCTCAACTTTTGTTGAAGGACAGTTGATCATTGAAGATTAATCCTGTGTTTCGAAGGGATGTGCACAAGCTTCAGCCTATCTGAGCTTTTGCCCAGTTTGTTTGTTAAGTAAATTTAAGATAACCTCCTACTTCTTGTCTTCCCAAGTAAGATAATTGTACATATTAGAGACTAAGGCTTTTTAGAGCAGATACATTTAGCAGCAGCAGCGTTATGCAGTGTTTGGAATAATTTGTCTTTCACGTTAAGATTTAAGAAGTCTTGAAAATCTGAGCAACGCATTTATTTTTAGAATGCTTATGCTGCCAGCCTCGGACAGGGTCAGGGTTGGGGTCAGGAGCAGGGTCAGAGAGAGCATCAGTGTTAAGGTTAGAGACTTCCAAAGCTTTAGATCTTTAATAGCCTTCTGATGTAGGACAAAACTAAGTGAGTATAATTTTCCCCAGATTCTCAGGGACATATACCAGTAATCCTAAATATCCAAAGGAGACCAGATGGCCTGCACAAATAGAAATTTGATCATTCTATTAAAGTACCCACAATTCTCCTATACCTTACAAAATAAGACTCCGTTATATCAAGTAGGAAAACCATAATAACCCAGTAATTAGTACAAAGGGATTTTAGAAAGCAGTACTGTCTAGTGGACAGGGCACAAGATTTGGGAATAAAATACCTGGCCTCTATTCCCATCTTGACCCCTAACTTGCTTCACCTACCTGGGCCTCTGTTTCCCCTCCCACTTTCTGTCTGTCTGGTCTATTTATAAGCTTTTGAGTGCAGGGGCTGTCTTTTAATATATGTTTGTACAGTGCCTAACATGGTATGGCCTAATTTCAATTGGAGCTGCTGGGTACTACTGTAAATATGAATTACATACAGAAAGCTGTGTGAAAGAGCCTTATTTAGATTGCAGAGTCAAGCACTCAAATGTTAGAAAATGCCAGATGTACAATTGCCTGTACAATATGATTACTGCCCACTTGTGCATGCAACCTGCACTCTGAATGAGGTTGGGGACCTGGGGGGGGGGGGAACATACAAAAACCACGCATCATGTAATTAAAGATTGTATCATAATGCATGTGCATAAGTGGGCAGAATTCAGATTGCGTGGACAATCTAAAGCCAGGTCTACACTGCCTGTGGAATTCAGCAGCAGTCAAAGTAAAACACATAATACATAATATGAAGTAAAATACATAAAATAACTTGCATATCTCCCTTCAACTTTCTAACACCCACTTACCTCCCTGGCTCCTCTGCACTGAGTTGGAGCGAAATGCCATCCCTATGACTCAGTACTACTTTTCTTATGGGGCTGGCGTTACTAAGGGCTTGTCTACACTGAAGTGGGGTTGTAATTTGACGGCCTAAGTTTGATTTTAAGCTGTCAAATTACACAAGGTGAAGGCAAGTGATCACACCAAATTGCTTGCTTGGGGTCTCGCATCCCCACTGCTCACATGACTTCCTGAAATGCATTGCACTGTGAAAAGTAGGCACAAGGGCTTGTGGGGAGGCAGTCATCCTCTGCTCTCTCGCCCTCCCCTCTTCTATAAAGAAGAAAAAGCAGAAAAAGCTTTCCATGCTGTTTCTCTGCTGCAGACACAACAGAGAGGCACAGTGCTGCATGAAGAGAGAGGAATTAATTGAAAACTTCCCAGGTCTGCAGACAGGGGAGGAGCTATGTTGCTATGGTAAAGAGACAAGAAAAAATGGAAAAGTTGCTTTCTGGCCACACGGACCTAAATTCTAACTGTATATTTCAACCTCAGTGCCATGCCACTTGCAGGGGTGGTGTTAGCAGGTTGAATTACAGCTCCATTTTTTTTTTTCAAATTTACTGCTCTGACAGCAGAGACACAGGCTGCAGAAGATTGGGGTAAGGTCGAGCTTCACTGTCAATGTAGACCAGCCCCAAGTCGAACACCAGATTGATTGAGCGGGTTTTGACTAGCCACTCAATCAAACCAGAAGCATCAAACTGATGGCAGTGAATTTGCTGGCATCAGTATAGACTTGTCCTAAGTCTGGCATTTCCTAACTTTCAAATGCTTAACTGTGCTACCTAAATAATGCAATTTTTGGTATGTAATTTCCAAATAATTTAAGAATTTCCTAGTAAATTCCCTGTAATTCATTTTAAAAGGGAAAAAGATAAAAACAAATTCCATTATGTACATCTCTCCCCCATTATGCTTCACCAGTGAGAGATGAATGCTAAATCTTTAGAAGTGCAGCATGGACTGATACTACTGGCTCTCCAGGAATAAACTATGCTTGCTGGAAGCAAAAGAAAGCTCTTTGTTTTCCAAGAGATGTGGGGATGTTCTCCTGGGCTATGTCTACACTAGAAAAGTTAAGTCGACTTTTTTTAAGTCGACTTTAATAAGGTCGACTTTAAGTCGACTTAAAGTCGACCTTATTAAAGTTGACTTAACAAGTGGCAACCTTTAAGTTGACTTAGTCCACTTTGTTAAGTCGACCTAACTGCCCTTAGGGCGACTTAGCAAAGTGGACTTATGCGTCCACACTGGGCTTAGGTCGACCTAAGGAAGGGTTAGGTCGGCCTAAACAGGCTTAAGTCGAACTAATGAGTGATAGTTATAAAGTCGACATAAGCTTTCATTAAGTCGATTTAAAGATTTTCTTAAGTCAACTTAATGAAAGCCTAGTGTGGACATGGCTTAATTTAAGTTGACTTAAGCCTCCTTAAGTCGACTTAAATTGCCAGTGTAGACATAGCCCTGGAGCTCTGTGCTTGGTTCCACTCCTACCTCCCATTGCACCAATTGCTCTGGCAGCTCCCAGATGTTCCCAATGTAGTGTTTGCTGCTCCTGCTTTGGCACCACAATGAGCTTGGCTCTTTAGAATGCCCATGTTCATTTATTATTTTGGCAGACTGCCAAAATTTCCTTGATGCGTGCACGTAAGAGAAGGAAAATGGACTTACAAAGCAATTTATAACTCAGCTAAACCTGGATGGGATTTTTTGGGACAAAGAAAAGTCAACTTCTGAAGGCTTCCCCACTGACCCTAATGAATTTCAAAGGTAAGTGGTCAACAACAGAGATGTTAGAACTTGAAAAAAAAAATCACAAGAATCCTTTGTAATAGAAAGCGTTAGGCAACATAAATGGTGGGTGGGGGCGGGGTGTCCCTATCAGCTCTCACAATAATAATAATAGGATATATTACGGGAAGAGGTGAAGCAGAGACAATGACCTCCAATCTGATCTCACTCTCAAAATCAGGGTCACTGATGTAAGTTGGAAGTAACTCCATTGAAGCCAACGACCACACAGGAGTGTAAGTGAAAAGAGAATTGGACCCAATATATTGTCCTCTGGGCATGGTGCATTTCATGGGAAATTGTGCATGATACTATAACCTGGCTTTGTTTATTAGTACTTAGTTGAAGCTGCACCAACAGCAAAGTTAAATCTAACCTTCCCCTGAAATTTAAAATAACTCATGATGATGAAGAAAATTAGGATTCAAAGGTAGTAGTAATCAAGGCCATTATCAAATCTTCCACAGCTCAGTCCCAAAGGCAGTGCTGAGTTGTTAATTATCAATTTAGAGCTAGGTATGTTAAGATAATGGCTTCTTAAAAAGAAATAAAAAAGGACCCACCTTGATGAGTCTGAGTTTTACCTTACTACCAAGATTTTGCAGCTGCTTCTGTCTCTCATAGCTGTCAGAGCCAATGAGTATGGCATCTGGGGCTTCTTGAAGGTTCTTTGACAAGGTTGTAGTACCTGAGTCTTCTGTCTGTATCTCTTTGGGGTAATTGTGTTTAGTGGCTACAGCAACTTACGTTACAAAAATAGAAATGTGAATAAAAGCCCAGGGAACTTGATGATGGCATTTCTTACTTTTGTCCAGTCACTTTGATGTGGAATGATGACCTGCCATGTTAATCAACAGCTTCTAATGCCTTTTATAAACTAGCATTGCTCTGCTAATCATTTGCAACACAACACCATTGTACAAGCCACTCTGATTTGTTTTGGGGGGGTCTTAGATTCATCAACTCTTGATGTCGACTATGCAGATAGATACCATTGGCTGTGTGATGAGGGAAGGAGAAGGCAAGAGGAGATGGCATTAAAGAGAAAATGTCAGGTTTGCACTACTTAGTTTTTCTGGAACTAAGACTGCATCTCAGCCCGATGAACTCTGGCCACCACTATCCTTTGAGTTCCATTCAATTTACAGTATGAAAACCAAGACCCTCCCTGGACATTAAAGATTGCATAGTAATTAAGAATTGTCCAGAAGCAGGTTGCATTTTCCCTTCTCCGCATTCAACATGTTGACCTCTTGGCTGCTGCTGGACCAGCCTAGAGGTGTGGTAGATGGGAGGATTCTTGTAATAATTCATTATTGTTATTTATTGCATGCTGACAATGTGCACAGCCCTATACAAATCAAGGAAAAGACTAGGATTCTGCCCTCAAATAATTGACATTCTTAGGTCTCAGTCCTGGAGTGGCACCTGCACATACACTAGGGTGACCAGATAAGTGTGAAAAATCAGAATGGAGGGAGGGGACAATCAGTGCTTATATGAGAAAAAGTCCTAAATATCATAACTGTCCCTATAAAACTGGGTCATCTGGTCACCCTAACATATTTACCCTCGCTGCCACTTGTGTCTAGCAAAGTTAGTGGCACTCTGTGAGTTTCCCCTGGGGAGCTTAGCCTGAGTAGGCTAGAAAACCAACACACTGAGCACTGAGTTTGTGAAGTGTCCACGTAGAACAAACCTGTCTGACTTTCTTCTTACAGAACATCTCCACTCCTCCCAGAAAGTATTCACATTTTATATTGCGATGTTTGACTGTACTTCAGGTCTGCAAGTGTCCAAAGCAACCCCCTCCCCCCAGAGACATTCCAATGTCATTCATATTGACACAAATTCTCAGAGGTAAAGAGACTCCTTACTTTCACTTAAATCAATGATCTGGGCCATCGTCTCTCTCTCAGGACATTTAATGCTTTCAGTGCACTTTAATATGTGCAGTGGTGAAGATTGGGAAAAATCTTGCCTGGGTTCACTTAGGCTCACCTGTAGGGTTCTGGGATTCTGTGTCTGAGCCCAGGGCTAGAGTTATTTATTTGCAGACATAAGGGGGATTGGGCTTGCACCTGAGTCCAAATCCTGCACCTATTGCAATGTTGACATACCCTAAAAAGCTCCTAGATTCTGCAGCCCTCTGGTGCTACAGGCTCTAAATTGGGGGGCAGCTTTTGTATAAACTGTAAATGAACTGTAATGTAAACTGAAAATGTAATGAAATATGAAACTGAATACTACAAGCTGTACACTAACCTCTGTGTTATTTATTTTGGTATTAAACTACATTCACTGTATTCTGTTGGTAAATTGATCTAGAACAGATCCTCCATCCTGACAGAAGTAAGCAGAGCTCCAGCACCATGCAAGGAATGCCACAAATACCAAAGGAATGTTATTTATTTTTCTAAAGCAAATTTGGCAAGTTTTTAAAGTGCACCCACTGTGGCAAATTCCAGACTTCAATAAAATCTTCTGATAATGAAAATTTGAAATCTAAGGTATTGATAATGGAGCACCAGATTCTCTGCTCTGCTGTAGCCCCTTTAGAAAGTGGCACAAAAGACCTACATAGCTAGCAGAACCAGCTTCCAGGCAATGTTCCAGGCATAGGGGACTTTCCAAGGTGACACAGAGCTGTGTGCTGCCCCCACCTCTTCTTGTAACTCCCAGAGGTAGGGTACATATCAGGCGAGGAAGGAAACTGTGATTCAGCTATTCACCGCTGGCATAACAGCTCCTAGCAGGACAGTGCAAACTGCCTCAAATTAGAAAAGCCTTGAGGCTGCTCTAAGTGGTATTAGGGACTATAATGATGACCTCAGAGTAAGAGGCAGCAGAAAGTTGGCTTAAAGCCAAGTCCTCTCTCTTCCTGCAGCATATGGGGTGTGTCTACACTGGCAACTTACGTCGATTTAAGGAGTCTTAAGCCGACCTAAACAAAGCCGCATCCACACTGGATTTTTATTAAGTTGGCTTAAGTATTTCCTTAAGTCAACTTAAGGAAAGTTTAAATTGACTTAATAACACCTGGTTTTAGATTGACTTAAGCCTTAAATCAACTTAAAGCCAGTGTGTATGGGGATTAGCGCCTAAATCAACCTTATTAAGTAGACAAAGTATTAAGCCGATTTAATAAAGTCAACAAGGAGCTATGTCTACACTAGAAAAGTTAAATCGACTAACAAAGTCGACTTAACTTTTCTAGTGTAGACATAGCCATGGAGCTCATGCAGGGTAGAAAATGTGAACCATAAACCACTATTTAAATGCCACAGTAAATTTTAGGAGAGAGCAAAGTTCAGGAAAAGTTAGCCCCATTGTTAATTGTCCAGCTTTTGTCGAGAGTGGAAAGTTTGAAGTTTGTTTCCTCATCTGCTTACAAATGCCAGATACAAGTAACCACAAGGCAGTTATTAAGAAATGGAAAATTAGGAAATACCTTCTTAACAATGAGGTCTGTTATTGTGTGGAATAATCTCCCAATGGATCTGGAGGATGCCCCAGCCCTTGAGTCACTAGGAATTTCAGTGCATAAAATGCTAGTGAATGCTGTGTGGCAAACCAGTCCTGCACATGGATGGATATACTACATGACCTAATAAGTCGCTTTCATCCCAAAATCCAAGATTCATTCAGAGAAGTAGAGAATGTTTTTCTCCATTCCCTCTTCAATGTATGCTATAGTATGTTCACTGCATGTAGGCTATTTGACAAGGTCAGTGATAAAACATGCTCCTTTCACATCCTCCAGTTAGTTTATTTTCACATGTACCTAATCACAGGTATTGTAGTGCTTCAGCAATGTTTGTAAAAAGCAGATAATGAGAGCGCATGAGGTAAGGTCGCAGCCAGATTGTGGTTTCATCTCTCTCTCTGTTTGAGACAGAAAGCATTTGCAACTACTTTCCTGTCTTCACAGAGCTGCTGATGACTGCATCTTCTTGGAATTTGCCTGCATTTGCTGGCGCACAGCAGCGTACGGAGCCACTGCCCTCATTGCGTCTCTTCTTCTGCTGCTAACCGGGGTCACTTTGGTTTCTATTTTGGGGGAAGGCAGGTCCAGAGATGTGTGTGATCTTGCTCCAGTTAATTTAAGCTTAAACTGACAGTGAGGCTCAAGGGGAAGGGAGGGATGCAGGGGTGAGGAGATTGTTGCAGTATAAGGCACTAAATATACTGTAATAATTGAGGAAGGGTGAGCAGGTTGTGTGCCATTTGGCCCTGGCTTTCTCACATCCAGGTACCTGAGAAAGCATCCAAAGAGCAGAAGTGTGAAACTCCACAGCCCTTTCAATAGAGCCTGAGGACTTTTAATAAAAGACCCAGTAAACTGGGCAGAGGCTACTGAATATAGATTAGGGAAGAAGTCTGATTTTCAAACTT
Source organism: Pelusios castaneus (assembly GCA_007922175.1). Lineage (NCBI taxonomy): Eukaryota > Metazoa > Chordata > Testudines > Pelomedusidae > Pelusios > Pelusios castaneus. The sequence continues at coordinate 1,993,774 of ML685928.1, read as the reverse complement.
CCTGTTGAGTTACTCTATGTGGTCTCAAAGGGGCATGCCTGCTTGAACGCTGTCTACTCCAGGGTTGGTCACAGGATTTAAGGGAAGCAGCGTTATATATAGGGCATGTGGAAGTGCTGAGGGCTGCCTTAAAAACAATGGGCTGAATTTATCGCAAGAGTGAATCATCGGATCTGGAAATGGGACTATTCTCGTTTACACCAGATGAGAATCTGGCCTACTTACTGCAATGGCTGTTCCATACATTTGGGAGCCATGCAGTGTGGATGCAACTATAGGACAGGATAGCGTATGTGTATGGGTTGTCTCTTTGTATATCAAATCGCTGTCTCTCTAGTCTAGTTTCTCTAACAGTCTATCTTTCTCTTTCTATCACTCTTTCCAACTAAGGCTGGTCTAAACATAGCCTACATAACTATATCTATTTTGAAACTGATAACATTAAACTGGTGCCACTCCCAAGTGTGGAGGCAGTTATACCACTATGAAGATACTTAAACCAATAAAGATTATTGCCTTAAATTTACCAAAATAAACTATACCAATTTGGGTACAGCTGTCTCCACATTAGGACATTGTTACAATTTTTACAATATCAGTTTCTTAGGACTGATCTACATTAGAGATTTTGTCAATCACAGTCAACTTTTTGCAAGAGAACAGTAGTGGTGTACACACTGCAATCATACACATCCCGCACCCCCAACTCTGCTGACTCAAATCCCCTGATTTTGTGACAAAATAAAACTACCTCAACAAGAAGCACAGAACTTTTTATGCCAAACAGTAAGCGAGAAAGCACCAGTGTAGGAACTCTGCTTGGTTCTGTCTTGGTAAATGGCCTCCAAGAAGTGTCCCACAATGCCCATCCTAACCAATCTGGCCATCAATTTGATCACTGCTGCTCTGCCTGGCCTCCTTTAAAGTACCAGGAATTTCTGAAATTCCACTTCTTGCTTGATAGGCATGGAGAGCTCACATATCATCTTCGCAGATAACCATGGTGGCTCCACGGACCAAACACTCTCCCATTTGGAACAGACAAGAGCTTCTGGATTTGATCAGCATTTGGGAAAAGGAGAATATGCAGTTGCAGCTTCACTCCAGCTGAAGGAACTTCAATACGTACAGCCACATTTCTTGTGCCATGGCAGAGAATGGCTATGAATGGGACACGCAGCTGTGCTGTGCAAGTGTCAAGGAACTGCAGCAGGAGTATCAAAAGGTGAGGGAATCAAACTGTAGCTCTGGCGCAGAGCCAAAGACCTGCCACTTCTAGAAGGAACTGGAAGCCATCCTCAGCAGCAACTCTACACCACTACCAAGAGACCCAGGGATAACTTCAGGAGCCAGTGCCACCGGATTGCATAGGCAGTTGTATTCACTTGTGAAATTCAAACTATGCACAGAACATCCATTCATGATGCCCCCTGTAGGACAAGAGCTGAGTATATCATTGCTGGCAAAAAGACATGGAGTCTCCATAGACATCTGTGAAGGTAACTTATGAATTACACTATCTTCAAGATGACATAACAGGCTAAGGATATTAATGATAGATTTGCAAAATTCTGCTGTCACTGTACATGGTGGACATAGACTCCATTATTATTCACAGTTGCCATGATCCAAATCCCACTGAAGTTAAAGGCAAAATATTACCACTGATGTCAATGGGCTATGGATTAGACTCTTAGGCGATGTCTACATTGGCAATTTAAATTGACTTAAATTAAGCCACGTCCACACTAGGCTTTCATTAAGTCGACTTAAGAAATTCCTTAAATCGACTTAATGAAAGCTTAAGTCGACTTTATAACTACCACTCATTAGGCCAACTTACCCCTTAAATTGACTCCTTAAGTTGATTTAAGGACGGTGTGGACAGGGAGTAACTCTTAAGTCGACTTTATTATGTTGACTTAAGGGTGGTTAGGTCGACTTAACAAAGTGGACTAAGTCGATTTAAAGTTAAGTCGACTTTAATAAGGTTGACTTTAAGTCGACTTAACAAAGTCGACCTAACTTTTTGTAGTGTAGACATAGCCTTTGTGCCTGCATATATGGAAGCCTCTTTTCTGTGCTGAGACCAGACCACTGAAACTCAGACTTATTATATGGTGCTGGGAGCCCACCTGGTGTCCTACACAGTCATTGTGACTACCTTTTGCAGCTTTTTCTGCTCACACTCTCCCTATAACAGATTGTCTTGCTGTGTTGATAGCTCTGGCATGGTAAAATAATTAATGTGTATGTGATGCAATGATGGTTTGTGGTGAGATATTGATTGTTTCCTGAGCCTGCCATGTCTTTAAAGTACTTTTAGCTCACACCTTAAGCTCTTCATATATAAGCATCAACATCAAGGTGGGCTCCAGCCTGCCCTCCCAAATCTGCTAGTCATTCTGGTCTGATCAAAGGCAGGCATAAATAAAACCAGAGAGCAGAGCCCTTTATGTTTCCATTCTCTCTGGCTGCCTGCATTCTCTCACTTGCTACTTCACCCTAATCTGAGTGAGTTAATAGCCTAGTGAGACTGAGTTTATTTGCATAAATGCCTTTCCCACCTCCCAACTCTCCTCTTCTTTCACAAATTCCCATCTGTATTCTTACTCACTCTCCAAATCTCATACCTATTCAACCTCTCTGAATCTCTGTTGCCAATCTGTGTTGCCAATCCCCCCCCCCCCCTTTGGATCTCTGACATCCAACAATTCCTCACTTGATCTTTAGACCTTATGCCTTCTGAGCTGCTTTTCAGACTCCTTCTACAGATCACTCCCCTCCCAACTCTGATCCTGATCTTCCAGATCCACGCTAGTTCCTATTCCTTATTTCCTATGTGCCCAGAGAGCTCCTGGATTTTTTCCCTCCCATTCCCCTTACTTTAGATTTAGAAACAACATCAAGCTATGAACACACACACACACACACACACACATACAATTTGTCATATTATCTGTCCAGTATGGAGAGACTACTCCGTTTATTTTCCAGAGAAGTGCTCTCTCTCATAGAGGAGTGCAGTGGTGTTGCTGGCCTGGGCACACGAGGAATGTGACCCAAGTCTGGCAAGGATCTGGGGCCTGGCCGCCGCCAGCCTGATCAAGCTCTCACCGGGATCTGGGGCCCAGCCCCCGCTGGCCCGATGAGGCCCCTGCTGGGGCCCAGCCACCAGTGGCCAGATCCGGTCCCCATTGGGGCCAGGGACTCAGGGCCCGGCCGCTGCCAGCCTGATTGAGGTCCCACTGAGACACAGGATCCAGGGCTTGGACCCTCAGCAGCCAGGGGCTCAAGTGATGGATTGGGCCCCCCCAGACGTATCAGGCCCTGGATTGGGTCCCTGGGCCTGATCCCACACCCCGAGCCTATTTTGGGGCAGCTATGCCCCTGGAGGGGTGTAACAACTTGATAAATATAAGTGAAAGTAGGTATAGAAATAGGATTGGGCCAAATTCTCTGAGTTATACACTGATGGAGCACTAACGGAGTTCTGCCAGTTGGTAACAGGAGAGCATTTGGCCTGGTTGTATGGAAACACAAAAGTCAGTGTGAGCAGGGAAGAAGGCCAGAAAATGAAACAGTAGAGAGTGAGCTTCAGAGACAGTTGGGAGGGACCACTGGTTTGACCCAGTATGTCAGTATCTATGCTCCCATATGTTCAAATATCTATTCATTTGCCTAGAAACACAGTAATAGAAATTGAAATAATGGAGAAGTAAACAGCTGTTGGGGGGTTATGTGCTGGCTTCCTGATGTACAGTCAGTTTTTAAAAGCTGCCTTTGGGCATGTGAGGCCTGATCCAAAGCTCACTGAAATCAACTGACAGAATGCCAATGACCTCAGTGTGCCTTGGATCGGATCCATATACACTTGACCCATGTAGACTAGAGATGCTAGGGAAAAAATAATTCTCATTCTTCAGGAATTCTTTCAGGATTCCCTCGGGTGTGTCTGGCGTGAGGCATGCAGTCTGCTGAAGACAATACACTCTCTGGATCTTATCCTTGACTGAATTCTTCTATTGAGGCCTGATGAACAAGGAAACCCCTTTTGGTTTGAATGGGTCTGTGATGATAACTGGAGCATTGCTTGAGTAATTAAGTTATATAGCAGTGTTACACTGTTCCTGCCCAAAGTGGTCTCAGCTTGTTGACTGTGAAAACCAAGGCATTCATTAGGCTGAAACAACGTAACTTCTACTAGTCTCCTCAGAAGGAATTCTCAGATCTTCAGAAATATAAAATCAAGAGCAGGGACCTCTATTATAAAATGCTCTTTGTACAGCAGGCAGCAGTTCAGAATGATGCAAATCTGTTTTCTTGTTCCTTGCAATATGGGGATCTAGCTCTAGATCATCCTAGAAAAGGGTAGTTTGCAAGCAGCCAGTGCTTAAAACCAACTGAGTTTTTTACTAGAGGCTATAGCCCTAGCATTTCCTTTGACATAGGAAATGAGTCAAATGACCTGTTTGTGTGGCTGACCCAGAGTCACAATAGGGAAGGACTGGAAAGTATTATGTGTAACAAAAGTTCCCTTAGAGAACTACTGAAAGACAAAAAAGTGCCTCTTATATCTAAGATCATCACATCAGAGAGGTGAGCAGATAGTCAATGTGCATAGTCTGGGCGTCTGTAATAAGCCATCGTTCTCTGAGTTGTGCAAGTGTCTTGACACAGAGGGCAAAGTCTGTTCCATGCAGAGAGTATATCATTGGAGACTGCACAACTGGCCCCTCCCCGAGGTTTCCTTTGGAGTGTTCGAAATTGCTGACAGTGGGCCATGATCTGCTGTGGTCTACATACACTCAGAGCAGCAACAAGGAGTGAATAGCGCTTTATGGCTCCATGATGCTCTTCTTGGCCCTTTGTCAGCTCTAGTCTCTGCATAAGTTTCAGCATTCTGGGTGCTGTTCTAAGCCAGGGGTTCTCAAACCGTGAGTTGGGACACCTCAAGGGATTGTGAGGTTATTATGGGGAGGGGAGGTCACACATGCTGGGGGCTGTAAGTCCTGCACATGGCTAACAATCAGAGCCCTTCAGATCTGGGTGGCGGGAGACCCACAGCTGCCAGTCAGGTGCTCTGAAGGCAGCTCCACCCCAATGAACAGTGCCGAAGTAAGGGTGGCCTGGCATGAGGGGTTGTCACTTTTGGTGGGGGTTGGAGGGGAAGTAGTCACGGCCTGAAATATTTTCAAAGGGAGACCCAACAAAAAAGTTTAAGAACTTCTGTTCTAACCCATGCTAGCTAACAATGGTCTAGAAATGCTCCCAGTTCCACGCGCAGGGCCAGGTAGGCAGGCAGAGATTCTGAGTCTCAATGCGTGGATGAGACGATGGTGTAGAGAGGAGGGGTTTACGTTCATTAGGAACTGGGGTAACTTTTGGGATGGGGGGAGCCTATACAGGAGGGATGGGCTCCACCTAAACCAAAAGGGAACCAGACTGCTGGCGCTAAACATTAAAAAGGTTGTAGAGCAGTTTTTAAACTAGAGGATGGGGGAAAGCCGACTGCTGCAGAGGAGCAGCTGGATCGGACACAGACTTCTCTTAAGGGAGCGTCTGACGAGAGGGAATCTCCAGGTTATAGTTATAGTTATAGTCAGGAACAGAGGACAGAAAAGGATGGTGAGGGGGCCGGATCCGATGATAAACAGCCACATGACCAAGAATCTGGCATATTAAAAAAGGGCAGACAAATAAACAGGGACAAGTTTTTAAAGTGCTTATACACAAATGCTAGAAGTCTACATAATAAAATGGGTGAACTAGAGTGCCTAGTGGTAAAGGAGAATATTGATATAATAGGCATCACAGAAACCTGGTGGACAGAGAGCAATCAGTGGGACACAATCATTCCGGGGTACAAAATATATCGGAAGGACAGAACAGGTCGTACGGGAGGAGGAGTGGCACTATACGTGAAAGAAAATGTAGATTCAAATGAAGTAAAAATCATAAGCGAATCCACTTGTTCCATAGAATCGCTATGGATAGAAATCTCATGCTTCCATGACAATATAACATTAGGGATCTACTATCGGCCACCTGACCAGGATAGTAAGAGCGATGATGAAATGCTAAGGGAAATTAGGCAGGTTATCAAATTTAAAAACCCAATAATGGTGGGGGATTTCAACTATCCCCATATTGACTGGGAACATTTCACTTCAGGACATATTGCAGAGATAAAATTTCTTGATACTTTGAATGACTGCTTCATGGAGCAGCTGGTATGGGAACCCACAAGGGGAGAGGCAACTCTAGATTTAATCCTGAGTGGAGCGCAGGAGCTGGTCCGAGAGGTAACTGTAGCAGGACCGCTTGGAACTAGTGACCATAATACAATAGCATTCACCATCGCTGTGGGGGAAAGAACACCTCAACAGCCCAACACTGTGGCATTTAATTTCAAAAGGGGGAACTATACAAAAATGAGGGGGATAGTTAAACAAAAGCTAAAAGGTCGAGTGACTAAAGTGAAATCTCTGAAAACTGCATGGGCGCTTTTTAAAGACACCATAATAGAGGCCCAACTTCACTGTATACCCCAAATTAGGAAACACTGTAAAAAAACCAAAAAAGAGCCACCATGGCTCACCAACCATGTAAAAGAAGCACTGAGAGGTAAAAAGACTTCCTTTAAAAAGTGGAAGTCAAATCCTAGTGAGGCAAACAGAAAGGTGCACAAACAGTGCCAGCTTAAGTGCAAGAGTGTAATAAGAAGAGCCAAAGAGGAGTTTGAAGAACGGCTAGCCAAAAACTCCAAAGGTAATAACAAATTGTTTTTTAAGTATATCAGAAGCAGGAAGCCTGCCAAACAACCAGTCGGGCCCCTTGATGATGATAATGCAAAAGGAGCGCTTAAAGATGATAGAGTCATTGCAGAGAAACTAAATGGATTCTTTGCTTCGGTTTTTACGGCTGAAGATGTTAGTGAGATTCCCAAACCTGAGCTGGCTTTTGTAGGTGACAGATCTGAGGAACTGTCACAGATTGAAGTGTCACTAGAGGAAGTTTTGGAATTAATTGATAAACTCAACATTAACAAGTCACCGGGACCAGATGGCATTCACCCAAGAGTTCTGAAAGAACTCAAATGTGAAGTCGCGGAACTGTTAACTAAGATTTGTAACCTGTCCCTTAAAATGGCTTCGGTACCCAAAGACTGGAAGTCGGCTAATGTAACGCCAATATTTAAAAAGGGCCCTAGAGGGGATCCCAGCAATTACAGACCGGTAAGTCTAACGTCGGTACCGGGCAAATTAGTTGAAACAATAGTTAAGAATAAAATTGTCAGTCACATAGAAAAACATAAACTGTTGAGCAATAGCCAACATGGTTTCTGTAAGGGGAAATCGTGTCTTACTAATCTATTAGAGTTCTTTGAAGGGGTTAACAAACATGTGGACAGGGGGGATCCAGTGGACATAGTGTACTTAGATTTCCAGAAAGCATTTGACAAGGTCCCTCACCAAAGGCTGTTATGTAAGTTAAGTTGTCATGGGATAAAAGGGAAGGTCCTTTCATGGATTGAGAACTGGTTAAAAGACAGGGAACAAAGGGTAGGAGTAAATGGTAAATTCTCAGATTGGAAAAGGGTAGCTAGTGGTGTTCCCCAAGGGTCGGTCCTAGGACCAGTCCTATTCAATTTATTCATAAATGATCTGGAGAAAGGGGTAAATAGTGAGGTAGCTAAGTTTGCAGACGATACTAAACTACTCAAGATAGTCAAGACCAAAGCAGATTGTGAAGAACTTCAAAAAGATCTCACAAAACTAAGTGATTGGGCATCCAAATGGCAAATGAAATTTAATGTGGATAAGTGTAAAGTAATGCACATTGGAAAAAATAACCCCAACTATACCTATAATATGACGGGGGCTAATTTGGCTACAACGAGTCAAGAAAAAGATCTTGGAGTCATTGTGGATAGTTCTCTGAAGATGTCCGTACAGTGTGCGGAGGCGGTCAAAAAAGCAAACAGGATGTTAGGGATCATTAAAAAGGGGATTGAAAATAAGACTGCAAATGTATTATTGCCCTTATATAAATCCATGGTACGCCCACATCTCGAATACTGTGTACAGATGTGGTCTCCTCATCTCAAAAAAGATATTCTAGCACTAGAAAAGGTTCAGAGGAGGGCAACTAAAATGATTAGGGGTTTGGAGAGTGCCTCGTATGAGGAACGATTGAAAAGGCTGGGCCTCTTCAGCTTGGAAAAGAGGAGACTGAGGGGGGACATGATAGAAGTATATAAAATTATGACTGATGTGGAAAAAGTGGACAAGGAAAAGTTGTTTAAATACTCCCATAATACAAGAACCAGGGGTCACCAAATGAAACTGATAGGTAGCAGGTTCAAAACAAATAAAAGGAAGTTCTTCTTCACACAACGCACAGTCAACTTGTGGAACTCCTTACCTGAGGAGGTTGTGAAGGCTGGGACTATAACAATATTTAAAAGGGAACTGGATAAGTTCATGGTGGCTAAGTCCATAAATGGCTATTAGCCAGAAAGGGGTTAAGAATGTTGTCCCTAGCCTCTGTTTATCAGAGGATGGAGACGGATGGCAGGAGAGTGATCACTTGATCATTGCCTGTTAGGTTCACTCCCTCTGGGGCACCTGGGCACTGGCCACTGTCGGTAGACAGATACTGGGCTAGATGGACCTCTGGTCTGACCCAGTACGGCCTTTCTTATGTTCTTATGTTCTAATGGTCCCTACAGGCCCACCAGCTAGAGCAGAGTGTGGTGCGCTACCCATCCACCCTACACCCCGCACTCAGCCATGCTAGTTCTCTACCCACTGGTGACTTCCCTACCAGAGGAATCTCTAGCTGGGAAGATAAGGGCAGTTTCTGTTTCCTTTGCATTGCCTAATTGGCATAAAGATAGTGAATTTGCCTTGGTCATTTAGAGACCTTGAAATCTGAAGTACTGGCAGCAGGCACCAAAGCTTTGAACAGGGAAAAATTACCGGTATAGACCGTTGTATTAACCAGCAAACCCATGTCTACATGACAGCCACTAGAGTAGCACAGTTTGGGCACTGTAACACCATTGTGTAGACACTTCCTACATTAACAGAAGGGGTTTTTCCATTGATATAATTAATCCACCTCTCTGAGAGCTGGTAATGAGGTCAACGGAACAATTATTCCATTGACCTAGCTGCATCTAAACCAGGGGTTTAGGTTGACCCAACTGTGGCACTCAGGGTGTGAACTTTTTCACAGCCCTTCCCAGTGTAGCTAGGTTGATCTAATTTTTAAGTATTCAACCATGCCTGAGGGTCAGTGGTTGAGCTTGTGTGGTGCTACTCACAACTGGATGTCATTCTTGGTGTGTCAATTTGAATGTAACGTAATACCTTTTGGATGGTGCATCTGATCAGTTCCATACTTCCAGAGAATACTGTAGGTATCAGTGGGCAAATCCCTATTCATTTTGGTGAAAATAAAAAAAACCAGAAGCCGGGGGGTGGGGGGAGGGCTTTGAGCAAGTCCCAGAATCTCTGACATCTGGTTAGTGGACACATCAGCTTCAGCCAGCTCCAGTTAATGGCAGCCATTAACATCTTCCAACTAAACAACAACCCCCACCTCAGTGCTGCTTGTGACCCAAATCAGTTTAAAACATTGACTCACTGAAAGAAAGAAAGAAAGAAAGAAAGAAAGAAAGAAAGAAAGAAAGAAAGAAAGATGGAGGACAGTGGAGACCCTGCAGGGGAAGGAGGGAAATGTGGTGTAGGGAAGCATACAGAGACCTTTCCTTATGCCAGAAGATGGAATGGGAGGTGTGAAAGGACCAGGAGAATGGAGGAGGAGGCACACAACACCCCCCCCCCCCGACGTAGGAGGAGAATGGGGAACCTGACACGCAGGGAGGTGGAAGTGGGGGATATATAGAGCCCTCTGGCATGAGGAAGAGAGTAGGGGGCTGGAGGGAGTCCCTGAAATAAAAAGAGTTGGGTGAGTGGCATCCAGAGATGGAGGGCAGAAATCGAGAAACACAAGAGGCCTCCGGGGTTTGCAATCAGGGTTACCATATGTTCGGGTTTTCCCAGAAATGACCTCTTTTATGATCCCCCATCCTCTTTCTGGGTGGATTTTTCAAAGAAGAGGCATTATCCAGGATTTTCGCAGAGCATACGTTGCAGTTTAGAAAGAACCGTCTCTGCACCCTGATTGGTTCCTTCCCTACAGCCACAGCTGCTGGATCCTACCCACCCAGGCCTTGGCTTTCAGCCCTGGGGAGCAGAAGAAGCCCACAAGCAGGTTCTGAAATACTGTGATGTTGCATCCCAGGCCTGCACCAGTCACACTGCCACTGTTACAGGGAGCAACACTGCCCCCCCGCTTCGAGTGTGACACCACAAATACTACTCCAGCGTCCCAAGTACATACACAGCCTTCCCACATCCCACAAATACTCCAGTCCACATACACATCTCTCCAGTACCACCACCACCACGCAATATCCCCTCCTGCAACTTCTTCCTCCCCTCTGGCAGTTGTTTCCTTTTGAGAACCTGAAATATGGTTATCCTATGTGGAATGAGCTCAGCCTATGGAAGCAACAAATTGTGTGACTCTCTAGTATTTTAATAAACCACATCTGAGTGCTTATCCTAAAATTGACAACAGGACTGCCTTGGTTTCAATGCTATAAAAGAGACAAATATTGTAGTAAGAGTACATTCTGAATGCACTTCTTTTCATAGGTTCAAAACTGGAAATTACACCAATTTCTCACAAATGCCATCTGAACTGACCTGGGTTGAAAATATAGGCCTCCAGCAAATATTTTTACCTGTACACATTTATTTATATTAGAAAATCTATAGAATATATCTAGTGTGGAAAGACAATGGGAGGTGATACTCCTGGGTTCTCTTCCTGGCTCTGCCACAGATTCATTATGGGACCTAGGACAAATCACTTTTAACTTTCTTATGGTTAAGTTTATCCATCTATAAAATAAGTCTAATAATAAATCTAATGCTACTTCATTACTTCACGGACTTTGTCAGACTTCATTCAACTAGTTCTAGATCCTATGCTCATTAAAGATAATGGCAATGTTCCCCTTGACTCTAGGGCCTTAATGTTTCAAAGTGGCTTTGTGACCCTACAATGAAAGATGCTATATCTAAGTACTAATTATTATTTGTTAATGGAAAAAAATTAATTATAGAATAATTATTTTCTGTTACCCTATTGAGAATGTGTTGTTAATCATTATTATATCAATATATATATAACTAATATACATATAATATATTACCGTACAGCACTCATATGCAGGTCCGGCACATCACAGAAAATGTAGAATCCCCAAGTAGCTTACTAAATATTGGATTTGCTAGACAAGTGAGGATATAACTGCTGTCAAGAAAGAGGGAAACAGTATTATTATATAGTTACTCTAGTCAGGCATCAGTACAATATGTGTCTGACAATTGTTTTTTAAATATAAAATATCTCACTGGACCAAATTCTCCATTGGTCTGCTCCCCATGTGTTCATTTACATTAGTATGAAGTGAGTGCAAATTTTCTCCAATTGAAGTGAGTAATATTTTAAATCCTTAAAGTTGCCCTTGGCAATAAAACAACGAGCAATACCACAGAGATCTGGCCCACATAACACAGGCAACCTGGCTTTCGAGGGGTGATTTTAAGAAGGTGGGGTTGGAAGCTTGTTGACTGGTCGATAAAATCTGTTTCTACACTAAAAGAGGCACTAACAGAAATGGGAAAAATGCTGCTGGTGTTTGCATATGTACGTGTGGATGTGTAATGAGCTGAGCAGTCTATTTTTCTGTGAGTGTGAGAGATAAAGAGAGATTGAGAATGCTCTGGATCTTCGCCACTTTGAATGACTTTCTTCTGCTCTTGCCAGCATGGGAAGGCAGACTCCAACCGATCACCATGCTGCTCTCTTCTGCTCTTACTTACAGAGGGATGCTGCAACTGTTTCAGCTGTGTCCCTCTAACCAATGCGAATATTTAAACCTGTTAAATTGATGGACTGAGTAATAGGATTAGCTCTGTGTGCCGAGGGGGGAGCTCCACTGGTTACATAGATTGATAGGAAGACAACAGGGAAGGCTGACGAGGAGAAGATTGTTTTCAAGCCTAGAAGAATACGCTATATGGGAGGTACACAGATAGCTTCCAATCTGCTGGTGATTGGATTAGACATGCTCTTAAATGTGAAGTGCTTATACAAATCTGAGGCTTAGCTGGTGCCGGTCTGCTGAGAACCTGCGGAGGTGATAATGTAAGGGTTCTTGCCACCCCAGCAGGCCCTGGAGACGTCTTGCTGTCACAGGACAGAAAGCCCCCGCTGCTGGGCCCTGTCTTGCCTACCATTCCAGGCATCGGATCTTTAACCCATTCTTAGTGAAAGCTGAGATCCTTTGCTTCCATCTGTTCACATGACATGGCTTTACAATTGGCCATGTAACATCCCAAAGGGAAGCGTGAAGCGATCTCTCACTGAGTGGTAGTAGGAAATCTCACTCTTGCTCTCTCTCTCTTTTTTTTTCCAGATGAAGAATTTGAACATCTTTCATGGTCTATTTGACATATAAAGCAGGTTTTTGACACAATTTTTTTTCATCTGTGCTTGTCAGGGCATTGATTATTGTCACTAATAGAAATGTGAGCCAAACCTAAATTTTTTCCGGAGCTTGAAGATTTAGATGAATATATCCAAGAATTTTGGCTGCTATATTTTTTAGTTGATTTTAAATCATAATAAAAATGGGTCAGCTTATGCCTTATCTATTCTGAAGAAAGGTAGCAAGTGGCATCAGTAAAGATGATAGAGATCTTACAGTGATTTACATAAAAGATATGTTACATATTTTTAAGCAGACAAAAAGTGAAAGAAAAATAAATGTTTTTGGTGTTGTGTGTAAGAAAAATGAAATAAATTTTCCAGCTGTTAAATGTGGATATAATTTACAATTATGGAAGATCTGCTTTATTACATGAATATTATCTTTTAGTCAAAGAGAAAATCTGGGGTAGTGATGCAACTGTCTAACACTTATTTTAGCCATGGAGCACTGGTTTTCGTGTGTTAGTACATATCTTTCCCTCTCATTTTAAAGCAGAATACTTGGTCCTACATTCCATAGCGGTATGAGTTATATTTCTTTTATAGAACCTAGCCAAGTGCCTATATCTGGCTCATGAGGATTAAGCTGTGAAAACAAGGGTTGGAGACACAGAACTAACTGAAATGTACCATAATAATTTTATTTCACTTTTTCCTCTGTCGCTCTAAAATGACTTTAGGAAGGAGGGGAGTATTATTATTTCTATGTTATATATGGGGACAGTGAGAAACAGAGCAAAGAACTGATTCACCCCAAAGCACAGTGAGTCGATTATGTGGCCAGTATAGAACCCAGATCACCTGACTCCAAATCTGCTGCCCTCATTGCTGCCCCAGTTAAATGCATACTGTACTTAACATGATAACAGATGGTTCATAAGTACGTGCCTGAAAAGGTGGCAAAAATAGGTAGCCTAACCAAATCTGACTCTGACTCACAGTTTTTATTCCTATGTAGATAGGCTGGGGTTTCTTACCATCAATAAGAAATAAACTGAGCACTGTAACTAAACCTTATGGGAGCAATGGACTTAAAAAAAGAAAAAAGAAAAAGAATTAATGCTCTTCAAATATTTTAAAGCTGGCTAAATTATCATGGCTGCTGCATCATTTACATCATATACACCACAACAAGTCTCAGTACATGCCATTAGCCAAATGAAGCCATGCAGGAGACTAATGTGGCTGGCTGCACTCCAGAATTGTTTGAAAGGTGGAAAAGCTGGACAATTCTGCCAGCCGCAGTAGAAGACCCAGAGGGACTATATCTTGGTGAGTTGAAGAGGGACCAAGTGATCCTTCCCTTCACAACTTGCTGGGCGGTATCAGAAAGAGAGCATGGTAGTGAGTGCAGGCTACATCTTTTCAAAGACACTCAGAACCTATACAACTAGTGGGGAATAATTTTCTTTTCGGCCATAATCCTATGCCCACTGGAGTGAAAGGAAAGACTGGGAACCTTCCACTGATTTCAATGGAAACTGGACCCACAGTCCAGATAAAGGGACAGACTGTCCCAAATCCTTGTGCTGGTGCATGAGGTTCCCTGTGTAGGGAACAACAATGAGTCAAGCCCTACAGATTTCATTCTGATGTTATTTAGACCATCTTTTTGCCAGCATAACCTCATGGATTTTGTTGGAGTTATTCCTTGTTTATAGTGGCATAACAGAGAAGAATCTAACCCTTTATTTCACCAAATTTTGCCTTCACAAAAGGTAATACTTCTGTTCTGTTGCCTTCTGTAATCCCAGTCCTTAGGTTGCATTCAGGTAGCTAATGGTCATTGGTACCAAGTTTGCCTTTTATTCTCAGGAGGAGAAGATTGAAAATGGCTTCTCCATTGATGGAACCACAGCTTTCCAGATGATGAAGTGACTTCTCTGTACTTAGGAATCCATCTGATGGCATGTTTGGTTAGGTTGATTACCCCATACATATGTGAGCATCTAAAATATCCTGAGTGTATAACCTGTAGTCTGAAAACCTTGAAGCTTGATGCATGTCTTTACATGTATGTATCATTCCCCTTGTGTATATTCCTGTAATCTGTATCAGTTGACCACTGCAGCTTCTCTACTGTTTTTTGTTCCTTGTATTTTACCCAGAGAACTATCCCACTTCTCTCTCCATTGAATTTGCTGGCCTTGTATTTAACTTCGACATTTGAAACCACTCCTTTAGTATATCTTCTCTTTCTTTCACTCCTATATAGATTGTGCCCATCTAGACTCACATTCTAATTATGAGAACCAACCTACCAGATTTCATTTACTGTCAGACAAGTCATAATTTCCTTCATTCAGGCCCACTACTTGCTTTTTCCCCATATAAAGAAAACTTAATGCTACAATGTTCTTCTCATTCTTCTGCTCAGGAATAACTTCATCTTCTGGCTATTTTGCATTATTTAAGATAAACAAAAATCCCTTTCTCCCACTTTCAACCTAGTTGAAGCTTGGCTGATTGGACCTCCTATCTAATTTGGAAGCCATCTAGTCTGATCACCAAAGACTTTTCAATGCTCCACTAATCCAAAATCAATCTTTTGACACACCCATTGACCTGCAAACCTACTTGTCTTCATTATCAGTTATCTCTTTTCTTTGCTTGCATTGGGTACCAGAAGGACTTTTGAGATCACCTGAGCTGATTTAGGATCGATCACTCAATTTTTAATCCTTTTCTGACATCACTGAAGTCATTTTTGATCTTATCAAAACTCCCTGTATTTGTGCAGTAGGATTTTACATAGCTGATTTAAATATCCACCGGACAAAGTAGGAAGAAATTAGAGATGGAAAAAAGCCTTTTAGATCAATTATAGGAGCCCCATCCTTAGGGAACTGAATGGATATCACTTTTTTAAAAAACTTTATCAAGTTTCATTTGAATGGGCCCAAAAGATGGTGCTTCTGCCTCTTCCCAGGGGTTTTTACTGCAGTCTAAAAGATCTCACTGTCAGAAAATGATATTCAGCTTAATTTTTCCTTTATTCAGTTTCATATTACTCCTAGTTATACCTTTAGAATCATTTACATTTTTAAATGTGTGTACGTAGCTACCATCAACATTTTAGTAATTGTTCAGCCAAACTTCACATAAGTGGGGCCTGGTCCCAAGTCCTCTAAAGTCAATGAAAAGAAACTCATTGACTTCAGCAGACTGTGGCTTTTAGTTTGACTAGTCTTTCCTCAGGGCAAAGACTGTTACCACATTTCTTGTGCTGTTACTTTCTTTCCCCAAGGAACATGTGCCAGCAAATGCCTGAGCTTATCCCAATGGAGGAGAGATTCTTATTCCTGAATCCATCTCAGTGCCTGGAGTTGTCATAATTGTTCTGGGACCCTCTGTTTTATAATTGGCCAAGAGAAGTCCAGCTTCAAAGTCTCCTTTTCCCTAAGACTTTCAGTGATTCCTGACATGTAAGAGTACTTGAAAGGCCTCACTTACAACTGATCTAAATGGTATATGTACAATGGCACCTCAGATCTCTGGCAAACTACCTTCGATGTTTATGGAACTGAATACCTGAAAGGGTCAATAGATAGCAATATGATTGCTCTCTATAAATACATCAGAGGGATTAACATCAGGGAGGGAGAGGAATTATTTGAGTACAGCACCAATGTGGACACCAGAACAAATGGTTATAAACTGTCCATCAAGAAATTTAGGCTTGAAATTAGACGCAGGTTTCTAACCATTAGAGGAGTAAAGTTCTGGAATAGCCTTCCAAGGGGAGTTGTGGGGGCAAAAACCATAACTGCTTTCAAAACTGAGCTTGATAAATTTATGGAAGGGATGGTATGATTACCCTATTTTGGAAATTGACTGATATTTGGCTACGTGTGGTGGATATACAAGTGGCCTAAGAGGGGAGAGTACATGGGGTGGGTTCTGAGTTATTACAGAGAATTGTTTCTTGGGTAACTGGCTGTTGAGACTTGCCCATGTGCTCAGGGTTTACCTGATCACCCTATTTGGGGTCGGGAAGGAATTTTCCCCCAGGGCTGATTGGGCTGGGCTCTGGGGATTTTTCGCCTTCCTCTGTAGTACAGGGCATGGTTCACCTACTGTGAATTCTCTATATCTTAAAGTCCTCAAATCATGATTTAAGGAGGTAAATAACTCAGTCATAGGTTGGTGGCCTATTGCTGGAGTGGGTGGGTGAGGTCTTGAGGCCTGCATTTTGCAGGAGGTCAGACTAGATGATCGTACTGGTCCCTTCTGACCTTAAAGTCTATGAGAACTGTTATCTATCTTTCCCAGTGCATACAGTAGTTCCTGGAGCCTGAACTAGTCCAGGACCCAGGTGTGCAATCCATGCATAAACATATGGAATAGCAGACTTCTCTGTGTTCCCTTTTGTTCTCAGTGTTCCTTCTACCTTTCGTTGAAAGAGCTCATCTTTGGATCCCATAGCTATGGAGCCTCCCTGATTTCTGAGATTGTATAAATGTTGAGGCTAACTTAAAAAGAAACCCTGTAATTTTCCAGCTATTTCTGTTGCTGGGTTAGCCCTGGAAATGTAAACTGATCACTGGGGCTGAAAATCTGTCAGATTGACCCTTCTTGAAACCCCTGCTTACATTGTGGCCAACCAGGGAGGGTTTGGGGGGTGGGGTGAGGGGTTGGGGGGACGACGACTGGGAAACCCATTTGTCCTTTTATTACTGGGGGAATCCCAGACCGGATCACAGCTCCAAGAAGGGAGATGATGATGATGATGATGATGATGATGATGATGATGATTTGTATTACACCTGACATCTGCAGCCTCCTTATGCTAGTCCCCAGACACACACAGAGGGCCAGTCACTGCCCTGAGGAGCTTGTCTAAATACATAAGATAAGCAGAGGGTAAGAGGGGAAACAGAGGCACAGAAAAGTGAGTTGACATGCCAGCAGTCATGCAACATGTCAGATCCACGGAATGAAATCCTGGTCCCACTGAAGCCATAGGCAAAATACTCACTGACTTCAATCAGGCCACGATTTTTCCCAGACTGCTTCAGTCGATGCCTCATGTCCTCTCCTGGACCACAATGAGAAGGCTGCAACCAATGGCTACGGCCTCTTCAAACTACCTCCAAGCTGCTAAATAGCTATGTGCATTAAGATGAAAAGTTTATGGCGAGATGGCTCCAATAGCTCAGAAATAGGAGAGAGAAGGGGAACAAGGAAATGGAAGGGCAAATTGAGTGGGGTGCTGCAGGGATCAGTGCTAGATCCAGTTCTGTTCAATGTCTTCCTCAATGATTTAGATAATGGCATAGAAAATACACTTATAAAGTTTCTAGATAATATCAAGCTGGGAGGAGTTGCAAGTGCTTTGGAGGACAGGATCACAATTCAAAATATTCTGGACAAACGGTCCAACGTACATAGGATGAAATTCAATAAGGACAAATGCAAAGTACTCCCCTTATAAAGGTACAATCAGCTGCAGACATCCAAAATAGGAAATGACTGCCTAGGAAGGAGTACTGTAGAAATGAATCTGGATGTCATAGTGGATCACAAGCTAAATATGAGTCAATAGTGTAACACTGTTGCAAAAAAAGCAAACATCATTCTGGGATGTATTAGCAGAAGTGTGGTAAGCAAGACACGAGAAGTAATTCTTCCGCTCTATTCTGCGCTGGTTAGGCCTTCACTGGAGTATTGTGTCCAGTTCTGGGTGCCATATTTCAGGAAAGATGTGGACAAACTGGGAAAAGTCCAGAGAAGAGTAACAAAAATGATTAAAGGCCAGAAAACATGACCTATGAGAGAAGACTGAAAAAATAGGTTTTGTTTAGTCTGAAGAAGAGGAGACTGAGAGGAGCTATGATAACAGCTTTCAAATACATAAATGGTTTTTACAAGGAGGGAGAAAATTATTCTCATTAATCACCAAGGATAGGACAAGAAGCAATGGGTTTAAATTCCAGCAAGAGCAGTTTAGGTAGGACATTAGGGAAAAAATCCTAATTGTCAGGGTAGTTAAGCACTGGAATAAATTACCAAGAGATATTGTGGAATCTCCATCACTGGAGATTTTTAAGAGCAGGTTAGACAAGCACCAGTCAGGGATGGTCTATAATACTTAATCATGCCATAAGTGCAAGGGACTGGACTAGAAGATCTCTCCAGGTCCCTTGCAGTCCTACAATTCTGTGAATCTATGATTTTATGAAAGAAGACAATAAGCAAGAAAACACACAACTTAGACTGCAAGCTGTCTGGAGTAGGGATTTCTTTGTTCTTTGTGTGTGTATGGCACATAGCACCTTGGGCTACTGGTCTTTGATTAGGGTGCCTAAGCCCAAGTGCAATATAAATAATAACATTTAAGGGAATTAATTTATTTAAGCTTCCTTATTTTATTAAAGTTTCCTAATAGATGACCAGTATTGCTACATTCATAGGAAAGGGATCGAATGGCTCTTTTGTTCCTTGATGTTATCCATTTATTAACTGGATACTCTAGAGTAAAGCTCTGAAATAGCTCCAGAATGTGCACAAGTCTCTTTGGTGGAGGACATCCCAATGACCAACTGATCAACAGGTTGTTTGGTGCATTGTCCCTTTGATAATCTATTTTTGTAATGTTGGTGGTTGAGTTAACACCTACAAAAAAGTACCATACTGCACAAAGGTTTTATGCATGTTCATTAAAATATTTGTTGATGAATTTAGCCTTAGCTGCTTCTGGTTGTTTTCCGTGAATATTACAGAGTTCAAGTTTTACCTGCACAAATATTTGCAGACAGCATATTTCAAAGAAACTTATGCAAGTATCTGTGGTCATGGAATTGCTCATGAAATGCTAATTCATGCTGGGTCTGAGATTTTTCAAACCACTTAGTCTTTGCCTGACTCCGGTCCCATTAAAATCAAAAGGAGTTCTACTTTTGGCAATAGTGGAAGCAGACTGAGTCCAATGCTGAACACTTCTGAAATTCCCACCCTACAAGTTTTCAGCCACTCAGCCACTCAGAGAACAGAGACAATTTTCATGTGACTTATCTGTCCAGTCACAGCTAATCAATTAAGCTTGAATAACAAATAAGTTACTCTCAAAAAACGGTTCATGGTCAACCCAAAGACTAAAAAAGTTTGCAAGAAATGTGCCAATTTTAAATAACAAAATAAATGTATACTCAAGGAAAGGCTAAATTCCTTGAATAAATTACTCACTGAATATTTTTAACTAAGATATTGTTTGTCAGTTCCCTATGTACATCAGCAAAGGCTCTTCGGCTCCACCTCTCTGAACCTGACTTTGCAAAGCACTTAAACACATTCCTAACTTTAAGCACAGAAATATTCCCATTGACTTGAATAATAATTGTTACATTTTCTGTTTCTATGACACACTCCCATTCAGAGAGCTCAAAGTGCCACACCAGCATTAAAATCTAATAACTTTGCTCCACATCTCCCATATGAGGGGCATTATTAACACCACTTCACAGACGGGGAAACTCAGGCACAGAAAAGTTAAATTATAAACTGGTAGAGACCTTGAGAGTTCTTCTAGTTCAGCCCTCTGCACTCAAGCCAGAGCTATATATTTCTAGACCAGTGGCTCTCAACTTTTTGCGGGTTACGACATGCTTGGCGGCATGCTGCAACCCTACAAGACACGCTAACCGCTCTGACCGAATCCAGCCATTTCCCTGGCTCTCCACAACATACTTAATTGCTATGTGGCAACACATTATTGTGTCCTGACACAGTGGTTGAGAACCACTGCTCTAGACCATCCTTGTCTTGTGTCTGTCCAATCTGCTCTTAAAACCTCCAGTGCGGAAGATTCCATGAGAATCACAGACCAGAGCTGAGCGACAACTGATAACTCTAAACAAAACTGAATTCACTCCCCCAACGCTTTTAAGTCACTTTCCACAAATACTCTTGTACATGACATTTTATTCACCGGTCCATTAAAATGCTTGTGTAAAGGGAAAACATCCTGATACTCACAAAGAAATGCATGCAAATGTTTGTAGAATGTGTTCACATGACTGTAAGCACTGGAAGTGTTCAAGCATCCATCTTTGGTTTCAGACAACCAATGAGAAAGCAGACCCAATATCATGTGAGCTAAAGTGCCCAATCACACCAAGAAGTAAAATAAGAAGAGACGGTACCTGAAGCAATAGCTGTGGGAAATAGCTGAGGGATGATCCAGAAACTGAAATTAGTTTGCTTTAAATCACTTCAAACAATGAACACATGTATAAAAACTGAAATCTATTCATAGACCCTTCCCCAAAACCATGTCAACCCTAGAAAGTTGTACCACTGTAATCATAATAGAATACTCAATACCAATCTTCATGTAAGGAGGGGAAAGGCTAAAGGTAGGGGGAAAGGTTACAGTGGGGGAGAAGGATGCAGCACCCTGAATCACTGTGGGCCACACAAACTTTCCCACAGGCTACTTGAATCCCAAGGGCTGCCAGTTGGCCAGCAGTAGACTAAGGCCTTGACCCCCTGCCCTCCAACATTTAGACAATCCAATTGTTTTGCAGCTCATAAAATCAGCCACGGTGCCTCACATGCATTCACATATGGGAGGGGAGACCTGACCCTAAGTACTGCCTCAAGGAAATGTGCACACTGCTAATTTCAGAAGTCACCTTTAGTTTTGACCCTTCATTTTATAAAGGCCATGATGTTGCAAAGCCCTGGTGTACTCTATCTGTGCAACTGTCTATTCAGGAGCGAAACCCTACCCATAAAACAGCTCCCAGCACCACATCTTGGTTATTTACGGAATACAGAGATCTCTCTCACTCAATCTGTTTGTTTTTAATGAATTTCTCATTTTAAATATTCCAAACAAAATACCACGCAACACAGAATTCTAAACATTCATGAAGCTCAACCTTTTGAAGTGTGTTTACACAACTAAAATGATCACTCTTTTGAAGAGATTCTCCTAAGTAGTGGATGAAGGGAATACTGCAGATAGTGAAAAGGCAGAACTTAGTAAAGCGTATGATATAATAATGCCGCATTATTATTTATTTGTATTACTGTAGCACATGAACTCTTCCATGAACCCAGTCTGGCTTGTTCCTTAGCACTACCATGTGAACTGAAAACTTGCTACAGAAAAGATAATTGGTAAATAGCAAAGTATTGAGCTGTGAACAGCTGTCTAGTAGGAATAGCTTTGGGAATGATGGAAAAACTGATTTTCTTTAACAGCATTTATAATGCAGGAGAGTAAACAGTATATGAAGAGCCAGACTGTGATCTCCTTATCCATGTTAGAGATAGTCTGACTGACCTCTTTGAAATAACCTATGGCTATGTCCACACTGGCAAGTTAGTTCAAATTAAGGAAGCTTAATTCGAACTAACTAAAGCCATGGCTACACTAGGCTTTCATTAGTTTGAATTAAGGGCTTCCTTAATTCGAATTAATAACTTCGAATAGGGTATTAGAAGTAAGGGTTAATTCGAACTGCATCATAAACTCGGGAGCTGCTCTAGGTTGCACAAATCTGTGGCTGAGCCGGGAACAGAAACCAATGGACTGCAATGGGATTTAAGTTTGTGCTTAAAATTTAGCATATCCTTAAGAACTTTGCTGAATAGGAATGGGTTTAAGCAAATGCACAAGCATAGGCTTATATGCTTTGCTGAACCAGGGTCGGGTTTTCTAGTTGATATTTGGCTGGATTTTTTACAAGAAGTGTTTTAGCTGCCTCTTCTAAAATGTCATCTCCCAGGAGATGATGCGTATTTGGCCTTGATCTCTTTCGGACTGGCTACCTGCTTGAAGGACAAACCTCTGCATAGTGCCATCAACACCAATGAAAGACATCATGTACAGTAAGCCCTCCTGTACCCTTCTTGCATCCCTGTCAGTCATCTTTCTGCCTCCTAATGTCACATCTCCTCTGAGGCTTCCTTGATATTGAGAAGCAACATTATGTAAAGATTAAAACACAGGACAGGGTGTAAAGGTGATTTGGTTACTATTCCTGGCTCTGACCTGGACTTGTGAAGCCTAAAGCAAGTCGTTTACCCTTTCGGTGCTTTAGTTTCACCACCTGTGAATGAGGCTCACCATACCCAGGTGCCTCACATGGTTTTTGGGAGTTACTGGTGCGAGCCTTTGAGCTCTTTGAAAGGAAGGTCCCAGAGGAACACAAAATGTCTCCTAGATGTTGGAGGCAGAAGGGCCATATCTCCTTTCAACTATGCCAGAGTAAACCCAGAGTAACTCAGTTGACTTTAGCGGACTAATTCTAGATTTTTACCTGTATAACTAAGAGCAGAATTTAGCCTGATATTCTCAGCGTCTTTTATCTTCTTTTTTGCTTCTGAGGCTAGGCAGTTGCACCTGAGACAGTCTTGTGGATCACAAAGGCTATGTCTACACTTACTAAAGTTATTTCGAATTAGTTAATTTGAACTAATTTGAAATAATTTTAGTTAGTTCGAATTAATTTAACTCAAATGAATGGCACTTGCTTAGTTCGAACTAAATTTTTCTAGTTCGAATTAACTTAATTCGAACTAGAGAAATTTAGTTCAAACAAAGCAAGTGCAATTCATGGCCCTTGCTTAGTTCTAATTAGTGAATTGTATTGAGTTCAATGGCCGGTTAGTTTGAACTAAGCAATTAGTTCGAACAAACATGGCCACATTGGTTAATTCGAACTAACTAGTTCGAATTAACCCTTAGTTTGAATAGCATATTCGAATGTATTAGTTCGAATTAAGGAAGCCCTTAATTCGAACTAATTAAAGCCTAGTGTAGCCATGGCTTTAGTTAGTTCGAATTAAGCTTCCTTAATTCGAACTAACTTGCCAGTGTAGACATAGCCAAAGAGGCTTTTGATCGATGATGCTTTGTGGACAAGGGCATACAGAAAAGCTCTATGGTCAGTGCAGGGGATAGATCTCCTAATCTTTGCCTCCAGAAACAGAGGCCCAGCATGCAGCACAAGCAGCAGTAGTAGGGTGTATGTCTTTTTCAGATGAGGGACTGTGGTGAGTCACTCCCAAACTGAAATATTTGAGCAGGTCTGATTGTATCCAGTAGAGGGTAGTGCTGCCCATACAAACAAAGCAGCACCTTACAGGCTCATTCTCTATTCATGTAACACAACACAGTAGACTAGCAACCAACTTGAAAGGGATGTCTATCTGTCCCCTTCAAATCAGCCATAAAACTGAGCTTTTGCCTCAAATGGTAAATCCTCATGTCACACAAGGTAGATTTCATCAGAATAGGTCCAATGTTATTAGTGACCCCCACATTGGGACAAACATCTTCTGTGAACGAGGGAACACCTTTTCTTGTGGAATTTCCAGCAGGGCCAAACAAGGGAATCACAAGACATTTTACAAGTGAGCCTGTTCACATGAGCCCTTCGGGGTTCAGATACATTATGACATGCTCTTCCATAACTCTGAACTTTTTGATGTTTGCCCCTCGCTAACTGACATTTCAGTCTGCTGTGAAGCAGTGCTTGTGAATGCTCTTGAAGGAAGCAATGAGAAGGGGAATCTATGACAGCAAGTCCTTGTTAGTGAAATTTGATTGAAAGGATATAGTGGTTGAAGTGCATAAATAAGGGAGTCAGGTGTTGATTTTCATTTGACTCAAACTGGTTCACATATCTCTAATTAAAACAAAGGAAGGGAACACAAATCACGAGACTGAAGAGGCTAACTCTTATCCTCTGTGAATATGGCAAAATTCCTGCTGACGTTAAGGGGGCAGGATCTGGTTCATAGAAAAGACGTGGATTAGTCACTATAGCACAGGTTCAAATGTACCCAGAGATAAGACATAATTGGGGCTGACCCTCAACTGCTGTGAGTCAGCGTTACCGTTAGGTCCATTGAGGTCAGCAGAGAGCCACTGATTTTCAGAACCTGAGAATTTGGTTCTCCAGAAATAATGTACTGTTAATCATTCATTATGATTATTAATAAACACATGGTTATTAATAAATTATTGTAAATAAATGATTATTAATAAATATATCAGATCATTGGTAATTGTGACTTAGCAGCACTGTCTTTGTAAACTCACTGTGGATGGCATAACATTGTTACTGGTGATTTTGGAGGAGTGGCTTTCAAGTGGAATTCCTCCACATTCAAACACCCCTAAATCTAGAAGGCTCAGATCACAAATCTGGTTTAAATTTTATGATTAGGCCTATCTGTATAATGGACTGAATCAGAAATCTGAACCCAAACAACTCTGGCTTTTGATATTGTATGAAATCTAGTCACAGATCTGAATTGCAAGCCCCTCTTTACCTGACTCCAATATAGCTAACAGTGTGTCAGTCATAGTCCTGGTTTCGTACAGTAGAATGCACTTACATTATATTAAGACTCAATCCTTCCATCCAAAATCCAGCTTGAATGCCAGTTATAGTTCATGGAGAAATTGCATGCTGGAAGAATTCACCCCCACGCAGGCTGTGGAGCAGCTAAAAGGAGTAACTCTGTGGTCACTGCTGTCCCTCTTTACTTGCAATAGCTTTTGTAGACTGAAGATACTTCCTCTGGGAGGTGGCAGACTCAGAAGAGAAGATGCACATAGCAGTGCACTTTCATGACACTTTCACAGGAACCATAATAAAATACTTTGCAATAAAGGCCTGAATTTCTCAAAGCACCGAAGCATGCAAATAGTCTCACTGAAGTCAATGGGATGAAACAAATACTTCAAATTAAGCACATACATAAATCCTTGGGTAGATCAGAGTCATATAGCATTTTGTAATTTGAGAATTTCAAAATATTTTACAAGCTTTAGTGACTTAATCATCCTGGCAGCCCTGTAAAATGGCAAGCATTATTATTCCCATGCTACAGATTGGAAAATTAAGGCACAGAGAAGCTACGGACTCAGTCCTGTGAGTATGAGTAACCCTAATTCCTACTGAAGGCAATGAAAGTCTACCTTGTGTGGTTAAGCCCGAAGTGACTCATCTAAGGTGTCAGAAGAGTTCATCAATAAAGTACAAGCCATTCCTCCTAGGAGACTACCAGTGCTGTCCAGGCCAAATTCCATCTTGGTTAATTGCATTCTGGCTATATAAATTCACCTGGCAGTATTCTTCTTCGCTTCCAAGCCTAAAATGTTGTGTGAGATTACAAGTTATTGTCAATCTCTTACTGTCTGCATTCAGTGGTGGATGAAATGATCCCATTCTCTAGAGATATAGTTTGGAGGACAGATCCTGAGCAGTTGCTAGAGCTATGCCAATTTATACCTGCTGGGGGTCCAACCTATAGTTAATATAGGTGTTCAAGTTTGTAACTGCTTTGGGATCTGTTGGATTTAAAATAGGAAGAGAGAAGAAAATTGAGACCAAATGTGGGTTCTTCCGAAAGATATTAAGGTAAGTCATCTAATGGAGTTAATTTGAAATCTTGTTTCAATAATGTTGACTGTATGATACTAAAATTATAAGAGGTGAAAAGAAGCAAATATTTGAAGGAAAAAAATTAAGAGCCAATATATTTAATTGCAAGTAACCCCTGGTTTTTACTATTTTATTTGTGCTTGGTTTGGGGGGTTTGTTTGTTTGTTTGTTTTTTAAATAGAGATGGTGAATAAAGCTGGTCAAAATCCTCTCTCTCCTCCCCTGGAAAATTTCAGGTTTTTGGTGGAAATTCAAAACCTGAAAGTATTTCAGCTGAAGACCAATATATTTCAATTCAGGAATGTCAAATGTTGCTGCATGGGCATTGGCATTTGGGTGCCATGTTTCCACTCTCCCCTGTACATTAAGTTCCCTGGTCAGACTCCATCTCCCATGATGCAGTTAGCCGGCTTAAAGACCTGAGGCAGTGCATCATGAGAATCCTAGGCAACTGAACTACAACTCCTATGAGGCACCAGCACAACATTTCCAAATCAAAATATTTCTGGTTTTGACCAGAATAATTCTGTTTTCATGCATTCCGTTGTTTGACTAAAATATCAACATTTTCCACAGAAAATGGACACTTTTGTGAAAAATTATATTTATCTAAAACTCATTTCAATGCTGAAAAACACCTTCGGAAGAAAATTGTTGACCAGTTTTAATGACAAACACATTTCTAACTAAAGAGAAAACACTTTGGGGGGGGGTGGGAGGCATTTTAAGACAGGATGACTGCAGTGTAGGTGATTCATTAATTTTGTACAGAAAAGATGTCAGTACAACATTCTAGAATAAATTCAGCTGATCTGTTTGATTTGGGTTGGGAGGGATGGACTGCTTCCTGTTTGTTTGGTATTTTCCTTTCTTCACTTGTTTAACATTAGATACGTGCCTGGAAACAATATCTTATAGGAACATAGGAATTGCCACACTAGATCCATCTAGGATCCACTTTAAAGGGGCCAGTACCAGAAGCCACAATGAAAGGCATAAAATCTCCATTGCTGAAGATGATGGTGTTCTTATTCTAGAAACTACTTCCTAATCCCCAGGTAGTTAGAAGGTCCTGATGCATGAGAATTTATATCCCTAGTAAATGTGCACCCTATCTAATGTAACAGGAGATATTCTTATTCAGATAAATGCCAAGGCCAATTTTTTCAAACATGGATATCTAAAATTAGGCAGGCTTTATCCAGTTCTTTAAGAACACTCTCTATTTTATTTGCACAAAGATTAAAAGATCATGATTTTCAAAATGGATGCCTAAATCTAGGCTCCTAAATCCTTTTTTGGTCCATAAATTATTGACCTGATTTTCAAAGTTCTCTGTCTGCCAGGTCTCATGATTTTGTAGCAAGTTGGATAATACGTGGAAGGTTTTTTAGGCTCAGTCTACACTGAACTTAGACACCCATGGCTGGTCTGTGCCAGCTGACTTGGGCTTCCAGGGCTTGGGCTAAGGGGCTGTTTAATCATGATATAAACACTCAGTCTTGGGCTGCAGCCCGATCTATGGGAACCTCCCACCTCGTAGGGTCCTAGAAACTAAACGCCAATATGAGCCCAAACATCTACACTGCAATTAGACAGGTCCACAGCCTGAGCCTGAGTCAACTGGCAGCGGCCAGCCACAGGTATGTAATTGCAGGGTAGACATATCTTTAATGCCCCAACTGCTAGAACAGGGGTGGGCAAACTTTTTGGCCTGAGGGTCACAACTGCCTCAAGGCAGCTCAGAGAGGGGCAGGGGAAGGGGTGGGACCAGCAAGGGGGAGTGGCTGCCACACTTTTGGGTGCTAAGGGCAAGCCCTGAATTACCCTCTCGCGTTACTAGCTACGGGATACATTCTGTTTTCAGATCTCATGGCAGATCAGAACCTTGCTGTAAGATTCTTCATTCCTATGCAGAAGTCTGAGAAACATCAGAGGGAGTTTTGCATATGGAAGGACTGAACCCCCAGAATATCACTTAAGACTAGGGATGTAAAAGTTTAGCTGTTTAAATGATAATCAGCTGTTTCAATGTTTTAAACAGTTGATTACCATTTAAACTGGGGAGGGTTGAGCAGCTAGGCAGCTTTTGCTGGCAAGAAGCCCAGTGTATGGGCGAGCCACAGCTCGGCTCAGCTCAGCAAGGTGTATGGAGCACAGCAGTGTGGGAGTGTCAGGTGGATTCAGTGCCATTCAGTAGGGGAAAGCACAGAGCCATGGCAGGGGTTGAACTGCAGCTGAGCTGGACTGGGCTCAGTGGAAGGGGTGCACAGAGGTGACAGAGCCCAACATGGACAAGCTGCAGTTGGGTTCAGCTCGGCAGGGAGGCACAGAGCCCAGTGAGCCATGGTGGTGAGGCTAGCCACTGCTGGGCTCAGCTCCCCAAGTGGTGGGGAAGAACAGAACCAGGGCCGTCCTGTGGGGGGAGCGGGGCCCAGGGCCAACTGGCCTAGGCGGGGAGGCGGGCTGCTCCACCCCCCCCCCAGGGAGCCAGCCTGGATGGGGAGGCTGAGGCCACTGGCGGGGAGCCAGCTCTGGCCCTGGAAACGGGGACCACTGGTGGGGGGAGCCGGCCACAGCTGGGACTCCAGGCTGCTGTGCCCGGTACCCCAGCTGGGGACCCAAGGCCACCACCGGGAGCCGGTCCCAGCCGAGGGCACCCAGCCGGCAAGGGCTGGCCCTGGCCACATAGGGCAGGCCAGAGCAGGCTGGCCCAGAAGCAGGCCCCGGCCACCTGCCCCACCTCTGGGCCTGCCTGCTCTGCCCCGGTAGTGGGGAGGACTAGCCCAGAGGCCGGGGCTAGTGCTCCGGGCCCACCCCGCTGCCTGCCGAAGGCAGCAGGGAGCAGAGAAGAGTGTGGCTGTGGGGGGGCCATGGTGCAGGCCTCGCACTGCCCCACTGGGAGCGGGATAGCGCGGGGCCTGTGTAACCACGGGGCCCGGGGCAATTGCCCTGTTTGGGCCCCCCCAGGGATGGCCCTGAGCAGAGCCCAACATGGGGTGGGGAGCCACAGCTGGGCTGGACTCAGTGGAAGAGAGGGGGACAAGTGGCAGGGCAGAGGGGATGTGAAGCCCAGTGCACAGTGGAGAGCCATGGGCCGGGGGCACACAAAGCCCAGCATGGGGGGTGAGCTGCATCTGGGCTCAGCTCAGCAGGGGAAGGTGAGCTGC
Source organism: Pelusios castaneus (assembly GCA_007922175.1). Classification (NCBI taxonomy): domain Eukaryota; kingdom Metazoa; phylum Chordata; order Testudines; family Pelomedusidae; genus Pelusios; species Pelusios castaneus. The sequence goes on along the minus strand of ML685928.1, from coordinate 1,964,562 downwards.
AGGGCAGGAGGCCCGGATCTTAATACTGGGAGGGCAAGCCGCAGCTAGGCTCCACTCGGCTTGGCTTGGCAAGGAGATGGGGGAAGCTGCAGCTGGACTCAGCTCAGCTCCCAGCCATCTACACAGCAGCTAGGCAGCTCTCACTTGACAGTGAAAGCAGAGCCCAGTACGGCTCCCCCATCAGTGTTTAACCATTTCAACATTCCACTTTTAGAAACTTTAAATAGATTCTTAATTAAACTAGTGCTTACATCCCAACTTAAAACCAATGCTGTGTGTGCATGAAAGGACAACTTTGCCCTCCCTACATAAACCCCTTCACCCACCTGTGAAATGCAACCACTTCCAGGGGTGAAACAGCACCTGCTTAATAATGCATAGCAACACCATAGGCAGAAAGTGGAGAATACCAGGAGGACTGAAATAACTGGAGGAATTGTGGGTAAATAGAACATATTACTCAAACTGGAGTGTGACTAGGATACTTGGGTTAACACCCCTCCTAGTGGGAAAAATCCATGGGCTCTTTAATACCCACAAGTGGTGAGGACTTAGGTTTTATATCGCATCTGAATTTCAGCATCTCCAGGGGTGCATCTACACTTACAAATTAGGTCGATTTAAGGAGGCTTAAGTCAACCTAATTTACTCCCTGTCCGCACTAGGCTTTTATTAAGTCGACTTAAGGAAAGCTTAAGTCGACATAATAACACCTAGTTTTAGGTCGACTTAAGGCTTAAGTCGATTCCTTAAGTCAACTTAAACCAGTGTGGATGGGGATTAGTGCCTAAATCGACCTTATTAAGTCGACTTAAAGCATTAAGTCGATTTAATAAAGTCAACAAGGGCAATGCCTACACTAGAAAAAGTTAAGTCAACTTAAAGTCGACCTTATTAAGTCAACTTAACAAAGTTGACTTAACTTATCTAGTGTAGACATAGCCCAGGAGCACTATGCTGCCCAACACTACATTTGGGCACTGGTTCAATTCAATTCAACTCAACTCAGAGGGAAGAATGCCATCTGTTGAATCACCACTTCCCACAACACATGGGTTTTCTCTACTGGTTTGCCATCCAAGTATGAATCCAGTCTAAACATGCTTAGCTTACAAGAGCTAACGAGATCACAACCCGAGGAGTATAGTGACATAAAATGCACCCATCATGAACATCAGTGTGTCAAGGCAAACCCAAATTACAATAGCTATTATAAGGCTAAATACTTGATTTCTGGGGTAAGTGCCATTGTCATCTTGGGGAACCAGATGCTCATCTCCCCACTTCAAATTCTCCACAGGGATAGCCTGAATGAAAGCCAAATTGAATGGATCAGCTAGTCTAGGTCCATATCCACATAGGAGAACTTTCAGTTGTACATGGCATTGTTATGCTGGGTCTGGGAGGGGGGGCATTGGCCCCACACTAGCCACTACAGGGTTAATAGAGCCCTAGGGAGGCTGTGCAAGAGACAGCCACTTAGAGAGGGACTGAGGGGAGCAACCAATCAGGGACAGGCAGGCCCGTATAAGAAGAGCTGCAGGTCAAACACAGACAATTACTCCTTGGAGCTCAAGAAAAAAGAACTGGTTGCCTGGCAGGCAGCAGGAAGTAGTAGTAGCAGCAGCAGCTACTGCCCTAGAGAGAGCAGTGCTGCTAAGAGGGACCTAGCAAGAGCACCTGACTGGCTGGCTGCTGGAATTTATAGGCTGAGGCCCTAAACCAAGGGTTAAGAAGGTCCTGAGGCCTGACATCTACATGGGCCTTGTCCTGGGACCTGGAGTAGTGGGTGCATCCAGGTCTACTTCCTTTCCCCCAGTTGTCACTGAGGATGTAGTGGAAGAATTGAACTGCAGCTCTTGACCTTGGAAAGGGGAATCACACACTGTGATGCAGCTGGGGAGTGATATGGGTCTAGGAGCAGAAGTGACAGAGGTGAGGCACCATTGGGAGAGGGTGTACTGACCTCTGGAGTTAATCCCCAGATTGACCATGTGACAGGATGCACATCTGTGCACCCCTAGGGTATAACCTGTGTAACTTTTCAGTTTTGCAATGTAATCATGTGATTTGATGCCAAATATGCTATACCAAGTTCCTTTGTGAATGCTCATAACAAATTCTACAGGATTGCTGTGATGCCTTGTTTCTTACAGCAACATGTGTGTGCAGATGTGAAGCATGTTATAGGGTTCAGACTCTCAGTACTATTTCTAGCAGAAAGGCTGGAGATTTACATGTCAAAGGGCAGGGGGTAAGTAAGGGGGAACGCACTGGAATGCAGTTCCGGGGCCCCCACATTTGAGGGGCCAGAGTTCCAGGGCCCCTAAAAATAGAAAAATCCGGTGGAATGCATGTTCCACCCTGTCCTGGCTGCTGGCAGGTCCTACACCCCACCATCGTTAATCACAATACTTATTGTGTTATGCAGTGTTTGCTAGTTTATGACAATAATTGCTATAGACATAAACGCCATATAAAATTATAAATATTTTTATGGAGCGGTAACTGATGCATGTGGTACTGAGAAGTGTTTGCAAATGCCTACCTGAGCTGAGGCACGCACATGCATGAAGGGGGCCCAGGCAATACGGGAAAGGAGTCCGGAGATTAGGAGGGTTCTGGGGCCCGTCAAATTATACTTTAACCACTGTCAATGAGGATGCCAATGCCCTCCCTGGCTGAGGTAGAAGTAAAGACAATCACACAACAGGACAGTGAGGGGAGGGGCTGTCAGCAGTTGGTAAAAACAAAGACACAGACTGTTTGAGAGGGAGAAGCTGCAGGCTTTTGCCTGGAAGACGCATCTTGCAACCAACCTAAAGCAAGAACTTGGCCCTGCCTTGTAATGGGCAGAGAATGGCTATGGAACATCGAACAGCCGAACACCTTGTGCATAATCTTGGACTATGAGGTCAGTTTAGGTAGAGATGTTAGATTAGTATGCGGTTTATACCTTCTATTTGATAGTGGTCACTCCTGACTCATTTATAGTATGATTCTGCCTTGATTGGCCATGTTCTCACTTGAAATCGTACTCTGATTAATAAACTAGTAGTTGTTTTATCTAAAGCTGTGTGTTCTTTAGAGGGTGTGGATGTGGGAGGTTGGGCACAATCCATTTCTTTGTTAAGTGAACAAATTTGAGATTAAGATGATTGAGAGAGGGTCCCAATCAGTGGCTCCCAGTGTAGTTTCTGGGGCTGGATGTGCGTGCTTGGGGACCCATGCCTGTGTGGCTAGTGGATTTACATCCACTGCCTGGGACCAATTACATGCTGGTGGTTGATGTGGACTAACTCAGGTGTGAATGGCCACCCAGAAGAGCGGGGTGAATTGGGGTTTGAGGGGTCATAGCAGCACACCAGACCAGATCTGGGGAGCAGCCTGTCACAGACCAGTAGGAGGCTCCAGGATGGTGAGTGCTGCCCATCACGCTGGCAATTATACCACTTAGTAGAAACTGTTGGGCATAATAGCTGACTTCTACTCGTACTAAAGGGTGAAGGGGGAAATAAAATGCCTCTCTGTTTAGTAATTAGTGAAACAATGGAAAGCTGCCACCCAAGGACTACACTGTATGCATTGGTTGGGCTATGCAGTCCAAAGTTTTTCCAGTGGTCTGATAAACACAGGGGCCAGCGATTGATTTTGATTTCATGTCTCTGACTATGGTTAGAGGTGTGGAGAAGAGAAGCAGCAGAAACATCACAAAAAGACAGAGAAAGCATCAAGGAAGCCAAGATACAGCCGGCAATATCTAGGTAGTGTAACCCTGAGGGAAGCAAATAGAGAGATTTTAAGTAAAGCGCTGGGTGGACAAAGACTTGGGAGCAAAGAAATCGTCTCAGCTGCTTCTTCTCAACTGCCTCCAGGGAAACAGCACTTTGTGTCTATTCTTTGTAAAGAAATAACAGTGTATCAAAGAAATATCTGACTCCATCATCAGCTTCTCTTTCTTAGAGAAACAATCCCCAAGACCTCAAACATTGGCTAACCACTTGGGTCAAAAGAGGCATGAGTGGAGTATGTGTTCCACACTCATCTCCTGGAAACATGTGGGGCTCTCAGGAACTAGGAGAAAGGGCTTGGATCACATGACATTGTTGATCTCTGCCCTGTTTAGCCTTATTATTTCTTTGGAAATGATAATTAATCCCTCTGGAAAGGAACAAGAAAGGCTGAGGTAGAAATAGAAGGCTATGTCTACACTTGCTAAAATTAGTTCGAATTAGTTAGTTCCCCTTAATTCGAACTAACTTGCCAGTGTAGACATAGCTGAAGATATTTAACATTTGGCTGTAGCCCCCACAAAGAACCATGAAAGCTGGACAGTTTCCCTTGTATGCCTGTCCCAAGGTTTATCAGACTTCCACTGTCTGCAGCATCCAGAAGAAGGAACCTTTTGGGTGTGGAATATTTATTAACCACGTCCTTGGTTACAGGCACAACAGATTGCACCCAGATACATACTTTGACTAAAAAATTAAAAAAAAAAAAAAAAAGAACTGAAAAAACATCCAAATCATGAACATTGAAGTAACTTGTAGTCTGGGAGCCATTGCCCCCCTCACCACATACTGGAGGATACATGTTCCCTGACTTGTGGCCTGACACACATAACATCTTTACATTAGGAAACCTAAACCCACCTAAAAGAATCACCTGAGTTTTGCTTTTGTTTGTGAAACAAACTAACTTTTGGTATCCCATTTTTGGAGGGTGGGGGATGTACAGCTGCAAATGCATCATTGGTTTTATTCTTAGCCATAGGCTATCCTTCTAACAAGCCACTAGGGTCCCCTTTGTCTGGAAAGATTTCTGGTGGGGAAAGCAGACCAGATATTCAATAGTCTTACCTGCCTATGTCCACCACACACACATCTGTCCATGTCTTTAGGTAGAAAACAGTTCGCTCCCCTCCACCCATCTTCAAAAGGTGCTGCATAGCTGTTCACCCCACCTTGCTTCTTCAAGTTGATAGCTTGGCATGACTCCACTATCCAATTCAATCCACGTAAGGTTTGTCTTGGGTGTTGGAGGCTGCCTGAGTTTGGTGGCACATTGCTTGCTTCTCCTGCTGCTTCTTGCTAGTTGAGCATTCCAGAAACTCTTAAGTGTTTTCTAGGTAATGTCTTGAAGATCCAAAGAGATGGGGATGAAGACAATTGTCTGCTTCCCGAAGGTAGTAAGTAGTGTGTGCGGGATGCTGGACTGAGGGGTCTGTTGGGGATGAGGTGTAGAAGGCGTCTCAGCAGTATGAGGAGCAGCATGGTTTAACAGATTAACCAGAAGACTCAGTGAAAGAGTCTCCTATATTGTAGTCCTAGCCATGTAGGACTGAAATGGACCTGAAGAAGTCATTCCTGCCTCAGCATAAGAGGATGGACAAGATAAGTATACCCAGATCATCCCTGACAGATGTTTGTCCAACCTGTTCTTTAAAACATCCAATGATGGGGATTTCACCTCCTGAAGTAACCAATTCCAATGCTTAACTATCCTCATAGTTTTCTAATACCATCTCTCTCTGTGACCATGGTCAAGTCACTTGATCTTTCTACCTTAGTTGCCCCATCTGTAAAATGGGGACAATTATATTTACTTATTTACCCCTATGGGGAATTGTGCTGATCAGTTAGTAAATGTTTTTAAAACACTGTAGAGGTAAATATTATTCAAAGTGAGAGCTGTGCAGAAAAAACAATATATGAGTACATATCCGGTCTTAGCTATGGGCCAGGGTGAGCTAGAGCCCCAGGCCCCACGCTGGGGCCAGGGCAGGGTGAATTCCAGCAGCTGGCTGGCTGCAGTGCTCCAGCCAGCCAGGTGAGGTGAGAGGTCTGGGGTGGAGGCAGAGGATTGGGGAAACACGCAGGTCAGGGGGCCCTGGCAAGGACCGAGGAAAGGAGGTGGCAGGGGGGGGCAGCGAGGCAGTGGCCAAGTGGGGAGGGTGCAGGGAGGCTCCAAGGGGGAGGCGGCAGGGCCAGCAGCGAGGGGGCCGGGGGCAGGCAGGATCCCAGAGGGAGTGGCGGGGCCTCATGGGGAGGCAGCAGCGGTGGAGGGGGGGCAGCCTGGTCAGTCGCTAGGGACTCCAACTGAGAGAAGTACTACACTTACACACTACACTAAGGCTTCTTCATAGCTTTGTGGCCATAGGACAAAACACAGAGCTGTAAAGGGGCTTACTGTAAGTAAGAAACCCAATGTATTTAGGCACCTGCATTTTATTGTCATTCACTGCTCTATGCCCTTCATCTCTCTATGTTTGACTGAAAGGTCTGGGATGGCTCCTTTGAGAACTGAATTATGACAAATCTCTAGCAAGAGTTTTTGCATATTATAACATTGTTAAGGAGATACACATTTCCTTTCCCACCAATGTTCAAGAGCATGCATAGAATGTGCAGGAGTGACTTTTGCTGGTATGTAAGTCTGAAATGTCCATTAAGCTAATTGTGCACCAAGACAGATAAATAATGACTGATCATGAGAACAGTCAATCATAATGATTTATGCAAATGAGGCACCTCCAATGTATGTGTTTCCTAAAGCCCACTGAAATTTGTATTAGTGGCACTCATCTCATTCATAAGCTTTGTGCTTGAGGGAATGAGAAAAACTACACAGATGATCATGGGAAAGTATAAACAGAGAGAAAGATTCTGTCAAAACATGACTTGTTTTAACATCCTGCAAGCATGAGAACTTGTCACTCTTTGATTGCCTCTCCAGGCATTTCACACTGGACACAATTGGCTCATTATGGCTTTTATGGTGTCCCCAAGGGAACAAGGAGGTGGTGGGGAAATGGATCTACTCACTGCCCATGTACCACGTGTTGGCTTTTGGAGATTGCCAGTCACACGTAGGGTAGTATTCTGAACCCCATGGAAGATGCAGTACCAGACAGACCACTCATACATGCCCAAGAATCATGAAAGGCATTCTCTCTAGGGGAGTGAGTCTGGTTCTCTTACTCACAGCGTGAACTTAACTGCAAAAAACGTCTTAGTGAAACCAAGGGGGAAAGTCACCGGGTAGGGAGCCCTGAGCCATCCAACATAACTAAAGGAGTGAGAATCTGGCCCTTTGGCAGAATGTTTCCCAGAGCACTTCAACATGCATAGGCTGCTTTCCTACTTCTGTACTAAGGTTCTACTCTGTGAGTGAGGGACAGCTGGGCCCTATATTTATCACTCCAGCCACTGTGGCGCTACCAGTAGGTATTAATCTTGCCTTGATGACATTAATATGGCAGAGTAGGATATAGCTTTGCAAGAGAGATTGTTTTATGACCCATCCAACACAGCAGCTCATTCACTGTAGCATTCGTTCAATTGCTTTTGTGGGAAATTTCACCAAGGCTGAGCACTCTTGCATTTAATAATAATGCTTAGCCTTTTTAAAGGGTTTTATATATTCATAGTACTGTATAGAAATTGACTTACTCACCTTATCTGTTTATTTAATTTACAGTCGCCTGCAGCTTTGAAGCAGCTGAAGTTGCTTTGATCCTAGTCACACATCTTCCAGCATCATGGCTCTTATCTGAATAATTAGCCTTCATAGTCACTGTTGAAGATTGGCAGCCAGATACTTCTCCCAGTTACACCACTGCTAATCTGTAGTGATTCCATGAACTTCAGTAGAACATCTTTGAATTCACACTAATGGAAATGACAGTAAAATCTGGCTGCTTGAGTTGGAGAAGGGAAAAAAAAAATCACAAAGATTTTGGTTTTTACAGTTCAGCTATGCTCACTAAGGGCCAAACCTCTGCACTCAGAAATATGTCTGCCACTGCTGTTGACTTGAGAGGAACAGGAAGCATTCATATCAGGATAGAATTTTGCCCTGAGGTAACAGGCTGCTTGGGTGAATCCAATTCAGAGACTCCACTGCAATTGTACCTTGGAAAGAGTTAACTGAGCAGCCACACCCATGACATTAAAGGGAGTTTATTTCAATTGTGTTGCCTTCATTCTGTGCCAGGTTGCACCATCTTTACTCTAATACCTTATCCACAGATAGTCCTTTTGCTTCCAGTTCAGCCACCTGCAGAGAAAGATTACTTATCTTTGTGAATACAGATGTCACACTCTAACTCTCTTTCCAGGGGAAAACTCACATCCCAGAAGATGTAGTACAACCAGAGAGCTTGACCTCTAGACAAGAGTGAGACCATGAAAACATAAACTACACCTCCAATAAAGCTCTTCGGCAGCATTGCCAAATTAAAACTTTTTTATTTTCACCCAAAATCTTTCGGTTTTCAAATTTTCCACCAAAAATTGAAAATTTCCATGGAAAATGTAAACATTTTCCCCCTATTTGCATCAAAATTTTCTACAGACAAAGCTTCCATTTTCCTACCATCTATTTGTGATTTTCTTGGAGATTATTTCACTGCTGTGGCCATGTAGGAAAACCTTGTCTCCTGCACACACAAGCTTTCCCCTCATAATGGACAGTTTCATTTCACCAGGGGAGCATAGTTGTCAATGGATGTCCTCATCTTGGGCCATGAGACCATCTCTGAGGTGCTCTGGGCTTACATTTTTAAGCAACTTGAAGATAAGGAGCAAGAGCTTGAGCCTGAGATGATACTCTGTAGAGAGCTGGCATAGAAAGCAGAGAACATGTCTGAAGGGGAGAGCTCAAGTTGCAGTCTCTGGACCTAGCGTAAAAAGTGAGGACAAAGTCAAGTTTTCAGTTTGCATGCTTAACATACTCTACAGTCCAGTGGTTCTCAACCTTTTGTGAGTTACAACATGCTTGGGGGCATGTCACAACCCTACAGGACACACCAGTTCACTCTACCCCCCAGGCCAAATCCAGTCACTTCCCTGGTTTTTCCGACATACTTACCTCTGTGTGGCAACACAGTGATGTGGTTGAGAATCACTGCTGTAACCTATGTGACCCCCATTTAATGTGAGTTCATTTTCTTTCCCTTACTGTGGAAATTCTGACTGATGAAGTGTTGTCTTATGTCTCTGGCCTCAGGAGCCAGTCCTCATTGGCCAAAGCATTTTCATCTTTATTGGCCAGTGCTTCACTATTGTTTGAAGGGTTAATTTCTATCTTCTTCCTGTTATATCTGAAGGTTCTTTTGTGTCAGACACAGCATATCAAACATATCTAGCCAACTTTACATATGCCATTATAGAAAAAAACTTAGCCAGATGTCTGAAATGACCAATTCAGTAAACCTTTTAAATGACTTCTCCTTGAAGAGAAAGCTCCCCTGTAATGTTTTCATTTAGGCCCTGATTCAGCAAAGCACTTAAGTATGTGTTTACCTTTAAGCACACGAGTAGTCTCACTGAAATCAACAAATCTATTTATGGACTTAAAAGTTAAGGTTGTGCTTAAGTGATTTGCTGAATATGGGCCTTACTGGAAGGTACTCAGTTATGATGGAGATGGGTTTGTTATATGAATCTGACAGCCATCTTTACAAGAGGGCAACCCCTGTCACTTAAAAACTGAATGTGGTGGCATTAGATTTCACATACTTCTGTTCTTCCAGGGTCCAACCATGACTAGAAGCAAAACTTATGAAATAGCCCGAAAAGGCTGTTCTCACAGGGCCTTGTGTCCAACCTGACTGGAAGCAGAATTAGTGGGAAGCTCATGAGAAAATGACTGTCCTTGCAAAATTTCGCTTTCAGTTTTGCAGCTACAAGGAGTCTGGGACAGTTGAGCTTTAACTAGAGTGCTGTAATACAGTCCTGATCAGGGACGTTTGACTACAGTAACCCAACAGGCTTCATTGGCTGATTAATCGGGAGAAGTTCACCCACTCTAGGAGGCTGTGCCCCATCTGACCTTACCACAGCACACATGCTTTCAAACTAAGGTGTGTTTGAGAATCATGATATTCGGTGTTATCTGCTGAAGCTTTGCCTACAGCTGCCCATTGCGTTTCGTTGTCCACGGGGACATGTAAGTGCTGTTTTTGCACAGGGCGAAACTATTTGACAATCTAGCCCACTGTGTCCTTGTTGCTCCATATAGTGCTGCTATAGCTGTCCCTAGCTTTGATAAGGCTAGTGGCTGAGATAGCTACTGTACTTTCAAATCTGCCTACAAATAAGCGGCTCCCTTTCATCTGTGTTTTATTGCCAAGGACAGAGACAGACAGGCCAGACCGCTGGCTGGCTAATAAGTAATAGGGAACCTTGCTGAATCTCAGAGTCCTCTTGATCAGGTGATCTTTGTTTTATATGTTTATAATTCCTATTGTGTGAGGAGCAGGTGAAGTCCAGCATGTGGTGCATGTGTGTGTGCAGAGGAAAACACATGCTTGTGAAAGGAACTCAGCCAGAAGGAAAGTTGAGGGGTGTAACATGTTGTCTCAGTCCTTTGTTCTTTTCAAATCACAAAGTTGTTCAGATATGAATGGGTATCATTCTCTTGGTACAACATGTCATTGACTTAGAGTGAAGTTTGTCGAGAAAGATCAACTGAGTCAGCAAACACTGTATCTGATCAAAGAAATGCAAAGTTAAGGATACCTTTTTAAAAACCCAAGAATTTGAAAATCTGGAAATTCAGCAGTTCCTCAAACAACTTTAACTTTGTCTCTTATGCTAATGTGCTGCATTGCCCATTGGAAATAGAGTCAGGTCTATGGTAACTATCATAATTCATTTTAGTTATTTCCTCTTTATTTTTCATGGGCCAAAGATATGATCAGAACCTGTCTGGTTGTAGAATTAGGTGTTCCGTAAAGTACAGTCAATATAGGAATGGTCATACTAGGTCAGACCAATGCTCCATCTAGCCCATCCTCAGATAGTGGCCAGTGCCAGATTCTTCAGAAGGAACGAACAGAACAGGGCAGTTACCAAGTTATTGGGAGTAGGGTCTGTATCTTCTTGAGGGCTGGTCACTACAGTTAGGTCAATGTAAGGCAGTTTACAAGCACTTAGTTACATCAGTGCCAACACTATGTCCTTCGACCTTCCGATGCAAGTGTGCGTCTACACTTACAAATTAAGTCGATTTAAGATTGCTTAAATCGAATTAATTTAATCTGCGTCTACACTACATTTTCCTTAAATCGACTTAAGCAGCAGCTTAAGTCAATTTAAGGAAAATTAAAGTCGACTTTAGAAAACCTAGTATGAAGTCGACTTTACTGACTTTATTAAGTCGACTTAGCTAGTATGGATGCAGATTAGCCCTAAATTGACTTCAAGTCGACTTAAAGGGCTCCAGGGCTCCCCCACTGCCCTCCCTGGCCAAGTGTAGACATAGCCCAAGTGTCCTACTAAACTGACATAACTACAGCTCCTTGAGAGGTGTATGGCTTATGTATAGTTAGGGTGAGCTAGTCTCTATGTAGCCACCACATTATTTACATTGGCTATTGGCTGTCCCTGTCTTCTCCATTTCACAGCTGAGAGCCGGGTCAGAATGGCTGGATTTCCTGCTCCCAGTTGGGAGCCGTGAAATTCACAAGGCTGCCTGGCTTTTGGCAGGGGTGGGTGAGAAGCCAGTGCAGCTGGACCCCAATTCCTGGGGACAAGATGTCAGGGCAGCTTCCCCCTGCTGCTCCCACAGGGAACGGGAAGGTGACAAGCTGTGGGGACTGGGGAGTTTCCTTCTACCCTCTGCTCCTGGCGGGGAATGGAGAGCAGATTCCCAGGAGCCTAGAAGCCTGTGAAGTACTCAGATTCCTGGCAGAGAGTTGGCAGCAGAGCTGAGGGACTGGGCTCTCAGCTCCCCACACGGCCCCTCTTAGATCACTGGAAGAACTCCTGCTGAGGACACGCACCATCGACCCAAGGAGGCCGTAAGCCAAGCTAATATAGGGTTTTCTTACGTTTATCATGTAAACATACCCTGAGTTAGTGCACTGCCAAGCTTTCATCTCAGCTGGGCCTCTAGGTGCTATTGTCTTGTCAATAAAAACAGTACATGGTAAAATCTTTCCAATTTGGCGTAATAAGCTTTTCATCTGAATAGCACATCTGTCATTACAACCACAGCCCTATCTGGATGATGGCTTTTGTCTGGCAGCTACCTGATAATGGGGTCTGTCCCACTCCACCCTGAGCAAACTCCTTTAAAATAACTCGACTGCATGAGAAAAATGACACTGGTGCAGAGGCTACAATACAAAGAAAAGGCAGAGCAGGGACCAGGATTCCTGCAGATCTCAGACACTCTCTTGACTTTCCAGTCCCTGTTATTTGTTTTCTAGAGCATATGTAACACAAAATCCTATGGATTGTACTTGGCTGTGCCTAGTTGCGAGCCCCACAGAAGTCCCTCAATATCCGACTCCAGCATCCTTGTGACATCTTCTGGTAGCTTTCAGATGTAAATGTATTCAACCCTCCAGTTTAAAAGTGAAGTTTTGTTTCTCTAACCTAAAAGAAAATTAGGTGAACTTTTCAAAAATGACTTTTATTTTTCAAATTTTGTGCAATGCCTGACTTCACCTGACACCACGCAGTGCCAACATGCAATGTCAGAGAAGATTCTGCTTATAATTCCAGCTAACCCTGAAGGAGGAATTGCTGGAAAGCTCCCAGTAGGCTCTCTCATGAGACTTCCAGACAAATTTTGCAGACCCCAGAAGTCTGGATAGAGTATCTAACCATCAGCTATGAGACTAAGGCCAGATTCTATTCTCATTTATACTGGTGTAAATCAGGAGTAATTCACCTGAACTGAATGGAATGGCACCAGTGTAAAATCCGTATAAATAAAAAAGAGGAGACTCAGATCTCTGTACATTCATTATTGGTTTATTTGTTTGTTTTAGTATCACCCACCATGTGCTAGATACAGTTCAAACATTCAAAGAAATAATGCTTGCTCTAAAGGACTTATCAGTTAAAAGGACAAAAAAGAGGGTGGGGGAGGAATATAGGATGCAAGTAAATTGTTCATGATGATGACGGCTTTGTCTAGATAACACTGCAGTTTTGATCTACTTGACAATGGAAGGGTTGGTTCCTGGAGTGTGTGTAATTACATATGTACACCATCCCCAATTTGCCCTGAACTCTGCCCTGGAACTGTGCTGTTAGTAGTCAACTGATTTCTTGTAAGTATCTTTCGGGTGCTTATCCTAACTATGATGAATCACCAAACCCTTTGAATGCCGCCCAGCAGTAGTTTTCAATAAGATTTCTTAGTTGACAATGATTCTCAGTTTTTTTTGTTTTGTTGAAGGGATATTATGGCTGGTGGCTTCCTAGTCTGAGCAGCAAGATCATGATGATTATGAATTTGTTGATTTATATGGTGTTAGTGTTCAAAATGTGCTAAGCCTTGTACAAACACAGGAAAATAAAGTCCCAGCCCTGACGAGCTAACAGGCTAACCAGACTGTTGAAGGGTGGGCAGAAAGAGTAGTGCATGCCTCCAAAGTGATGGGGATGATGGCACCACACATTATGTTTGTTGTAGATTTTCGGGTCAGACATACGAAGGTATTTAGGCACCTAAAGATGCAAATAGTTGCCCAATGGGATTTCCAAAAGCACCTAAGGGGGTGAAGTGCCTAACTTCCAATGGGAGTTAAGCATCTAATTCACTTAGGTGCTTTTTGGAAATCCCATTAGGTAGCTATCTGCATTTTGGGGACCTAAATGCCTTTGCCAATCTGACCCTTCACTATTTTGTAAAGTCCTGATTATATGCTTGTTTTATTTTTACTATAAAACATTCATAGAAGGGTCACTCACTGTGACTGAAGTAAAGGGGGGAATGATGGGACAAGATTGTGGATGTAAGACTGAGTAAAGGAGAAGGAAAATATGGGAGAGAGGTAGAAGGCAGGGCCGGATTAAGGCCCTGGGTGGGAAGGCCTGGGGCTGCCACTCTTGTGGGCTCCCTCCCCACTATAGTGGTGCCCCTCCTTGGGGTGGGGCACCTGGCCCTGCCAGCCCTGGGAGGCAGGGTCACAGACTGCAGGCCAGTGCTGCTGTGGCAGGAGGTCTCTGGGACGGTTCTGGGGGAGCCCAGCTATGTTGCTGAGGGGTCTCCAGGCAGGGCCAGATTAAGGGGCCTTGTGATCCAGGCAGCCCATCACTGTGGGCCGTAGGCCTGGGGTTCCAGCCCCCCACCATGGCTGCCTGCAGGCAGGCTGGCACTCAGGGGGGAGGGAGCCTGGGGCCAGAGGCCACTCTCCACAGTGTTCTCATCTTGGCCCTGATCTGGTTGGTCTGCCCTGGAGGTGGGGCCAGCTGGCACGTGATGCAGCCTCTGGTGAGGTCCCCAGGGCCACGGGCCCTGGAAGGCCATGCCGGGCCCCACTCTGCATGCCAGCCAGCCCCGCCCCCATAGCAGAGCGAACATGCAGTGGCCCACCCTGCTCTGGGTTTGGGCCAGCTGGCCGGGAGTGCCTGGAGCATGGCCCTGCCCCTCTAGGGCCTTCCCAGTGCCCCCCTCCAAGCCTCGCCAGCACTGAGCAGGGTGGCAGGGGCCTCTTTAGGCCAGGGACCAGGGCTTCCACCTCTATAGCCCCTTTGTTGATCCAGCCCTGGTAGAAGAGACAAAGGAGAGAGGAGAAGGTTATGAAGGAGAATAAACAGCAAGAGCCAGGTTGGGCAGCTAAATGCTACCAGTAGTAGGGAGAGGGGTGGGATGAAGGGAGGTGAACAGTGTCTTCCCAGGGAATTGAAATGGCGGTGGGTGTTTGAATTTACTCGGGGGGGGAGGGATATTGAGGGATGAGACTGTGGTGGTGAAAGTAGGCTGTATGCCACCACCATAAAAACTGAAAAGTGTTTCACGAACATTGTATTAGATTTATCTCATGATACAAATTTATTCAAGTTAAGTACGTCCAAAGGAGACTGTGAAGAGTTGCATAGGGATCTTACAAAATTGGGTGACTGGGCAATAAAATGGCAGATAAAATGTAGTGTTTATAAATACAAAGTAAGGCACATTGGAAAATGGAATCCCAGCTATACATATAAAGTTATGGGATTTAAATTAGCTGTTGCCGCTCAGGAAAGACATCTTGGAGTCTATTATGGATAGTTCTCTGAAAACATCTGCTCCATGTGGAGTGGCAAGCAAAAAAGCTAGAGACATGTTATGAACCATTAGGAAAGGGATAGATAACAAGACAAATTTATCATAATGCCACTATATAAATCTATGGTATGCCCACCTCTTGAATACTGCATGCAGATCTGATTGCCCCATCTCAAAAAAGATATACTGGAATTGGAAAAGGTACAGAGAAGGGCAACTATAATGATTAAGGGTATGAACACCTTTCATCTGAGGAGAAATTAATGAAACTTGGATTTTTCATCTTAGATGACTAAAAGGGAATATGATAAAGATCTATAAAATCTTGACTGCTACGGAGAAAGCAAATAAAGTAATGTTATTTAATATTTTACAATACACAAGAACTAGAATCACCAAATGAAATTAATAGGCAGCGGGTTTAAAACAAACCAAAGGAAGTATTTCTTCATACAACACACTGTCAATCTGTTTAACTCTTTGCCAGGGGATGTTGTGCAGGCCAAGACTATAACAGGGTTCAAAAAAGAATTAGATAAGTTTATGGAGAATAGGTCCATCAGTGGTATTAACTGGGATGGGCAGAGATGCAACACCATGCTCTGAAATGTTCCTAGTCTCAGTTCACCAAAATATGGGACTACACAACAGAGGATGAATCGCTCCATGATTTCCAGTTCTGTTCATTCCCTCCCAAGCACCTGGCACTGGCCACTGTCACAAGACAGGTTACTGGGCCAGATGGACTATTGGTCTATCCAAGTATGGCTGTTCTCAAGTTCTTATGTAAAAATTAATTAGAACATAATGTTTAGTTCAGAAACTCTTCAAGATAATGACCTCTCAGTAATGACCTTGGCAAACAAGCATTTTAAAAAATCTTGGCCTACTTGGAAACATATATTTATATGTTTCCCAGTCACAAATCTAGCATTCTGAAACAAAGTCACTAAAACACAGTCCAACAAACAGTGTTCCTTTAACGTGCACTTCAAATTTCCAACCGCTGACTACATTTGTAACACTGCATATAACTAGTTGACAACTGAGGGGTGCTGGAAAAACTTGTATACCTCCCCTCTGGGGTGTAGGGAAATCCTTGGAGATGAAAAAACAATGGTAATACAACAGAGTCCAAAGGCCAGATCATCAGACTTGATAGCTATGTTCACTGCATCTCCTTGAGGTCCTAGGTGACTTTCAGCCAACCCTCCTCATTTCGGAATCTTGGAGGCTGGTTTAACCACAGACTTGCTTCAACTTGCAGCTGAGAGACCGTGTCAGAATGCAATATGCCCCGGCCATGCTGTCTCCAGGACACTCTGTACTCTGGGTATCTGGGAAAGCAGGAACTTCTGACATGTGGACTCTATGCCACCCAGAGATTCTCCTTCACTTCTCAATGTGGGATCTAGGAGATACTTCAGGTTTCAGAGATGGGATGTCAGGAGATTCCTGTGTGCTGTTGTTCCCCATGTAAAAGAGAGGCCACTGGGCCATTGCTTGGGCCACAGTTGTGCCTTCAATTCCTAAACGAGCTTCTGGCAGGTTTGCTTTGCAAAAATAAAGGGAAGGCAATCAATGCTTGAGCTGGAACAAAAACAAAGGAAATGTACCTGAGTGTATAACTGAGATAAAAGCACTTTCTTGTACGTTGCTGCTCTGGTTATATCTACTGTGGCCTTTTCACTCTTTCTCAGAGGATTGTAACATTTCACTGTGTGGCAGCCTGTATCCAGCCTGTCTGATATGGATTTTTTTCTGCTGAATAAATATTAATGGGTAGGTCATTTATAGGGATTGAACATGGAATCAAAGAGTCTCATGATTTTAGTTTCAGAGATTTTAAGTGTATTCCCCACAGAGGCCTACTCACGAATCCTCATTAAGGAAGGATTTCAGTAATTCTTTTCCTGACTAGAGCCATCACTATTGCTGTTGAATTTACATGGCAGGCACTCAGATACTCTGGTGATTGGTGGTGGTATGTTACAGAGCATGCATACCATACATCCACCCTGCCTCTTCCACAAACGTAAGACACTCTGAGATCTTCTTACTTGAGAAGAATGGCAGATACTTTATTTTCAGTGTCTCAATCCCTCCACCAATATACCTCAGTGCATCCACACCTTCATGCTGTTTCCTACCTTTCTGGCCCTTTCTCTTCAAAGGGTGGGATTGTGGTATATTGAGTGCCCGTTGTTAAGGTCTTCTCGCCTTGTCTCTCTCATTCTACTTCCTGCTTGAGCACTTTCATCCTGTGTTCTTGTTAAACTACTTACCTGACTAATGGGCTAATTAGCTTATTACTTTCCCAACCCTACTTTGGCCTAGTAATGAGGCACATCCTAACCAATTAAGCTTTCTCCAAAGGAACTTAATTAGTGACCAGAGTGCTGACTTATGCTCCATCTTTCAGCAATCTGTTACATAGTATAGAACCCCAACATAGCTACATAGATGGACAAACAGACTGTGTGCTAAAGTAGCCTAAGCAAAGATATCTAAAAGGCCTGCTTATTGTGATAAAGTAGTAATAGTAGTACTAAATGTGCAGTTTGAAGTCTTTAAGCCTACAACTGAGTGATTAATGGCATATGGTATATACAAATATTTTGGCTAGGAGAAGATGGAAGAGACATTACTTTCAGGTAACAGGATTTACTCAGATGTCAAATACCTATGCAATTGTGTAACAGGAAAAAAAATCTCGTTTAGTACAAGTTCATGTCATGTGTGTCTTTTGTCTCATGGTTAATGAAAGAAAGGAAGCAACTTTCTTATGTATAACTACACAGCTCCACTGGAAAAGCAGAGGGAATGACACACAAACACACACTCTCTGTGGAATCATGCTCTCTCAGCAGTACCTCACACTGCTTTTTCCTCTAAAAGGCATCAGAAAAATTCTACCATGTTGCAAATCCAGGTCATTTAGCAACACTGTATAACTTTTACTACCTGTTCATGCTTACCGATGTCTTATTGTTTCCTTGTACTCTGCTAGGAGTCTGTATCTATTTGTTGTCTCTTGTCTTGTATTTAGATAATGAGCTCTTTGGTGCAGGGACTGTTTTTTTTGTTCAGAGTTTGTACAGCACCTAGCACACCAGGGCTGGAACTCCTAGGTGCTGTCATCATTACCATGATCATTTCAGTTTAGTGCCGCACTAGCAAGGCTTTCCATAGTACTCACCCAAGTGTTTGTGTTTAACCAATTTTTACTTTATTATTCTTTCTATTTATATAAAACTCTCTCTTTTGTTTTGCTTAAACCAGACAGAACTGGGTATCTGGTTATTCTCTATGGGACTTGTTGGCTGGCACATATGGAGAAAATAAAGTTCTGATCTTGGGAAAGGCAGAGGTAGAGGAAGGAAATTGTACCTGCAAACTGGGTCAAAGTTATGAAAAGAATCATGGTCTTCTTCCAAAGGAGCACGGTAGCACAGAATGGCTGGAAAGGACCACTATGGAAATGAGAAAGGATGAATAAGCTAAGAGGCAAGAGCTACAATAAGTAGGTTCAGTGGAGATTTCAGAGTTGATCTCCCATCAGGTACATGCATACATCATAGTATGAAGGCAAAAGGAAGGAGGAAATCATTTCTGCAGTGTGCACCTACAACTGGTCTCTCCCCCTCCACCTCTTTTTGGGGCTTCATAGATTTTTTTCAGGGAAGACAGTTTTCTCTCATGGGCTCTCTCACTCTCAAAGGTCAGTGACTACATAAAAGTAAAAAAATTATTTAAAAATTGAGAGGAAAAGCTAATAGGAGGATATCACTTAATGAGGGGAGCTCAGAGAAGTATAAGACTGGAGGGATCTCGAGAGGTCATCAGGTCCAGACCCATGTGCTAACCAAATGAACCTAGATCATCCCTGACAGGTATTTGTCCAACTTATTCTTAAACACCTCCAGTGATAGGGATTCCACAGCCTCCCTTGGTAACCAGTATGAAATATCCTTATAGTGGAAAGTTTTTCCTAATATATAACTTAAATTTCCCTAGCTGCAGATTAAGTCCTTGGCCGTAGAGAACACTTGATCTTCAGCCTCTTTGTAACAGCCTTTAACCTATCTGAAGGCTGTTATTGGGTTTGTCTTCAAACCTCTTTCCTCAGAATGAAGCATGCCTGTTTTTTTAACCTTTCATCATTCACTCCCCTACTAAATCACATGAGCTCAGAGACTTGCCGACAAAAGCAGGACATTTGGCTTTCCACAGTAGGTTAGCCTTTAACCTGGACAAATCAGCCCACCTGGGGATCAGCGCCTATAGTCTTTCCCCAGTTTGTGCAGCAGGAAGGGAAGGAGTCTGGCTCAGGCCCTGTGTGTTCCGTTCACCAAAAGTGACCTTTCACTGCAGTGTTCCAGGAAGCAAGCAGCTGTGTCGGCAAGTGAAGTGCAAGCCAGCAGATGGGGGCAAAGTACAACATCTCCAGCTTTAATATAAAAGACAATCCTGAAGGCCTGAATAGAGCACAGGGGATATAATTTGTCAATGTTTCTTAATATTTTAAATCATCTAAAGTGACCTTTAAAAGGAAAAGAATTGGACATGTGACTTTAAAAAAAAAAACAAATCATTCTTTATATTGTAAAAAGATGTGAAAAGTGGTTTGTTTGGGACCTTCTTGTTTTGTTTTTAATTGCGATCTTGTTGGCTCTGAAAGATTCCATAGTGAGTGGAGACTGAAACGTAAGCTTTGATTTAAAAACTGTTTTCCTTTTACTCATAATTGTGAGAATAATTTTGAAAACATAAACTGAGCATAACAGATCTATTACTGTCTACCTGAGTCTGCTGTCAACCTGAAACAATAGCCCAATAGACATGAATGGTGCAGTTTGCAAATCTCAGAGCTATAAACACTGAAGTCTAAAAATGACAGCTTAAATGTCAATATAATTAATAGGTCGGCAACTGGTGCTTTTGGCAGAAAGAAACAAGGAGGCTGGTGGTACTTTTGAAGACTAACAAATTTATTTATCGCATGAGCTTTTGTGGGAGAAATCCCACTTCGTCAGATGCTTGAAGATGGGGAACTTCTCCATCTAACATTCTTATCCCATGATCCCAAACTGCTGTTCCAAGGGCTGCTCTGAAGTGCCACAAAATCCAAGAATATTGACACAGAATTTAGATCCAATTTGCCGAAGATTACATGTGGCCTTTCTTATAGCTGAGTTTAAACACAAAAGGGGATAGATCTGATTTAAAGTGTCATTGTTAAGTAGGTTACAACCAAAATTTCAGTTTTGTTTTAAAATAAGAGGGAAATGAAAAAGGAAATTGAAGGTGAATGTACCAATTAATACAATAGATCCCTGGAATGTTGGAAATTCTAAAACAAGAATCCTTTTACAAGCAACAAGAGATCTAGAAACTGAAACGCATTAAAAATAGAAAGTGAAATTGGCTATAAACTGAAACTGACCACTTCACTTTCATTGAGCAATATGCAGGATGCAAACAAACAACACAAATGGGAAAAAATAAATTCTGTTTAAAAAATGCTTTCTGTTTTCATAAAGCGTTAGGAGTTTTAACTGTGTGTGTCTTCATGAATTATGTTCATTCAGATTTGGGAAGGTTTTAAAACTGCTCTCCAAAACCACAGCTGTTTCTGTGTTATAACCAAAGGAAGAACTCCTTTATGTAGCTTATTTCTGATACTTCCATGTAGTTGGTGCTCTTTTCTTTCTAATGAGAAAATAGATCTGGAAATGGAGCTCCTTTCCCAAAAAGCACTAGAAGAAAATTAAACCATACTGAAACTTTGTGGTAAGGATGTGAATAGGTCTCCCTTATTGTTGATTTGTGATACAATAGACAATGCCAGCAGAGGAAACATTCTCCTTAAACAGGTTTTTTTTGCTTACTCCAGTGTTGCACTACGGAACGAAAACATACTGTGGAAAGCTTTAATGATAAAATTATCTTCTTTCTCCTTTAAGTCGCAGATGCGTCTTTTTGTTATATATATTTACCTGCTTAAAAAAACAGCAAGTGCCATTTGCTGTATTCCTGGGGCAGAACAGGAAATTTCTCCTGACATGCAGTGACAGCTCAAAACATTCAACTTCTTTGGAGGTTAGCAACATGAGTAAAGAGAGGAGCAGATTGGCTAGGTCATAGGTAAGAGACCCATCCTCTTCCAATGAGATTTCACTTTTTAGGTTGGGTCTCTGGAATTCTAACACTGCTGTTAGGCCAGGAACAGAGATCCTCATGCCTGTGGTATTTGCTCAGAGGGCATGACCACTTCGGGCAAGTCTTTCATGTGAGTCAGCTTTAGCTGATCCATGGGAAAATTCCTTTGTGTTGTCAGGCAGGGTTTGTTCACAGTTTCAAAGGATAATCCGCCTGAAAGGAAAATACATCTAAATTTTAGCATATTTGGGTCAACTGTTCAATTAAATCTAGTACAATGCAAAGGATGTTCATTTTTCTTTGAGGGGCTACTTTAATAAAGAGACTCATCAATCAGAAACCTGTGGCCTTTAAAAAAGCTCCTTTTCATATTAGATTCCACATGAGCTTAGCTCAAATGAACTATTCCTGTGTGGAACTGCAGTCAAATTGGTCTTATAAAATAAATAAAACTTTTCTATGCCAGAGAAGGCAAACTAAGGGGCTGATCCTGCAAATGCTTATTCAGGTGAATAGACCCTCCCCACATTAGTGGTTTCAATGGTACAACACATGACCCTGTACTCACTGAAGTCAATGGCAGTTTTTTCATTGATTTTTGGGATCAAACACCCAGGTGCTCAGTATGCAGGATCGAGCTGTTAGTTGAATAATCAACTCCTTAATCATCCACAGGCAAACAATCAAAACGCCTCGCTTTCCCCCTCCTGTCCACACATGGCTTACTGAAAGCCAAAGAGGTACAAGTGAGACAGAAATCCGGTGGGCCTTGAGCATTTGTACTGGGTTTCCTCTGAAATGAATGGGAGTCACCAATGAGCTTCTAAAGACAGAATCTGTCCCACATGTCCTAACTTTATTCTAAAGATATTTGTGGTCTTTATTAACTAATACAGCTCCAGACCCTGCGTCCCTCATTGCCATTCAGCAGATCCTCACTCCAGGCTACACAGTAACTGCACAGTTTATCGTGAGTAAGGAACAGCACAAAGCTATACAACCCCAAGCTATATTATAGCTCCTTCCCTGGTCTCCCCCACCACCCGAACACACACTTTGCTCTGCGGGAGAAATACAGCAATGCACTCTTTCATGGAACAGCACAGCCACCACTGTGTGCCCACCCAGGTACCTGAGCCAGTGATCAGAGGCAAGGTAGAACTCTCTCTACTCCCCATCCACTTGATCACAGTGGGGAGTATCAAACAAGCAACCTCTGTCCTCCCCTCTGCCACATAGTAGCAATCTGGGTGGGCAGGGAGCTATTGGAGTCCTTCTTCCATCTCACTTCCCTGTGTGGCCAAGCAAGAGCTGTGACAGTCTCACCTTCCATGAACAGTCCTGTTGAAATCAGTGGGACTATTCAGGAAATCAGGTATTATGCAGCATGAGGATGAGCCACAGAATTCAACCTTAGTCTTTTTGTTTTGTGTTTGTGCCGTGCAGAGCACAATGAGGGCCTGGCTCCTGACTGGACAAATTATTAGTAGTAGCAGAAGTAATAATAAATGTCCCTATGTGCCTGTAAGACTCCTTCTGGAGCTATGATAATAATAAATATTCACATGGAAGGTCTACATGATGTGCCAGAAATAATATGAGGATTTATGCTTATCATATTCTGTTGTAACGTTCTCTATTTGTTCCCTTGGATATGAGGACATAGTGTACTGGGATACTTAGGGGTCTAACTCTTCCTTGGAAGTACAGGCCTAATGCTGAGAGGTAAGTATGAAGGTACACTGAAGAAGGAGCAGGTATCGATCTGTGCATCGAAACAAAACCACAGAAAGTCTATACGGTCTGAAGTCCTACTTTGCATTCACAGAGTGCATCTACACTTACAAATTAAGTCGAATTAAGGAGGCTTAAGTCGACTTAATTTATTCTGCATCTGCACTGGGCTTTCCTTAATTTGACTTAAGCTGCTCCTTGAGTTGAATTAAGGAAAAGTTAGTTTGAATTAATAACACTTCGTTTTAATTCAAACTAGCACTTCAGTCGACTTTATTATGTTGACTTAAGCCAGTGGAGATGCGGAGTAGTGCCCAGGTGGACCTTTTTATGTTGACTTAAAACCTTAAGTCGACTTAATAAGTTTGAAAAGGGGCCACGTCTACACTTGAAAAGTTAAGTCCACTTCTGTTAAGTTGACTTAATAAGGTCCACTTTAAGTCAACTTAGTCGACCTTATTAAGTTGACTTTATAAAGTCGACTTACCTTTTCAAGTCTAGACATAGCCGTAGAGCCTAAGCCCTGAAGTCTATTGTGAACGTCCTGTATAACAAAGGACATAAAAACTTCCCCAAAATAATTCCCAGAATATATCTTTCAGAGGAACATCTAATTTTGATTTAAAAATTGTCTGTGTGGTGGAGGATCCATCACAACCCTTGGTACATTGTTCCAAAATTTAATTACCCTCACCATTAAAAATGTATGCCTTCTTTCCAGTGTGAATTTGCCCAATTTCAGCTTCCAGCCATCGGGTCATGTTATACTGAACCCTGCTAGACAGAAGAGTTCATTATTAAATATCGGTTTCCCCATGCAGGTACTTATAGATTTCAATCAATTCACTCTATAACCTTCTCTTTGTTAGACTGAAGTAGCTCAGTCTTTTTAGTTTATCACCATAAGGCATATTTTCTAATCCTTTAATCATTGTCAAGACTCTTCTCTGAACCCTCTCTGATTTATCAGTATCTTTTCTGAATTATAGGCACTGACCTTGACACAATATTTCATCGGTGGTCACATCAGTGCCAAATAGAGAGAGAAAATAACTCTCTACACCTAACTCAAACGTCCTGTTTAGGCATTCCAAGATTGTATTAGGTCTTTTGGTCACAGCATCACACTGGAAGCTCCTGTTCAGCTGATTATCCACCACAATCCCCAAGTCTCTTTCAAAATCACTGCTTCCCAAGATAGAGTCCACCGTCCTGTAAGTATGGCCTATATCCCTTGTTCTCAGAGGTGCACATTTACATTTAGCCATATTAAAAATGAATGTTATTTACTTTCATTGAACCAAGACCTTCCATCAGAGCACTTGATGCACTTAATTAAGTCTCATTGCACCTGTGTAAGATCAGTATTGTTCCCATTTTACAGTTAGGAAAATTGAGGCACAGAGTAGTTAAATGAGTTGCACCTGTGAAGGGCTAGGAAGATGCTTCTCTAATAGCTAAATTATTGTATATTTCTCCACAATGGGGTTTCTTTTGCTTTCCTTGAAGCATCCACCAGAGATGTGATCCTAGACTCTATGAACCACCGCTCTGATCCAGTGTAAAAATTCATATGTTCTACATGGAAGAAGAGGGAAAGATCCAAGCATTCAGTGAATGAAGAACATGTAAACTGGAAGTGGGATACAAAAGTTCCTACCTGGTATAAATTATCAGAGTTCTCTTGACTTCAGCAGAGTTATGTCAGCCTGCACCAGCTGAGGTTCTGGCTGTTAGATTATCACAATGACTCAGTGAACAGAGAGGTCAAGGGATACATTGCTAATCACAGCTTTTGTCTTTTGCTGCCCCCTGCAAAGCAAGTTTCTAGCCCTTTTCCTTGTGAAGATAACCTTCAAAACCCACTGTGGTTGAAGTCTGTCAAGGTGATTTTTCCTATAAATACAGTGTTATTTACAGATCAGATATGCACACACACCCCTTCTGCAGACACTTGGAGCTGGCTCTGGACTGGAACCTGTGAAGGTCAAAGCTGAAGAGCCATCATTGATTTTTGGTGGGTGAGGACCCAAAGAATCATAAGAGGGAGGTTTGTCTGATGATTAAGGGTGTTAGTCTGAAACCCAGGCAATCGCACATAAGATTTCTTGCTCTGCCACAGACTTCCTGCATTGTCACTCTGGGCAAATAGCGTAGGCCAGATTTTTAAAGGTATCTAGATGCCTAAAGATGCAGATAGGTGCTTTTGGAAATCCTATGAAGCATCCATCTGCATCTTTAGGCACCAGATACCTCTGAAAACCTGACCTTTAGTCTCTCTTTGCCTCATTATTCCACATGTAAAATGGGGATAATAATACTGGCCTTCCTCATGGGCTGTGATGAAGATAAATTTTGAGATTGTGAAGCACTTGGATACTATGGTAATGAGGATCATATAAGGACTTTCTTAGACAGCTATTGGTGACAAGCTATGAAGCTAAATGCTCATTCTGAGTTTCTGACACATTTCCTTATCAGAACATTTACTTTATAAGAGTTGCTTATTTTTCAATACGTCCTGTTGAAATCAATAGTGTTACCAGTGGAGTATGGGGAGCAGAATCTGATCCTAAGGAACTCAAAGACTTTTTTTTTAAAGTGAGCTATTCACTGACCATCCTTTATTCAATGAGCTTCGACTGGTGTGTGTGTGTGTGTATAGGTGTGAGTGTGCAAGTTATCTGTGAAAACTTCACTGTTTGCAATTTTATTCATAATTTGAGATAACGTGACAAAAGTTTGGGGCAAGCTATGGATTGCTCATTAGTTCCAGTGGGGTAGCTGTGTCAATCTAGTTCAGCAAAACAAACAAGGAGTCTTGTGGCACTTTTAAAAACTAACGAATTTATTTATCGCCTGAGCTTTCTTGGGATCTTCAAAGCACCTGACAAAGTGGGATTTTCACCCACAAAAGCTCATGCAATAAATAAATGTTAGTCTTTAAAAGTGTCACATGACTCCTTGTTTGTTATGGATGGCTCATGAACTATTTTCTTGGCTGCTGTTTCGTATATTTGCTGTTCTCAGAAATGTTTGTAAATACTTTTATGCAATAGTCACCAATCTTTAACTTTAAGAAAGATAAACCAAACTTGGTGGGAAAGCTGCAGTGTGGTCTTGCAAGCACAAATCACTGGAACTCTCTTTTTTTGTAGGAGAGGGATCAGCATAGAAAGCTTTTTAATATGACATACAAAAGACTTTTCATCAAGAACCCTGTCTATGCAGAAATTAGTAGGGAAAGGGAAAAGTCTTGTTCTCCTTTTCAAATTGAAGAAACACAATACATAGTGAAATCCTAGCTGCTCTTTTATCTCCCACATTTTGCAGATGCAAACTTTCATCTTTAATTCTTAGTGCAAAGCAGAGATCCTACAATGAGTTCTGTGGGGAGAGACCCTGGAGTCCTATATGGGCAAACCATTCTTCCTGTATGGAGCCACACTGAAGTAAGGGGGCTATGATGCACTGGTGCAGGAGTCCACTGACACATAGTTCAGCACAGTACTGTGCCCTACATCACTTAGACACTGTATTGTGAGCACAATAAACAGATTCACAGGCATATAGAGTTCCAGTTTTGCTTCCTCTGGAATCAGTGTTAAAACTACAATTGACGTCAGTGACGAAGAACTGGGATCTAAGTGAAGAAAACTTCAACTACAAATTACAGGAACAAAATACCAGACCTACTTAAGGCTGTGATGAAAATTTGGCCCTTTGTCTGATTCTCATGAATATAGTTCTTGCTATGAACTATGGAACATACTTATGTGCAAATCATGCTCAATTTTGTATACATTTATGTGTTATTCATAATAATTTTTTGTTGTATTCATGGAGTAGGAGGGCCCTCCAGTGGCTAAAATAATTCCTGTAAAGTCCCTCTTTTCCTTTTTTTTCCTCCAAAACTTGTATGGCTAGGTGTTTTCACCATATGGCAAAGGTGTTGGGTTCAAATCCTATAGGAGTTTTTTTCTAAACTTTCTACTACATATTTTTCTTATGTACTCAATGAGACAGGGATCCTCTGGGAAAAAAAAAGCAAATAAAGACTGTCTCATAATGTTACATACAAGGGGGTCAAATCAAGGTGACACAAGCAACTTTAATTCTGACATTTTGTAAATTCTGAGTGTTGATTTTCCCGCCTTAAAGTTCTTTTAACAAAGGTTTGTGTGTGTGATTGTGATTTACACTGGTAACCTCTCATTGGAGGAGGCCCTAGCTTTATAGCTGTTTGTGAATATACTTTGTCCCACTTATGGGGCTCCAAGACTAGAACTAGTAATACTGGTACCAAAGGCTATGTCTACACTGGCAAGTTACTTCGAATTAAGGAAGCTTAATTCGAACTAACTAAAGCCATGGCTACACTAAACTTTAATTAGTTCGAATTAAGGGCTTCCTTAATTCAAACTAATAACATCAAATAGGGTATTAGAAGTAAGGGTTAATTCAAACTAACTAATTCGAATTAACCAATGTGGCCATGTTAATTCGAACTAATTTCTTAGCTCGAACTAACCGGCCCATTGAAATCAATGGAGATCGCTAATCTATATAACTAAACCACAGTTGTATATATGCACGGAGGGTCCGGAGGGCAGTCCCATGGGCGTGGGTTCTGGGGGGGTGGGTGGTCCCATGGGTGGGCGGTCGGTCACATGGGGGAGAAGCGGAGGTTCTGGGGGGAGGAGTCTCCTGTGGGGGGGGGGGCGGTCCCATAGGGCAGGGGGGTCCTTACCCGCCAGCTCCAGGCACATCCCCGCTTGGCTCCGCACAAAGGCTCTGGCCCCCCCGACCGTCGCTCCGTCTGCCCGGCCCTGCCGAGGAGGCGGCCGCGCCCGGCCCGGCAAGAGGCTCCATCTGGCCCCGCGAAGTGACCCAAGCCGGTGCCGCGCAGCGCCGCCCCTGGCCAGGAGGGGGAACTGCAGCCTGGGGGAGCGCTGAGCAGGGAGTGGGACAGGTGATGGGGCGGGGAGCTGGGGGGCACTGCGGAGGATATGGGGGGCAGGTGATGGGGCGCTGATGAGGGAGTGGGGGGCTGGTTTGAACTAAGCAAGTGTCATGAAAGTTCATTCGAACTAATTTTAGTAAGTGTAGACATAGCCAAAGAGTGCCTGTGCAGGGGTGATTCTTGTGATAGGTAGCTGACTTGTTCACCTCCAGCTGTTAACTTGTATGCTACCATATACATTTCCAAGGCCTATTGTCCTGAGCCTGCAAATGTTCCCCCAGTAGTACCACTTCTACACTTAAAGTCACTCTTCTGAATAAGTGATTGCAGGAATGGGGACTAGGTTTGGATTGGAACTAGCAACCCAGTGGCAAAAGGCTTCTAAATTCCATTAATACTGTCCAGAGATATCAGCTCCCTATTACACGCATTGGGCTACAAGTCCTAAGCAAAGGGCAGGGCTTCATTGCCCCAAGAGCACATCAGAAATTATATTGTGAAACAGAGAGGAGCCATAGTATGGTCCTTCCCACCACTCTTATTCCAGTCCTACATCTGTTGCACATTATCTCCCCTTGCTCATTGGCTCAGCTAGGCTGGCTGTTGCATTGTGGGTTGGGTGATCAGAGACAGGGCTTCTACCTGTTGTCGTCACAGCAAATAGAGAGGTTAGATAAAAACATAAAATACTCTTGCTGGATGCTTGCAATGTAACATGACATTTATCCTTAACATCCAGAACAATCACACACAGTGACCAAAACAGAGGGACAGAATGTCTTTGCTTAAAGCAGAGGAACAACTCACCCCAACTTGCTTTCAGCTAGCTGTTTCCAGACTAACTCTGCTGCTCCTATGTCTACACTAGAAAAGTTAAGTCGACTTTATTAAGTCAACTTAATAAGGTTGACTTAACTTTTCAAGTGTAGACACAGCCCCTTTTCAACCTTATTAAGTCGACTTAACACTTTAAGTTGACTTAATAAGGTGGATTTAGGCGCTAATCCCCATCCACACTGGCTTAAGTCGTCCTAATAAGTTAAATCGAGGAAATGCTTAAGTTGATTTAAGGAAATGCTTAAGTTAACGTAAAGAAAGCCCAGTGTGGACGCGGAATAGTTTAGGTCGACTTAAGCCTCCTTAAGTCGACTTAATTTGTAAGTGTAGACGCACCCCTAGAGCCTTCCCTACACAGTGCCAGGGCTCAGACCCTACACAGAGCCACCAAATGAGCACCACTGGACTGTATTAGGCTGCTTGATTGGCTACTCCACCCAACTGATGGGAAGAATCAGCACATTGGTTCTTATGCTGGGCAGCAGCCATGGCTGCTCAAAGCATTTGTTTTGGATAGTGTATGCTTATTCCTAGCCTTTTCCATGCCTTGGATTCAGCCTTGCCTTGCTCCAGGTAACCCAGTTCGGATCCTGGGCTCTAGAATCTCACTTCTGACTTGGGATTCTGGCTCTGGGCTCTGACTCCTGCTCTAACCACTAGGTTCCATGTCCAGGTCAGGTGACTTAGAGCAACCTAGCCTGCCAGCCAAACCAGGAAACCTTACCCCACTGCACACTCTTAAAGTGATAGCATGCAATTCCAACATAGTCCTCAATATACTATGATATCTACCCACTGTCTGGCAACCTGTGAGGAACAGTGGCCCTACAATGGAGACCTTCTTTCTTCTTCTTTCTCCATTACAGCCCCTGACACAGGTAGTCCATACATGGGAGACCTTACAACCCCTTCTCTTCTGTACAGGTCTGTAACAAAGAAAATGATTGTGCCTGTGGTGAGTTACTGATCCAAGTGTGACCAGTGAAAATTATTTAGGAAGATACATTCAGATCTTAACTTCAGATCCTGGATTCAGTTATTGGAAAGCATCAGAAAAATATTCCTTTTATTAATACTGCAGAATAATAATATTTAATGTAATTGTTATTAATATTTTAATAACTCCATAGTTTAATATTTCATTAATAATTTTCTATCTTTGATATATTTTATTTCCACTATAGTTTTTTAAGTTAAAGCGCTATTACTAGAACAAACAAGGAATCTAGTAGTACTTTTAAAGACTAACAAATTTTTATCGCCTGAGCTTTCATTATAGAAAATCCCACTTCGTCAGATGCCTGACTAGCACTCTTATCCAGGCAGAAGAGTGATGTAACCCAACACATCTCTACCAACAGACAGATGAAGGATGCTGCACCTGTAGGACAATTGTAAGGTGCTAACACTTAGGAAAGAAAAAACAAATGCAGAAATACCAAAGGGGGTATAACTGACTTGGCAGCAGCACTGCTGAGAAGGATCTGGGAGTTGTGGTTGATCACAATCTCAACATGAGTCACCAAAAAAAAAAAAAGCAAATGTAATTTTAGTTTGCATTAACAGAGGCATACCATTCTAGACATGCTAGTACTGCTTTGATCAGCATTGGGTAGGCATCAACTGGAGTACTGTGTCCAGTTTTGATTGTACAGAAAGGATGTAGAGAAACTGAAAAGGATCCAGAGGTGAGCAACAATGATCATCAAAGATGGAATACAAGTCATACACGCAAAGGCTGAAGGAACTTGATATGTTCAGTTTGTAAAATTAAGGGGGGACATGATAGCAGTCTTCAGATACTTGAAAGGGTGTCATCATTGGAGAAAAGTTGTTCTCTCTTGCCACAGACATCAGGATAAGAGGTAATGAGTTCAAACTGCAGCATAGCAGATTTTGGTTAAATCTCAGGAAAATATTCCTAACTGCAAGAACAATAGGACAACAGAACAGACTGCCTAGGGAGGTTATGGAAGCTCCTTCACTGAGGTTTTCAAAAGGGGCTAGCCGTCTGTCTCAGATGGTTTGGACACAACAATTCCTGCATCTTGTCAGGGGGTTAGACTAGCTCATCTTTGTGCTCTCTTCTAACCATATGATTCTGTGAGTCTAACAGTAAATATCACTGAAAGATTTTGACAGAAATATTCTTCTGAGAGCAGGTCTAAACATAATTTGCATTGAGATGACCCCAAATGTGAACATAGGGTCCTGTAGTGAATGCAGCTGTGTAACTATGAACAAGTGTCGTCATTCATTTTGTGAGTGCTGCCTTTTTAAAAGCAAAGGAGTTTTCCTGCCCTGCACATGGGCAGTGGCCATTTTGTATTTCATTTCAGAGGTGGGAGGTTGAGGAACGATTCTCTGTGTTGACTTTCCTGAAGATTTCATGAATGGCTTTTCTGTACAGCTGCTGCCCCATCCCTTGGTGGCATGTTATCATCTCCAAAGAGGAGTGGCCAGAGATCCCATTGTGGTGAACACTGTACAGACATTTAGGGAATGACAGCCTCAAACAGCTTACCTTCGAAACAGATAAGGCAGACAGAAGTGAAGTGCAGAGCCAAATTAATGTAGGGACTTTAGGAGCTGCAGCCCAGGGCTCTGGGCTAAGGGAGGCCCTCTTCCCACCTGCTTGCAAAAATAAATCTGGGGGAGCATCTCCTGCCTGAGTGCCAGGATGCCAAACTACATTGTGCTTGGGCTAGCCAGATTCTGCCTCCCCCACTCCCCCGGACCACAGCATCCAGCCTGAGTGCTCCCAGGGCCACAACCAGGACCCTGCACCACAGGGCCAGCTCAGCTCACCCCACCCTGCCATCGGGCTGGCCAGTCTGTAGTCATCTGGCCCACCTCTGGCACTGCTCCCTGGCCCACCTTCCTCCAAGGCTAGCCTCTCTGCCCCAGGCCCACAAACCAGCTTGAGTCACTGGGGACTAGGGCAGATTGACCAGTCTGAGGGCATCAATTCCCAGTCCCTGCCCCAGCTTGGAGCATTGCTGCACCGCCAGCCTGCCGTAGCGCTGAACACCAGCCCTGCCCCAACCTCAGGCTGATCACTCTGACCCACTCTGCTCCAGCCCTTGGTTGGGCATCCAGCCTGGTCAGCCCGCACCTGGACAGTCGCTTGCATCCCCTAGACTGGTTCAGCAAAGGCAGTCTAAAATTGCTGCCACTATATGGGGGAGGGGGAGTGCACAAAATCTCATAGCCCCAGGCCCACAGAAGCATTAATTCAATCCTGGTGACATTATTTGCCTGAGGTCACACAGCAATGCAGAGACTAGAATTGTCAGAGTTGTTAGAGGCCAATGCTCCATCTACCGGACAACACCGTCCCTCAGTGAGCCAGCTCTGCTGCTCAACGTGTGAAAAGACTGGCTACAGACCAACACCTTTTGGGGTGCTAGGCCATGTGCCCTCAAGGGAGTATGGAGAGAGCAGGTCTGATAAAATAAGAACCAGCCTCAAAACGATAATATTTCATTAAGAGCTGTTGGAAAATCCTGTGATCCCTATTCAGTTTTTATACACTCTCAGAGGCTTCACCAGAAGGGGCAGGTGCTCTGCAGCTTTGAAATTCAGGCAGCTCCTACTTAGGTGCCTCCCTATAGACTTTAGTTCTTCAGGTTAGGCACCCGAGTTTGAAAAATGTATCCTAGATAACGGAACAGTGACTGTGCTGTGAAACAGAGCAATTCATCAGTAGAAAGCTATGGGAGAAAGAACTAATCCACCAACAAGCAATGAATTTTTTGGAGGCCTGAGCCACTGTTCTTTCCCATTGTTTTTCATTTCAAGCACAGCCTCTGCCTTTCTAGCAAAGGCTAGAAGCCAGTTTCCCAAACAGTGCTAGAAAGGCATTTCTCACAGTATTTATGGCCCAACCGGAAGCCAGAAGAACCAGGAATCTTGTAAGGAAGCTCATTCTCATGAGATTTCTAGTCCAGTTTGCAGATTGAATGTGTTAGAACAGTTTTCAGAGGGTCCTAATGTGCTATGCTGTGTGCAAATGTTACTCTCCCAGACAATGGTGCTGTTTTAAACAGAAGCATTTTAATAAATTGTTTGCCAACATACAACAGCTTGCAACAGAACCTAGGTTTTAGCATCTGCTGGGAACACCACAATCTGCTGTGACCACCCCCAGCTCACCAAAGCTGTGTCCTCTTGGATGGCCACCAAACTATTATATAGGCCATATTTACATACACACTGTAACTTTTGAGAGTTGTGTCAACACACAGTAAAAGATAGTACCTGCCCCAAAGCACTTGTAATAAAAATAGGGAAGAACTGAAGGGTGCACTTAGGGGAAGTGACATGTCCAAAGTTACATAAGAGGTTAGTAGAAGAGCTGGAAAACAGAGCACACGCCTTCTAAGAATATGGCTATGCTGCAATCATAGCTTCTGTCTCGGGTCACTACTTATCCCTAATCGGGCAGGACGCTCCTAAAATTTCAAGTCCCGGTTCTAGGCAGAATAACTCCAGGACACCATTTGTCTGGGATTCCCTGTGGTGCCGCTCTGCGCCTGTTGAGGCTTAGGGGTGGCGCCAGCCTTTTCCAAGTGGGTAATGGACTGAGGTAGGTCTTAGCCCCCCACTTGCCACAAGGTCCCACCCCCACTCCCATTGCTCCCTGCAAAGCCTTACTCAAACCTGGCAAGAAGCTGGAGCTGGGCAGTATTAGAAGCTGTCCAGGGAGCCCGAGCTGCTATCGGGATCCCCAGAATCCCAGAACCTTCACCTGCCCCAAGGTGGCGTACCTGGGATGGTGGTGGGGGGGGGTGGAATATGGACCAGGAGCATTTTTTGGCACCCCAGTCTCCCACCCAGGGTGGGTGGAATGCCCAGAGGTTCCACAGTGTCCCAGGCTACCTCGGCGGCTCTTATCACAGCCTCTTTGAAGCAGATGCGCAAAAGAACAAATGGACACAAAACTGACACATTCAAATACCAACAGAGGAACACTTCACTCTTCCTGATCACTCCATTAATCATCTGTTACTAGCCATAATTAGGGCAAATGGATAACAAATCAAAGCTTCAAAAAGAAACTGCAACCTTGGAATTCATATGCAGATCTGACATCAGCAACTTAGGGTCAAATAGGGACTTTTTTTCCCCCCCCCCCCCCCATTACAACAGATATTTTGCTTTTCTTTTCTCCCTCACCTCCCTCTAATATGCTATTCTCCACTGTTTGAATCTAAACAATTACATTGATTTACTGTAACAGTTTGACCTGATCCTATGACTTCTACTTCCCTACATTTATTTTCTTCCCATTCATCTGGAAGTTCTCCATCTTCAAGTGTCTGATGAAGTGGGGTTTTCTCCCGTGAAAGCTCATGCGATAAATAAGTATGTTAGTCTTTAAAAGTGACACCACTCCTTGTTTGTTTTGCTGAACTAAACTGACACAGTTACCCCTTTGGTGCTTTTTATTGAATCACATTGCCCCCATTAGTTTGGCTATGGCTTGGAAAATCATCTGAGTTTCTGGATTCTTCCCTGAATCAAACTTGCCAGTATTCTGCAGTTGGCATGTTACTACTGAAAACTGATCTGAAAGAAAAACAATGACCTACATTTTTTGGCTTTATTTTCCACGGATGATGCCTATTCCCCTTTTTTCCATTTTCTGGATGTGCAGAAATACGGTACTGTATTTTGTTTGTGATTTAATTTCACATAAGAATAATGACTGAAATAAATTATTTCTGAGAAATGCCCAAACTGAAATATCTCATTCTTTGAGCTAGAAAAAGCAATCTGAATTAAGAACAGCTTTTTGAGCTAAACATATGGTTGCTTGGTGCCTCATGAATGTTTGAAGACTTTGACAGGCTTATTTTGAATCTACAAACTCAATCATTTGAACGATAACTTCTCAGATAAAAAGGCATAATATAGGGAGGCAAGATTTGCTAGGAGCTTCATAGGCCTGATCCAAATCCCCGATATTAGTGGAAGACTTCCAGTGATTTCAGGGGGCTGTGGAGCTGTCCCATTATTTGTATTTGATAAGGGAACATTTTCATCTTCCACCTGGTATTAACGGAAAAAAAACAATTCTGTGCCTATTGAAATCAATGATAAACATCTCATTCTTTTTAACTAAGGTTAGGATTGGGTCTTTATTTATATGTCAATTTAAAAGTTCCATCTTTCCAGCTGGGAAAATGCTATCTGACCACACTTGTTATGTACTGTACATTTTATTTTTGGATCAGAGTGCTAACAGTAAATTGAGAGAGGATTTTTTCCCAGCAGAAAAGACGTAGTGAATTTTTTCAGACATTCTTGGAATTAGACCAAGTTCTGAATTGGAGGCCACATACAATGGTGCACTTCTTGAAAGACACACACAAAAAATGGTGCCTCATTATGCAAGATGCTAATGATGATAATTAATAATTAGTATAATATTGCTTCAGATCCATTAGCATTAATGCAACTCCCCTGATTTATACTGTCTTAGGATCTGGCTTTGTTTTGTTAAGGTTGCACATTGCAAAAAGTCTTTGATTAATTTTCATTGACATTTTTAAGCAAATTCATTCCAACACTGAACATCTTTTTGTATTTGGCCTACCAAAATATCCAAGCAAAGAAATTTTCTGCAAGAAATGTTCAGCAAAATAGCAAATGTTGCAGAACTGCATAAAGTGTATTTGAGATGCACATTTGCTCTTTGCATTAGAACCTAACTCTAAAAATTACACTTATCAATTCAGGGAACAGAAACATATCCTCACATCATCTTGTTTCTAGTGAAATAGCTTGAAGTTCACATATCTGCAGCAAAACACTTATGTCTTAACTGAGAATTAGTTTGAGAATTAGTCATAGAAAATATCAATAAAATTGCTATTGGACAATTTGTAGAACTTTCAGAAATGAGCATTTCTATTCTCCAGGAAATTCTGACATATCAAAACTTGTTTTTGTCCCAAATCAGAAAAAAAAAAAAAATGTTCCATAGAATGTTTTAAAAGGGAATTGAACTATTGAAACCCTTCAATAATGTCAATTTGCTTTGTTTAAACAATCTCAAAACAATGTCATATAAATATTAAATATAATTATGCTATATAATAAAATTAATGGATTAAAGTAATAGGAAAGTCTACTTGAACTCAATTGAAGAGAAAGTCAAAATAAAACATTTTGACACTATTAAAACTAAGCATTGTTCAACTAGTCCTAGAGGGGAGAGTTAGAACCTTGCCGTGTCAGGCTATTTATTTCATATCATAAGAATAGTCTTAAGCATTAGATCTCATTGAGCATCAGTGTAAAATGCATTTCCAAAGTCTTTTCTCTTGAAAATTTCGTTGAAATCGCCAAGGTCCCACAAAACATTTTATTTTTAAGAAAAAAGCATTTTTCAGTGGAATTTTTTTCCATCACAAGTTTTGAACAACTCTAACAATTTTTCCCAAAAAAAAGCAAATTTCACTGAATAAATGACATTTTCTACTAAATACTTAATTTTGATTCATATCCACTGCAATGCTCTATAAAGGCTTCTTTGATACCGAAATTGTGTTCTGTTTCAATAGAAAGTTTTGGCCAGACTGGTCTCTTCAACTTTCATTAATTTTACACATAATCTGCACATGTACTCAGGCTGGAAAATGCCAGCCCAAAAGGTGAGCCTTTTGGAAAGTTATTACTATCTGAAAGCAGTGGTTTCTAATGAACAGTTCTGCAGCATTCATTATAACAGACACAACAAATACCTGCTACAGTTAGATGGAAAATTGCACTTCATCACAATACAACCAGTTTCACAAATCTTCTTGCCAAATGCCACTAGGTTGCTTCCTTTAACAACCACAGAGAGAGCTCAGAACATTAATGTTCTGGCCTTCATTAGCATTTTCCAAAATCTGAATTCCCCTTTGTGGAAAATGTGATCTGGTGGTTTTGACAGAAGAAAGGGAAACAGAACTTCTGGATTCTATCCACATCACTTCCTCTCTGAAGTTCTCAGTTTTTGATGTTTAGTTTTTTCAGTGTCATAGAATTATATTGGGAATTATATTGGTTTACTGGCTTTAATAAAGTAGTACAATGGGCCAAATTTGTGATCCATAACCAATCAAAATATCCCTTGCCCAGGATCACTGATGTTAGTGCCAAGTCCTCAGGGTTTTGCTCCATTAAGTTTTGTAAAACTTTTATTTTCCTAAACCTAATTTTTGTCTCATATGGACACAACATTCTCCCTTTATAATAAAGCAGAGAAGAATATTGTCCTGTTTATTGCTCATGGTCTGGTGTTTTAGAAACACTTTTTTTAAAGGAAATAGTAGAAAATCTGCTTAAATATTCTAATATGTTTATCCTGCGTCGAGTTTCCATCTCCCTGTTCAGTTAGGAGTCAGAATACCCTGAGCATTCTTTGTTTCAACCTACCAGAAGGAGACACACTTTTGTGTGTCGGAAATGCAGATAAGTCTTCTTCTAGGACTGTACTCATTAAGACAGCTGAACAGTAGATAGATAAGACTTGAGGGAATGTGAGTATAGAATAAAATGACCAAAGCTCATTGAATGTATGAAGACATTAGGACATTTATCAGATTGAAAGGACACCATTTCCGGTTGGCTTAGTGTAGTGTGTAGGGAAGTTGGCGGGAGATATGCAAGGTATTTTATGTACCTTGAGTATCTCCCATTGACTACCACTGAGAACGGCAGTAAATGTAGACTAGGGCTAAGTGTATGTGTCATGTTAAAGTTCCATAGACCGATAATGGCAATCTGAACAAAAATCAATCATAAATTTCTCTTTAAATTTCCCTGGACAGTGATCCATGGTGACACACATAAGGATGTGACATATATAAGGGAGAAAATGCTTGTGATACACAGAAGGATGAAATCTACATAAGGAGAGCTATCGAACAAAATGTTTACATGCATGGAGTGCTGCTGAGGGAGGCCTGCTTAATAGGGAGACCAGAGTCATCTATTTAGTCAAAGAGGCACAGAATCAGAAATGGCAATGCCTATGCAGTTCCCCCCAGGTTGCCTCAACTCTGACCTGGAGCAAAGTATATCCACTGTTCCTGTCCAGTCCTTAGCCTCTCGGCTGAGGCTGCCAACAAGATTGCAAGCTGATGTGATATGAATATATGTCTGATAAGTGGAGTGAGAAATATAGAATAATAGGGTCCAACTGTTTTCTCACACCCATTTTGAAGTGGCATAAATCCATTGACTTTAGTGAGCTACTTCTGATTTGCAGTGACCAGCGAAGAATAAGGTCCATGTGGCTGGGAAAGACTTCTTAGTTTGTCTTCTCCATTCCTGTGGCCAACAAAGAACTGTTCCTTCTAGCAGATTCTGCAGAGGCTTGTTCTGCTCTGGCTTTAAGTGACTCAGGCAATGGGGTTTTCATCATTGCCTTAGGAAGACCATTGTGCTATTTTAAAAGAATTCAGCATTAGAAAATAGCAAAAATGGACAAAAAGACTTTCTGAAGAAATGATCAAAGGTCTCCTCCCAGTTACACCACAGACAGTATCCAAAAAGCAGAATCTGTTTAACAACACAAGTAATTCCATCACACCATAGTTCAGTCACTAACATTTTCATCACACAGCTAGAAGACAAAACTTTAGGTTTAAGTCCTAAAATAAAATTTAGGCATTATGCCACTAATGAGTATGATGTCTGGTTGCAGTGATGGCTGCCCTGTTGGGAGACGCTATCCTATCCCTGTTCCTGGAGGAGATTATGGATTTCAAAAAGCATCAGATAGAGTAGTCTACACAACATTTAAGCTGCGGCTTTTGAGTAGACTAATATGGATACAGTTGTGAATTAGAGAACCCAAGGATGATATAGAGCATAGGAGGCACCATTCAGGGATCAAAGCTCTTTGGCTATGTCTACACTGGCAAGCTTCCTTAATTTGAATGAAAAAATTCGATTATACCTTTTGAACTAACACTTAATTCAAACTAGTTAGTTCAAATTAAGTCAACGTGGCCATGTTAGTTCAAACTAACTGCTTAGTTCGAATTAACTGACACATTGAACTTAATGCAACTGACTAATTCAAACTAAGCAAGTGCTATGCACGGCACTTGCTTAGTTCGAACTAAAATGCCAGGGGGGCCATGCTAGTTCGGATTAAGTTAATTCGAACTAACTAAAATTAGTTCAAATTAGTTAGTTCGAATTAACTAATTCAAACTAACTTTGGTAAGTGTAGACATAGCCCTTGTGTCAGGTAGCACACACACAAACAATAAAAAACACACGGTAGTAACGGCTTCACAGAGGGAGATGATAGCACAAGATTACTATGACTTGATTGCTCCTTAGAGCTTGTCAAAAATGGAGACAACATTTTTCAAAAGCCAATGGTTGAAATTTTCAGCCAGTTTTTGATTGAAATTCAAAATTCTTCTGAAAGTTATGTTAAAATGGTGTTTGTTGAAAAATTACAACCTGTACTAGTTAGTATAATTAGAAAGCACGTACAACAATTGCCCCCTCATTAGGAAAACTTTTCAGAGGCGCCCATGCACTTAGGAGGCACTTAGGAGCTTAAGTTTCATTAAAAATGAGGCTTACTTTTGTAAATTTGGTCCTTTGGATGTTTGTTTGGAAGCTAAAGATGTAGACAGGAATTCCCAGTATGAATCTGAAATCAATGGGAGTTAGGCACTCAGCCTATTTATGCATTTTTGAAAATCCCACTAGGCACCTATCTGCATCTGTAGGTACCTAGGGACAGATTTTTAAAGGTACTTAAGTGCCAAAGTCCCATTTGAAAAAAGGGGCTAGAGCTCCTAAACCACTTAGGCAGTTATGAAAATTCTATCCATTGCCTACTGTTTTGAAGGCATCATGGCAGAGGTGAGTTTTTATATGGGGTTTGAAGGAGGATAATATAATCCCCTTGCTGGTTTTTAGAGGGAGCTTCTCCCCTCAAGGCCTGCACCTTAATCATTTTGTTGTGGTTTACGCCATGTTAAAAACAAAAAAGTCATAACAAATGAATGCCTACTGAGCACAGCTGTTTCCCTGACAAGCAGGGTGATAAGCTGAGCACTCTCTCTGCATCCTTCCTTTCCTTCTACTTTTTTACAAAAATATATTATAATATTATTGTTTGTTTCATTTTCTCAAAGTATTTTAATCACTTGATCCTAAAGGCAGAAAGAATAAAAAGCACAACATTTATTTAAAGACATCAGGATGCTCAAGTGAGTCAGAAAGCCCCATGTTTGCCTCCTACCACAGTGCTGGCGGATATGTTTCTTTAAGGCTGGTTGTGTGTGTGCATGTAACAGGGCAAGTGCATACGTGAAACGTGCTCCAACATAAGCCTTACGGCTGCGGGGGAATTTTCTAATGATCATTTTTAGCTAATAGGCATAAGTTGTTAGCTTGAGCTGGGAAAGCCTTTTTTTGTGTGTGCCAATTCCACCCCCTCTTTTTTTGTCATGGATTTAGTTCCCACAGCTAATTCACCTAATAATGAGACTGGGCAAGCAAAATGCCGGAGTAATGATATGGAGCTTGTTTGGCCCAGACAAAGAACACAGAGAGTGGCTGGATGGTCTAAATGACAGGCCAAGGGCTCTATTCATCCAAAATGATCCCTCGCCTTCTCTGCCACCTAATCCTGCAGAAGCTGTATAGCAGGGCGGGGCATCCGGATGGCTTGGGTGTCCATCAGGAACTCAGTTATTCCCTGAAAGACATTGTTGAGAGGCTCTTTTTAAAAATATGGTAAAAATATAAAGAAAATCAAATATTTTAATTAGGGTTTCATAATAAACATACGCATACTCTAAAACAGAGGGGGAGAAGTTATTAGAATGTACACAACATTGATTCCATGTTGCTTAATTACTGACCCTCTCCCCCCCCCCCCCAAAACTTCTTTTCAGCTTTGGATGCAATCGGGAGTACTCTCTGGCTGGTGTTTTCTTCTCAGGGGTTCTCTCTCTCCTTTTACACCAAGTTTTTTGCTGATTCAGTTGGTAAGTATCCGAGATCAGTTACAGGATACAAACAGCTCCTACTGAAGCCAATGGGAGCAGTGCCTACAATAACTGTATTTTGTATTTACATAGCATTTCATCCAAGCATCGCAGAATGCTGCACAAAAAAGGGGCATTGTTCCCATTTTACAGCTGGGGAAACTGAGGCACAGCTGCTGCCTTTGCCAAGATCACCCAGTGAGTGCAACTGCGACTGGAACCCATGTCTTGATTCCCAGCACCCCCTATTTGAATTCCTTAGTCCTCATCCTGCATGTCTATCACAGCCCAGCTCCCTCTGAATTCAGTAAGAATTTTGAGTATGCAAGCAGTGCAGGTTCAGGCTTGCTGTGTGAATCTGTACTTAGAACTCTCACTTACAGCTGGTGAATAGAGCTCAAACATCTTCCACTGAAACATTTTTCTCAATGGAAAATAGGGTGGGGACGAATAAAAAAGGAATGGGGGGAGGGGAAAATCTGAATTTTTTTATCAAAACTTTGAGTGGGTTATCTTGATTATTTTTTGCTTTTGTTTGGTCAGGTTATAAACTGAAAAAAAAGGCGGGGTGGCTTTTGGCTGCTGAAAACAAGAGCAAATATTGGTTTCATGATTTTCATTTTTTTCCGAACACCTGACAAAAACTAAAAATTTTCATTTTCATCAACATTTTTCAAAGGAAAAAAAAATCCATTTTTCAACCAGCTTCATGGATGAATAAATCATGATAAATTGTTTAATCTGAGAATTTTTCTTCTTCTACTGCTGTTGGAATATCTGTCAGGAAAATGGCATTTCCTCCATTTTACTTAAAAATATTTGGAGTTGGAGCATTTCTATTCAAATTCTATTGCTTGATCTCAAACAGCTATCTGAGTACTCACTAGTAAAGCTATGTTGCTCTGTTGTGATTGGTTAGATAAGTAACATGCTCTTGTTTCTGTTTCTTTATTGGGTGTGCAAGCTCTTTTGGCATGAATACTTGTATCTGCAAATACTCACATATGCAATGTTGAAATCTGCTTTGCATGACAGTTCATGACTTCAGCTCAATGGCACAAATGCTCATAGAGAGCAAAATTGAAAGGGACATGAGGAAGGCTGAAGCAAATTCTTGTATAGATTTTTGTGGATGTTTATTGAGAAATGTTTGCAGAATTTGCCAAGTTCTGTCCATAAAGTATCTGGTGAAATGTGGGTACTGTCATGCCCTTCGTGGCTTTTCATTTACAGTTTGTGCTCTAAAACTCCATGTTGCAATACATGCCTCTGAACGACTGACTTATGCACTAATTATGATATTCCTACTAAGCACAGGGTACATTACATTACAGATAAATTCAAGGCAGGCTGCAAGGAGGGAGAACATTACCTCAATTTACATATTATCTGTGGGTTAGGGAGACCGGTATATGAGCTTGCAGATGCTGTATATCCAAGAAAGAAGGACTCAAGGAGTTGCAGTCTGTCCTATTGTTGGTATTTGAGGTGCTGTAGAATGTTCATCAGGAACATTTTTTTTAATCCAAGCTTTTTTACTGTAGTCTATAAAAAGCCCTATTAGCATTTTCTTTTCAGTTACTCTCTGTATCACAGCTGCTATGACTCTGCAGTTAGGAAAGCAGAGCTGGTGCAACTGCAATTCAGAAAACCAGCTGAAAAGAGAAGATTAAAAAAAAAGTAAAGCTTTTTATGAGAGCTAGAAGAAAGCATGCCAATTAAATTTTTTTAAAGCAACAGAAGGAGAAAAGGAAAAAAAAAAACAGCTAAGAAGCTGAAGGAACCTGCAGGAAATGGGGAGGAAATCTGCACGGGAGAACTACAAAAATGAAAAAAAGGGGAGAAAGGGCAGAGCGGAGAAAATAAGGCATGGTGTAGTAATATTGTGTGCATTGATTTTTATTTTTATTTTTTAATTTCAGGAAGAGCAATGAGACCTTAAAGGACACTTTTGACAAACCAAAGGAAGACAGAGAGATATACGAAGAAGTAAAGAAAGAGATCCACAAAGAAATGGCCTAGACAGAGAAGAGAGGCCTTCTAAGAGAAGTAGGAAGGGGAAAAAAGGGGGTTAAGTCTTTAGGGAAGTTAACAGAGAAAGCATGTTATACTCATTACTAATTAAATAGAGGAAAACTAGGGAACCTATCACTATCACTGCAGATTTAGATGATTTAGATGCTTGAGGATGCATCAAATGGACATAGTATCAAGGCCTCTCAAAGAGCAGTCTCTTACTGTTCTTTCAGTATTAATGTAGGTGAAACGAACCATAAAAGAATCATTCTTCAGTATAGAATTTTGTTATCATAAATACTGAGTATATCACTATTAAAACGATTACAATTAATAGCAAGAATGCTCCAATACTAATGTTATTACATGAATACTTTGCCACAACCTGTTAGATTTTTAGCATTACAGCATTAGGGCAAAGGGTTATCTTCCGGACATGACATTGTATTATGTACAAATATCTACTTATTTATCTTGATGACTTTGCTAAAGAAAGTTTCAAGGGTTAGATCTGATCACAATAGCTTGAGAAGGTCACCAACTTTGGTGGCTGTCATGATGAGTTCCAAAAATAAGTGGTGACTTATGAAGAATAATAGAATAACAGGATAAATGTATCTGAAAGAAGTTCCTGGGTACTTTTAAAAAAATACCCACGTTGTTTAGGAGACCAAGTTCAATTTTCAAAAGTGACTTGGGAACTAAAAATCCTAAGGCCTTGCCTACATAGTGAAGTATTTGCAACTCATAGTGGTGTGGTTTCTAAATCACACTAATGTGTTATGCAATAATTGGTCTATATAGACTTGATGTTAAAGCATGCTAGGGAACCATTAGTGAGTAGCAAGATGGTCTGCATGAGCCAATTAATCTGAAGTACACTAGTGCACTTTAGAAATCACACCCCTGCAAAGCACATTGCTCCAAGTAGGCAAAGTTCATTTTAAGTTACTGGGACTTTGCATCTTTTTGTACCTAAATACCTTTGCAAATCTGTCCCGGAGATGTCTAATAGTCACCTAGTAGGATTTATAAAAGCACCTAAACAAATTAGGCATGTAACATCTAATCCATGAAAGTTAGTCATCTAACTCACCCTGGTATAACTTTTGAAAGTTCCAGTAGGCGATTCTGCATATTTAGGTTCCTAAGTACCTGTGGAAATCTGGCTTTAAAGCACAGATCTT
This sequence comes from Pelusios castaneus, assembly GCA_007922175.1. NCBI lineage: Eukaryota > Metazoa > Chordata > Testudines > Pelomedusidae > Pelusios > Pelusios castaneus. The sequence goes on along the minus strand of ML685928.1, from coordinate 1,920,631 downwards.
CAAAGCTGTGTAGGAAATTGATGGGAGTTAGGTGCCTAAATACCTTTGAAGTTTGGGGCCCAAGTATCTAAATCACCCTAACAATGAAGTTGGGGGCAGTTGAAAATTGTATCAACTCTCCCTAAGTAGTTCCATAGCCAGTCAAGCAAAGGTGTAAGGGCATGTGTGCATGCATACGCAAGGCATGGCTAAACAGACGGCGGAACTGCAGAAAATGTTTGATCGATTGTGTGAGTTCAATTAAGCATCAGTAAAAACATGCTCAATCAAACCCAGAAGTAGCCAGAGGTCTATCTATTAAGACCTACCCAGCAAGCAGCGTAGTGCTGAGTCAAAAGGAGGACATTTCCCATTGATTCAGTGCAGTGGAGATACTACGCCGGTAAGTAGGTGTTAGGAAGTCCAAGGGAGATATGCATGTTTTTGTATGTAGCTTGCATATCTCCCTTTGACTGCCACCAAAATCCACGGCAAATGTAGACCAGGGCACGATGTCCAGACAGGGCCTTCCATAGTGCGCCTCACACTGTCACACCCATAAATGCTATAATTTCAACAAGGGGAAGGATTTGTATTGATGTGAAAATAACCAATACAAATTGAGCCTCAATGGGTTCCTTCCTCTCATAAATATTGAAATATGTGATGCAACCTCCTGTTCTTTTGAGGATTTTAAGGTTGTTCAAGGGAACTGTTATACATGGAAAAAAGTTATCTAGTTAGAGATTCATAGACTTTAAGGGCAGAAGAGACCATTAGATAATCTAGTCTGATCTCCTGCACAACACAGGTCATGGAATTTCATCCAATATTTAACTGAAACTTCCCTGGGGCTGGTGATCTTAATAAAGGTATCAAAACATGTGCATAGAAACCCACCAACACTAGATATGTCCCACATAATAAATAATAATAATAATAATAATCTCTTATATAGCTTGTTTCAGTCATAACACACCAAAGATTTTACATAGGAGATATCACCCCATTTTATAGATGCGGAAATTGAGGCACAGAGGTCCAGCAATTTGCACTAAAATTGTATTGGGCTTCTCTACTCATCTCCAATCTACACCCAGGTGTCTCAAATGCCTCATTTTACCCAGTCCTATCCCATGAAATCTATACCATACAAGAATGTATATTTCATTTCAGTAGTGTGGCATCAGACTTCCTAAATAACAAGTTAAAAGACTTTTTTGATTTACTGTGTCTCCCATATTTTCTGTTCCTCCTTTTCCTTTCCTATTTCTTCTCCATCTCTCATTACCATTACAATATATGAATTGTTCTGTATCAAAAGTACTGTACTGCCGGGAAGTGGACCTATGGAACATACAGATAGTGGCTTAGTGTAAATTGGTGGGGCTCCATTGTGTGCAATGCAGATTTACATTAGCTGCGGTTCTTCTTGGTTTACAAGTTACTGTACAACCTCAATATGTTCTTAGAGATAATGATTGATGATAGTATCTGGTACATATGGGAAATAAAGTTTTTATATGTGAATCATATGTTTACTAAGGGCTTATTTACATAGGGCTTGTCTACAGGGTGGAACGATGGAGTGTTAAATGATAAAAGTGCTGTGCTCTAACTAAAAGGTACCTAATAATGCAAACTAGGTACCCTTTGAATTGTGCCAGAAGGAGCGACCACGGGCAGCCAGAGTGCAACATTTTAGAGCAGTCTCCAACTCATGCCACCGTAGTGCAGCTTACAGCGCCATTTAGACAAGCCTAAAAGATGCTGCACCCTTCAAGTGAAATGAATCATTAACAAACCTCAACAGCAACAATGAGGGAAGAGCTGCTGCTATCACTGTAGAGATTGTTTAATTAAACCACATGTTGAGCAGAAGCAGCAGTCCTAAAGGGGATGTCTCATCCATTGCTGGAGTCACAGGCTATTTGTGTCAACTATTTGTGCACTGGTAAATATTTATTAAGCTTGCATTTTTTAATATAACATTTGCTTTGCTTATCGCTATTGTAGCTTGCAAGATGCCATGTGTAAACGTTTACATTTTCCCATTGTTTCCCCCAATGAGTGAGAGAGCTTGGATTGCACTATAAATGTTCTCTCTCTCTCTCTTTCTCTCTTTTTAAAATGATAGAGAGCAGCATTTATCCCCACTCGTCACAGTGGAAATAAAAACTTCTTTTGCAACTGGGAGATGCAGGGAATCAGATTGTTGGCTCCCTCGTGCCTCAGACGGGTGAGGAATCTTCACGTAGTACAGGGCTGGCCTAATTGGCTTTATGTTGCACCCAAATTACAGTCTGAAACAGTAGGTCAGGGCTTAGCAGGGAAAGGGGGCACAGCTAGAGTGAGCCCCAGTTCCAGTGATCCCCAACTCATGCAGTGTTCATAAGGAATATTAATCAGCCAGTACAGTTTAGGTTATGTCTGCACAGCCATTGGGAGTAGCCCTGCATGTGAGCTTTGCTTGTGCTGACATGTTAAAAACAGCCATGTGGCCATGGCGCTACAGTCTAGCTGCCTCCATATAGTCCCCCTTACTCCTTTGGTTACATATTGGAGTGGCTAGCTTGAGCTGCCATCCATGCAGCTGTGGCCAGATTGCTAGTTCAGGCAGAACTAGTGCATGTATGTTTATCCAAGCTGAAAATCACACTGTTGTGGAATGCTAAACTGTATTAATTGTTCATCCACTAGAATACTTTATTTAAGATAATCTCAGCCATGCCTGGCAGAGCCTATAAGATTTTATAGTAAACCCAGCTGCTGTGTTTCTCTCTGGGAAGGAAGCTCTGTAGCCAGTCCGTGTCTGGTACAGAAGCCCTGCAACTACCATATATAAAAAATACATGACATGGCGTCAAAAGTAAATTAGTGTCAGAGGAGAACAAAAACAGAAGGAAAACAGCAACAAAGGTTACTAACAGAGGGAACAAAGCAACAAAGTTTGCAGACAGCAAAAGAAAGCAACACATATTGCAGGATCTCATCAACAGGACACTCTTCCACGCCCCAGAGAATTTTAGCTTTGACAAACCTTCACAGTGGAAAGACTGAAAGCAGTATTTTTCAAGATTTCAAATTGCTACAAAATTCCATAAAGAAACTGAAGATAATTCAGTTATGCTCTTTAATTTATACTAATGTGAAGCATCCTTTGCCTTTACTGAAGACACTTGCAAAGATAACTAGGGAAGGGTTCTGGCAATGTTGGATGCATACTTGGTACCTCAGAGAAATGTTGTTTATGCAAGATTATGCTTTCACCAGAAAATTCAAGGACAAGAAGAAAATGTTGAATGTTTCATAAGACCTCTGCATGCATTGGCTGAAAACTGTTATTGGAACTGCAAAATGTGAAAATCAGAGACAGGCAGGCTATTGGATTAACAGATAGAAATCATTCACAGCAGCTACAATTAAAAACAGGCTTAACAATATGTTCAAATATTCAAGTGATCTAAGCTGGTGAGAGAGCAAAGCTACCAGCAACTTGCCAAATGAGAAACCGTCTTAGAAGCTGTTAACAGTTTCAGCATAAATGCTACAATTAATTATCATAAAATCTCTGAGGCGAGGGAATTCCCAGGCTAAGGAGGACAAATTCTGGGTCAAACACTAAAACCTTACAGCCTAAATTCACAAGCTGTGGAAAAATTCATAGTCCAACAGATGTATATTTTGCCAAAGGCACAAGGTATAATAAATGCACCAAAAATGGACATTTTGCAGCTGTTTGCCACACCAACGTAGTCAGGGAATTGCATAATATTACGATCAACAGCCATTGCTTTTGGGATATATCACATGTGACACAGAGCCTGCACAGAGAATGAAACTAAATATTCATTACAAGTTTCAGAGGGGTCGCCGAGTTAGTCTATTTCAGCAAAGCAAAGGAGTTCTGTGGCACTTTTAAAGACTAACAAATTTATTTATCACCTGAGCTTTCGTAGGCATAATCCCACTCTATTATTATGCCCACGAAAGCTCATGCGATAAATAAATTTGTTAGTCTTTAAGGGTATGTCTACACTGGCAATTTAGGTTGATTTAAGTAGCCTTAATTCAACCTAAATTACTCCCTGTCCACACCAGACTTTCATTAAGTCGACTTAAGAAATTCCTTAAGTACACTTAATGAAAGCTCAGGTTGACTTAGTAAGAGCCACTGGTTAGGTCAACTGACTCCTTAGGTCGATTTAAGCACAGTGTGGACATGGATTAACCCTTAAGTCAACTTTATTATTAAGTCGACTTAAAGGCAGTTAGGTCAACTTACTAAGTCCCCGTTCAGGGTAACCACTTTGTTAAGTCAACTTAGTAAGGTTGACTTTAAGTCGACTTAAAGTCGACCTTATTAAGTCGACTTAACAAAATCAACCTAACTTTTTCTAGTGTAGACATAGCCAAAAAGTGCCACAGAACTCCTTCAATATTCATGGCAAGACTATGGCTTTAAAATTGACTCTGGAGCAGATATCAGTCATTTTGAAAGGGAATAACCTTCAATCCTTCCTAGGTCTGAAGTTACCTGACATGCAGTAGATGTTCTTTGAACTGTATGGGCCAGTTCTTCACAGAAACTCTTTATAAAGACGCAGATTTTGAATTCAGAGTGCATGTGATCAAAGAATAACAGACCAACAGTCTTCTCAGCCATAGTGTAGCAGCCATGATTGGCCTAATGAGAAACGTGGAAACGTTCAATTGATTATTTGGTGATACTTGAATTTTTGAAAGCAGGTCCAGTATAAATAACCTTAAAAGACAATACTGAATCATAGAGTGTACATCACGGTATATCACGGTATTCCTATCCTGCTGTTCTCATAAAGTAGAAACTGAGTTAAAGAGAACAGAGTAGATTGTCATAATCAAGAAAATCTCTGAGCCAACAACTTGGTTTGCCCCACTGATACCAGTTACAACAAGAAAAAAATAAAATTTGAATCTTAAAAGACTTAATGAAGCAATTATGAAAAAAAAATATCCTTCCAGCAATGGATAACTTCCTCGACAAAGTGAAAGGAGCTACGGTATTCTTCAAGCTAGATCACTTGAGTGTATTTGGTAAATTCCATTAGCTAAAGAAAGAGCTAACCTGACTTCATTTATCACACCCTTTGGGAGATTTTTCTCTCAAAGATTACCTTTTGGATTGCCAGTGCACCTGAAATTTTCCACAGAAAGGCGACAGAACTGTTGACAAACACAAATGGAGTTGTAGTTTTCATGGACAATAGTTTGAAATATGGGTCTTTGATGGAAGAATGCAACAAAACCTTCAGTCAATTTCTCAGTTTAGTCAGTCACTCTGAACTGAAGCTAAACATTTTTCCACCTACACCAAATTGACTTTTGGAACAGATAACAAAGAAAGAATCAGCTCTAGCCCTGAAAAGGGACTTGTCTTCATTGATGGCAGCAGATTTACCACCATCAGACTGAGAGGTCTGTGAAAGTCGATCCCTGAAGACCATCCCCTCAAGTAGCATAGCACTGAGTTGACAGGAGGGCATTTTCTATCGATTCAGCACACTGAAGACACAGTGGCAAGTAGGCATTAGGCAGTCAAAGGGAGATATGCAATTTATTTTAATTAACTTGTATATCTCCCTTAGATTGTTGCCAAAATCCCCCTGCAATGTAGATCGGGGCAAAGTAAAAGCAATTTGAAAATTGAATTAATCAACAAATGTACCAGAACTGAGATGTATAGTGATGAGTGTAAATTACCTTGATGAATACATACAAGATTTTTCTATGGATACAACCCCCCTGAATGAACTGTTAAAAGTCCAACATAATTTAGCTATAGGGAAAAAAGTAAAAAGTAAAAGAAATTATCTCAACACTTCCAGTACTCAAATATTGTGAAGTAAACAAACCTCAAATAGTCATTGTGAATGCAAGTAACTATGGCCTAGATGGTGTAGTGTTGTAACAATATGGCTCTTTGCGGAAGCTGATTGTATTTTGCTCTTGCCCACTCACAGAAGCAGAAAAACTATATGCACAGATTGAAAAGGAGTGCCAGGCAAACATATCAGCATGTGAGAACTTTTACAGCTATCTGAGTGGATTGGATTTGTTTACACTGTTAACAGACCATAAAACACTTGTAACTCTCCTCAGCGGAAAAGACCTGGATCAAACAGCACTAAGATGCTAACATCTTTTGCTAAGGATAATGCAATTTAATCCAATTTTTAAATAAGTTCCTGGGGAAAATCTGGTAGTAACAGAGCCCAGAGTAACAGAGTCGCAGACCCCATTATTGCACTTGAGTACCTGTAGTGGAAGATGACATAAAGACATATGTGGATACTGTGGACACACAGGGTGCGTCTACACTTACAAGTTAGGTCATCTTAAGGAGGCTTAAGTCAACCTAACCTACTCCGCATCCACACTGGACTTTCCTTAAGTCAACTTAAGCATTCCCTTAAGTCGACTTAAGGAAAAATTAAGTCGACTTAATAACACCTCGTTTTAGGTCGACTTAACGCTTAAGTGGACCTTATTAAGTCGATTTAAGCCAGTGTGGACGGGGATTAGCTTAAAGTGTTAAGTCGACTTAATAAGGTCAAAAAGGGGCTATGTCTACACTAGAAAAGTTAAGTCAACTTAATACGGTCAACTGTAAGTCAACTTAAGTCAACCTTATTAAGTCGACTTAATAAAGTCAACTTAACTTTTCTAGTGTAGACATAGCCACAGAGACCAGTGTCGGAAAAGAAACTATATCAGTTACAAAAAGTAACATTGACTAGCATGCAACTTATATTAGTACCAGATGTCCAAGTATGTGAAAGACACTAACCAAATGATACAAGCCTGCTTTGCAGCACATGGATAATGAAGCAAGTCAAATGGATTCAAAATTAAAGGTGATTGCATTGTAATTCCAACTGAAATGAGAAGAGAAATCCTAAACATCAGCCATGAAGGACAACAAGGATTAACTAAATGCTGTGAACAGGCCAACCAGTAATCGTGTTGGATGGACATCACCAAGGACATAAACAATAAAGTATCTGCCTATGAACATTGCAGAATGAACACATCAACACAATAAAAAGGACCTTTAGTAACAACATTGCTAACAGACAGAACTTGGAACAGACTAACTGCACATTTATGCAGATTCAGAGGACAGCATTACCTGATTGTAACGATCTATTTTCCAAGTATTTAGAAATAACGTACCTGGAAGACATAAGATGTTGCAGTGTTATCAAGAAACTGAAGTGCATATTTGCTCACTGCAGTATCCCAGAACAATTAATGATGAACAATGGACCACAATTCACTGCAGCAAGGTTTAAGTCATTCTAAACAAAATATGAGTTTAATCATAACACAGTACCCATAAGTGAATGGAGAGGCTGAGAGAACTGTACAGACAGCCAAGAAATTCCTAAAATGGAAATAGCTACTCTTTGCTCTGCTGAGTTACAGATAACACCAGAATCTTCATCTACAGATGGCGGATGAAGAACAAGAAGACTCTAGGAATCCAAACCAACTACAGACAGTCATTGTAACTAATGGCAAGTCAGATGACCAAGTTGTTATGCGTTCAGGTCCTTTAATTAGAAAACCAGTATGATTCAGAGACTTTTAACAAACTGATGGATAGTGAACTTCAAAGACATATGATAGTGTAGATGTTGTAAATGGTAGGAATGTAGAATTTAAAGAGAGAGATTAAATGGAATGCTCAACTGTATTAACTGTTCAGCCACCAGGAGGTGATGTGTGTAACATACCTTTATAATCCAACCGAAGCTATACCTGGCAGCCATAAAGGATCTGATAGTGAACACATCTGATGTATCTACCTGGGAAAGAAGTTCCAATGCCAGTTCAAATCTGGTACAGAAACCTGACCTGCTAGTAGCAGTCCGGTAACCTGTCATGTACAACGAACATGACACACATCCCCCAACTATTGTGCAGGCATACCATTAGCGCAGCCCTCTTGCAAAGAGTACCAAACCAGCCTCAGGATTTGAGTGGTGTAAATAAACCTTTCACATCCCCTCAGGTCTACTCCCAATCATAGCGTGGCCAGACCCAAGGATCAGGGCAATAATCTCCGGTGTACTATCCAACAGAGGTGCAACACCTATGCTTACCCTTGCATGTGTCAGAAGGACCCTGAGTCAGGACAGCTCAGCAGGACTCCAATGCAAGCCTACACCTGTGTAATAATCCTACCTTCTGCTAGAGGAAGACATCATAGGGCCCAACCTACAAAGGTAGCTGTGTGCCTAAACATGCAGATAGATAGGTGTCAATTGATGTCAGTGGAATTTAGGCTCCTAGGGTACATCTATGCTGGAGCCTTAGGTGGACTTAAGGACGGTTAAGTCGACCTACAGATCGCTGCATCCACATTGGGCGCTTATTAAGTCAACTTAAGCGCTTCCTTAAGTCGACTTAATAACACCACCTCTGAAGGTCGACTTAATGCTTAAGTCGACCTTATTAAGTTGACTTAAGCCAGTGTGGATGGGGAAGCTCTTAAGTAGACCTAATTGGCCTCCGGGCCCCCTCCCAGCTACCCACAATGCACCACTCCTCCGTCGACCTACCATCTGCCTGTGTGGACGCAGACAGTTGACTGGAGTTTTCAGTGTGGACTCCCTAAGTCGATTTAACAGAGCCTCCAGTGTAGACATACCCCTAGTGCTTAGGAATTTCTGGTGCCTATCTACCTCATTAGGTACCTCAATACCTTTGCAAATCTGCTGCTTATCCCCTTATCCTTGTGACGTATTTCTCATGAACTAGACGACTGGTGATTTGTTTAAGCAGTAGCTGTGTGCTCCCTTTCAAATCCAGTCCAGATAGCTAGAGTAGATAAAAATATCACAAAGCCAATGGCATTAGATATGTTTTGAAAAAATAACAACTGCTGCTAATAGTATTATTTTCTAGCTTCTAGCCTACATTAAAGTCCAGGAGAGAAAAGTTTAGATCTTGTTAGAAAAGGGTTTTAAACACAGCACCTTTCGTACTACAGATTTGTTTTCCAAAATGGCAATATTAATGGCAGAATTAAAGGGTATGAAAAAATGTTGATGTAAGTATATTACAAGAGTCCAGGGTGTAATATGGTAAGTATTTTTGGTCACAAATATAAAGAGAAATGAAAGAAATGCATTTTGTTCAAAATTGTTCATGAATTTTTTCAATTTTTTGTTAAAAAGAAAAAGTTTTGTTTTCCTTTTCTGTTTTCACCCCTTTCTCTCTCTTCTCTTTCACTGGAAAAAGGAAGAAAACAGAACAAGCTTGCCATTTTTTATTTTGAATTGAATCAAAATTACATTTTTCATTGTGATTCACATCAAAATGATTTATTTTCTGATGCTAACACCATACTCACCTCTAAAACTATAAATGGGACAAGGGCAAGCCATGGTCCAGCCACTGTTGCAAGAACATTTTTAGGGCCTGATTTTAAAAAATAGTTAGGCTTCTAACTCTCATTTAAATCAGCGGTGGCCTTTAGGTGTATGTGATGATCTGCTAGCTCTGGTATAAAGTGGACTTTCTTCTGAAATGTAACTTGATGGGGCTTATTACCCTCATGGCATGGGGTTGATCATCAGGTGCCATGTGCTCATGCATTTACAGCTTTTGTTTTCTTTCTCTGCAGACGGTGCATGAGTCTTCCTTAGGGAAGTCCGTATGTTTGGTTCCACTTCTGCCTATATCAGGCTCTCTCTTGTGTGTGGGAGGGTGTGGACGCTGGCTATACGAGACTTGCACCCACTAATATTGCAATGAGTAATGCTGTTTCAGGAAGCTCGTGGAATAAGAAGGGCATTGGCAGTCCTACCAAACAAATCATCTTTTGCAAGTAATTTAGAAAATAATAAAGGTGCACGTGGTCTTGATGCAGGAGAGATACATCTTGTTAACAAGGCAACTGAGTGGTAGAGGAATTTGGTGAGCACTGAACAATGACTTATGTCTTCCAGGTTTGATATGGCCATAACCTTCACTTCTCTGAGAGTTGCTTTTTTTTACCACCTCTACTCCAAATCGCAGCCATGGATGCTGATATATTATAAATGAAGGGAACTTTAGTGACCATTCTTTGCCCCTTAGGACTCTTTGGTATGTCTACACTAACAATTTAGGTCGATTTAAGGAGGCTTAAGTCGACCCAAATTACTCCCTCTCTACACCAGATTTTCATTAAGTCGACTTAAGAAATTCCTTAAGTCGACTTAATGAAAGCTTAAGTCGACTTAATAAGAACCACCCATTAGGTTGACTTAAGCTTTAAGTCGACTCCTTAAGTTGACTTAAGGACAGTGTGGACCTGGAGTTACCCTTACGTCAACTTTATTAAGTCAACTTTAAGGGTGGTTAGGTCGACTTAACAAAGTGGACTAAGTTGACTTAAAGTTAAGTCGACTTAGTCGACTTTGTTAAGTCGACTTAATACGGTTGACTTTAAGTCGACTTAAGAAAGTCGACCTAACTTTTTCTAGTGTAGACCTAGCCTTTGAGCCTTGACTAGGTAAGCCCAGGTAGGGCTAGATTGTAAATTGGCCATCTAATTATAGCAACGGCCAATGCATTGTCATGCTGCTCCCAAAGAGACAGACGGGGGTTATCCAGTTTATTAAACTGTACGTACTGCAGAGACCCAATGCATGGAAGAGACAGTGGTATTAGGAAGAGGAATTTAGAATTACTAGGAAGTAAGGAACCTTTTGGAAAAGGAGAAGCCTATATAGGAAGGATAGGCTCCACCTAAACCAAAATAAAAAAAGGTTGCTAGCATGTGAAATTAAAAAGGTTGTAGAGGAACTTTTAAATTAGGGGCTGGAGGAACGCAGACAAATATTGACAACGTTTGTAAGTGCTTGAAAAACAAATGATAAAAATCTAAATACTAAGATGGCTGAACTTGAGTGCCTTGTACTATATGAGTAAACTGATATCATAGGCATCATAGAAACTCCACAGAATGATGATAATAAATGGGACACTAATACCAGAGTACAAAATATATAGGAACAACAGAGTTGGTCATATTGCTGGGGGAGTGGTGTTATATGTGAAACAAAGCAAAAAGTCAAAGGTAGTAAAATATCTGACCTGAATCAGATTATACCATAGAGATTCTATGGATAGAAATTTCATGCTTGAATAGTAGGAGTATAGAAGTAGGAATGAACTACCAACCACCTGACCAGGATAGTGACAATGATTGTGAAATGCTCAGGAAAATTAGAAAAACTACAAAAACAGACACTCTGAAAATAATGGGAAATTTTAAATATCCCCATATTGACTGAACACATATTAATTTAGGATGAGATGCAGAGATAAAATTTCTAAAATTAGCTTCTTGGAACAGCTAATCCTGGAATCCACAAGGTGAAAGGCAAATCTTGATTTAGTCTTCAGTGTAGCACCTGATCTGGTCTAAGATACTAATAAATCTGAACCACTCTGTAATACTGACCCTAATGTAATTAAAAAATTAATATTCTTCTTTGAGCAGAAAATAGTAAAGAAACCCCTCACAATAGCATTTATCTTCCGAAAGGGCAACTACACAAAAATGAGGAAGCTAGCTGAATGGAAATGAAAAGGAAGTTTCAAAAATGAAATGCTTCCAAGGTGCATGCAAGCTATTTTAAAGCACATAGTAGAGGCTCAAATTAAATGCATACCCAAACTAAAATAAATAAATAAATAAAACAGAATACCAAAAATATATCACCATGGCTAAACAACAGAGTAAAAGAGGTGGTTTGATGCAAAAAGACATGATTTAAAAATTGGAAGTCTAATCCTACTGAGGAAAATAGAAATGAAGATAAATTGTGGCACATCAACACTGTAATTAGACAGGATAAAAAAAGGGTGAAAGAATTTGAGAAGCAAATGGCAAAAGGCACAGAAACTAACAGAAAACATTTTTGAAGAACATCGGAAACAGGAAGCTTGCCAAACAATCACTGGGGACAATGGATGAACTAAAATAGCAGTCAAGGAAGACAAGGCCACTGCAGAGAAGCTAAATGAATTCTTTGCATTGGTCTTCACTGCAGAATATGTGAGGGAGATTCTCACAATTAAATTGTGTTTTTAGCTGACAAATCTGAGTAACTGTTCCAGATTGAGGTATCAATCAAATTGATTTTGGAACAAATTGATAACTTAAACAGTAATAAATCATCAGGATCAGATGGGGTTCACCCAAGAGTTCTGATGGAACTCAGATATGAAATTGAAGAACTACTAACAGTGCTATGTAACATAACTTTAATAAGATTGTGTATTAAATGAATGAAGGATAGCTAATATAATGCAACTTTTAAAGGGCTCCAGATGCAATCCTGGCAATTTACAGTCAAGTTGGTTGAACCTACAATAAAAAACAGAATTATCAGACATATAGATGAACAAAATATTTTGGGGAAAATCAATAAGCTTTCATAAAGGGAAATTGTGCCTAAATAACCTATTAGAATTCTTGAGGTTGTCAACAAGCCCATGGATCAGGGTGTTCCAGTGGCCTTGGTGTATTTGGACTTTGACATCCTTTGAAAGCCATTGACAAAGTCTCTCACCAAAGGCTCTCAAGCAAAGTAAGCAGTCATGGAATAAGAGTATGGTCCTGGATCAGTAACTGCTAAAAGAATAAGAAACAAAGGATCGGAACAAATGGTCCATTTTCACAATGGTGAGAGTTAAATAGTGTTGTCCTCCAAGGATCTGTACTGGCACCTGTGCTATTCAAAATATGCACAGGGGATCCAGAAAAGGAGGTAAACGATGAGGTGGCAAAGTTGGCAGATGATACTAAATTACTCAAGATAGGTAAGGCCAAAGTTGATTGTGAAGTCTTGCAAAGGGATTTCACAATACTGGGTGACTAGGCCATAAAATGGCTGATGAAATTCAGTATTGATAAAAGTAAAGTAACGCACATTGGAAAACTTAATCCCAAATGTACACACAAAACTATGAAGTATCTCAAGAAAGAGATCTTAGAATCATCATGTCTCGTTCCCTGAAAACATCTGTTCAATGTACACACAGAAAAAAAAAAAAAAAAAAAAAAAAAGCAAAAAAAAATTAAGGAAACATTAAAAAAGAAAAAAAATAATAGGAAAATACAATGATGTCATTGGATAAATATGGTACACCCAAACTTGAATACTGTGTGCAGTTCTTGTCACCCCATCTCAAAAAGATGTATTAGAACTGTAAGAAGTAAAGAGAAAGGAAACAAAAATTATTAGGGACATGGAATAGCTTCCAGAGGAAAAGAGATAAAAAAAAAGACTGGAACTGTTCAGATTGGAAAAATGGTGACTGGAGGGGATAAGATAGATATGTATAAAATCACCTCTTGAATGGTGTGAAGAAAATGAGTACGGAAATATCATTTATCCCCTCACATAACACAAGAATCTGGGGTCACCTAATGAAACTACAAGAATAGGCAGCAGGTTTAAAACAAACATAAGGAAGTGTTTCTTCACACTAAGCATTGTCAACCTGTGGAATTCATTGCCAGGGGATATTCTGAAGGCCAAAAGTATAACTGGGTTCAAACAAGAGTTAGATAAGTTCATGGAGCATAGGTCATCAATGGCTATTAGTCAAGATGTTCAGGGATGCAACCCCTTGCCATGGGCTCTCTAAACCTCTGACCGCCAGAAGCTGGGACTGGATAACAGTGGATGGATCATTTGATAACTGCCTTGTTCTGTTCAGTCCTTCTGCAGCATCTGCCATTGGCCACTATCAGAAGACAGAATATTGAACCACTGATGTGACCCACTATGGCCATTTCTTATGTTCTTATAAATTTGACTTTTAATAAAGCATATCTTTCTATGTTTCATTGAAAATATTTTTCAAGTTAGGTGGAATAGAACAATCACTATTACGCGAATTAAAACTATATAGCAAACATTGGGCCAGATCTTCAGCTGATATAAATCAACAGGGATTAAGTGAATGCAATGGACCTATGCTGATTTACATCAGCTGAGGATTTGGGCCTGTAAATATAAAGGGTAGAGATAAATGGAGAAGTATTGAGTTGAGGGAGGTATCTAATCAGAGTTATGTTGAGCTAGGTCTTCTTTACATGAATGACTTGAAAGACGGAGTAAAAAGTAAACAGTACTTATTATCTGGGGGTTTCATTATATTAGGAGTAATGAACTCCAATGAAGACAGAGAAATAATGCACAGGGAGATTATGTAGTTAAATATGGGGTATAAGGAGAAGAAAATAACATGATTTGGTTTTGGAAAAATGAAAACTAATATCCTTTGGGTAATGTTGTATAATGTCTTTTTTTAATGTATTGGTTTGGTTAATTATGTTTATCTGGGGGAAAATACTATGGAACATTCAATAAAGGGAAGAAAATGTGAGAAACAGGCATAGAGAAGTTCCTGAGAGGTACTTTTGTTAGTTTATTTCAGCCAAACAAACAAGGAGTCTGGTGGCATTTTTAAAGACTAACAAATGTATTTGTTGCATGAGCTTTTGTGAGCACAATCCCACTTCATCAGATGCCTGAAATGGAAAAAAATAGCATTTTATCTATAACCATATAGATACAAATAGGGGTGGGTAACAATGTTAGTTCAAACAAACAGGCTACTGGCCAGTCTCTGCAAAGTAAACAAACTGTTTTGATTTAAAGAGTCTGTTAGAGGGAGGCAAGAACTATAAGCAAGAGCTGAGAAGAGTAATTGAGAGGAAATCACCTCTTGTAATGACCCAGCCATTCAAGATCTCTATTCAAATCCAGTCTGAAGGTATCTAGTTTGCATATGAATTCCTATTCTTTCAGTTTCATGTTCCAATCTGTTTTTAAAGTTTTTTTTTTCCCCCTGAAGTATCTAACTAGCATGTTTTTACAGAGTGTCCGGGTAGACTTAAATGTTTCCCTATTGGTTTTTGAATATTACCATTCTTAATGTTGATTTGTGTCCATTTATTCTTTTCACTGAAACAGCCCAGTTTGGACAATAGATAGAGCAGGGGGACATTGTTGGCACATGATGGCTATGTCTATACTTGCAAGTTAGTTCGAATTAAAGAAGCTTAATTCAAACAAACTAAAGCCATGGCTACACTAGGCTTTCATTAGTTCAAATTAAGGGCTTCCTTAATTCCAACTAATAAATTCGATTGCTTAGTTTGAACTAACCCTTATTTTGAAATAGTTCGAATTAAGTCAATGTGGCCATATTAGTTCAAACTAACTGCTTAGTTCGAACTAATCAGCAGATTGACCTTCATGCAACTGACTAATTCAAACTAAGAAAGTGCCCTGCATGGACATGGCTAGTTTGAATGAGCATTCTAGTGGGGCCATGCTAGTTTGAATTAAGTTAATTCAAACTAATTAAAATTAGTTAGAATTATGTAGTTTGAATTAACTAATTAGAACTAGCTTTTGTAAGTGTAGACATAGCCGATGGCATATATCACATTGGTAGATGAGCAAGTGAATGAGCTCTTGATGGAGTGGCTGAGCTGGTTAGGTCCCATGATGGTGTCACTTGTGTAGATATACAGACAGAGTTGGCAGTGGGGCCTGCTGCAGGGGTAAGTACCTGGCTTAATGTTTCTGTTATATGGTTTATAGTTGCTGGTGAGTATTTGTTTACGGCATAGAAGACGACGACTTTGGGGATTGTAGTAGAGTGCAAATCAGACATGAAGCCCTGGTTCAGGAAAGGACTTAAGCATGTGCTTAAGTTGAATCCCTATTTAGAAAAAGCATTTAAGAACATGAGATTTATATGCATGCATTTCCTGAGCTGGGTCTAAATTTTCAATGTGATACAGCTGTAAAAAAAGATCAGTATACTTTTGAGCTGCATTCCCAAAGGTATTACATCTTCTGAGCCTCTTGTCATGTCAAAAATTTCTAATGATGAACATTAAAGCTTAGTAAAGGACGCCTTTGTCTGGATCGAAATACAGGAAGCAATCAATAGCAAACAGCCTGAAAAGGCCCATGGAAATGGCTGAGATTTGGAGTGATTAATCTGATACAGTGAATAATTTCTTTTTCCAAAATTCAGATAATTCTCTGATGCTTCTAAAATATGATATAGCTCAAACCAAAGTTATAGTCCTGTTATGGAAATTATTATGAGAAATTCTTGGCCCGGTGTTATACAAGAGGTCAGACTATATTTAGATTAGGCTCTAACTTCTTTGTCTTAATTCATCTCCTTCATATACAACACAATAGAGAGATTTTATTAGAAGCTGAGGATGTAAGCCCGTGTACACTATAGGGACAGTGTCCTTCAAAGCTGTGACTCCGAAGAGGACTTAGGACTCACGGTGAACAACCAGCTGAACATGAGCTTCCAGTGTGATACTGTGGCTCTTATGTTTCCAGCAGTCCTTGGAGGCATAAACAGGGAAATATCAGGTAAGAGTAGGGAGGTGAAATTACCTCCATATACAGCAGTGGTGAGACAATAACTGGAATACAGTGCCCAGTTCTAATATCTACATCTAAAAGGGATATTGAAAACTTTAAAAATATTTTCCAAGAGCCAAAAGAATAATTTCAGGTCTAGAAAATCTTCCTTACTATGGAAGATTTAAAAACCTCAATCTATTTAACTTATCAAAAAGAAGGGTAAGAGGTGACTTGCTCCAGCTTTGTAAGTACCGACATCAGGAGAAGATGTTTTACAGAAGATGGCTCTTTAACGTTGTAACAAAGACATAACAAGAGACAATGACTGGAAGTGGAAGCTAGACAAATTCAAACTAGAAAAAAGGCACACATATTTAACGGTGAGGGTAATTAAACTTTGGTGTAACTTTCTAAGGTAAGTGATTGTAATCCACTAGAAGTCTTTAGGTCATGATTGGATGCCTTTCTAAGGCCTGGTCTACACTGCCAGCAAAATTTGGCAGTAATCGCAGGAGTTATATGCTTGCAAAACTTTCTTCGATTTTGTAACTTCCCTTCTACATGACATTTTCACTGCACTGCACCGATGGAAAAAGCATTCCCATCAATGAAGTGCTACGCCACCTAAGGGGGTGGTCTTATTAGATCGACTTCCAGATTCACTGAGCATGTTTTTACTGACCACTCAGTCAATCTGGAAAAATCTATCTGACAGTGGAAAATTTGCTGCCATCAGTGTAGACATACCCTAAAAGATTTGGTAAACCACAAGTAACTGGGTTTGATACAGGAATTACTGGGTTAAATTCTGTTGTCTGTGTTAAAGAGGAAGTCAAACTAATAGCAGACCCATCTGTCCTTAAAAACTATGGAATCTATGATTTTTATCCCCTTGCTTATGAGTCATAATATACCTCCTCAGGTATACCCCTGGGTTCCATCAAATGGGTGCCATAGAAATATATTTACCCAAATCCTGAAATCTTGACTCAAACTATTCAGAATTCCATTTGCAGTCAATGAATGTCTAGGAGGTTTTCTATAGCAGATATGTCACCTGAGAAAGAATGAGGCATACTCTAGGTCAAACAGGAAGTTATTAGTTGGAATGGACTCTTCATCAATAGTTCAGAGGAAGTCTGAAAGGCTGGATTGATAGGGTGAAAGAAATAGCTGGAAAAAACATGGAGAGTTGGTATTCTGCATACAGTCAGGCAGATGTTCCTCCAAAATATTTAGCAAATTCTTATAAGTAATGATAAATATATTGGCAGAAGTCAGGATGAGTTTGTGGACAAGTCACAGAAAAAAGGACTAAAATCCTGCCCACATTGAAGTTTGTGCCCCAAATCCCACTGACTTCAATGCAGTCAGAATTCTACTGTTCAAATGTTCTCCATGGATAATTTGACAAGCTGCATTTTTTTCTTTATATTCACGTGGTTCTAGAGATCAGTCACTTAAATTCCCACATCTGTAGGCCTGCTTTTCTTCTCTATAATTGAGGAATAACTCCATATGAGTAATACCAGTTTGAAATGTGTGTAAGTGAGAGGAGAATCAGGCCCTATGCATTCAAACTCTTTTGCTTCATCCTTGGAAAATATTGTCATGGTGGCACATGCTCAAAAGCCAGTCATAGAGCTGTGGTATATACAGTTATGGATCTAAGCCAGAAAGGCTGGATCCAGATTCACATCTTGATTTGCAGCTCCGCAAAGTTAGGTTTTGGCTGTGGGAATCAGGTTCAGCCACTAATAAAGAGAAACTGTGAAATTTGTTTGCAGATTTGGATTTCTAACTTCTCCAAAGTTTTGAGATGTTCATTCGCTAGTTGTACAGCATTGTATAGCAGCATCCATTCAAGGCACCCTTCTTCTCTCTACCAAGCTTATATAAGTATTTTAGTTTTATTTCAAGGAGAATCTTTTTTTCACTATGAAAGTGTGTCTCTGGAAGTATTTCTCTTTTTTGAAGTACAAAAATTCTCCACTTCCTCATCCTCCAGCAAAACAACCCAGTTAAGTATTGTGTTCCCACTCTAGCGCAGTGGTGTTTGTCCTTTTCTTGTGACACATTTAGTATCTATTTAGCACAAAGTGTGACAGTCAAGTCACTTCAAAAGATCATTTGTACCACACCCTTCAGCTACATGAACTTCATCGTTGTCAGCGGGAATAGAACTCAGAGCTCAAAAACACTACTCCCTATGGCTATACCTAAGGGAGAATTTTCTTTAAGACGTAACAGTGATAGGGCCCACATTCTCAGTAGGTCTTTAGGTAACAACTGAACATGCACATATCAGTATATTATATGAGGTCTTTCTTCAATCTAGCCCTCAAGGTTCAAAACAGAAACAATATGGAGCCAGCTCCGTCCTGTTGGGGAGATTGTTCAAATGTTGATGAAGAACTGGGTCTCAGTTCTAATACAGTTTCCTGATTGAAGTTAGGTAAGATGCGCACATAGCTTGGTAGGTTTGTAGATAGATTCATAGATTTGAAAGCCAGAAGATAACCTTATGGTCCTCTCAGACCACAGAATTTCACGCAATAATTCCCATAACTTCTGGTTGAGCTAGAGTTTAACTTTTAAAAAGACATCCCATCTTAATTTAAAAATTGCAGCTGCTGGATCTGTGGCAGTGGTTTAAAAAGCGCATCTTATTCTAGTTTTAATTAACATAGCTTTACTTTGCAGCCACTGGATTTTGTTATGCTTCTGCTTGCTGAATTAAAAACTTATATAGTGTCCTCATATAGATATATATAAATCATGATCGAATCACCTCTTAACCTTACATGAATGTCTCTTGTATTTCATAACCCCATATCTTAGAATAGTACTCAGAGTCGAGATGAGAGTAAATTTCCATCTAAAGCACCCCCCTGTTTGAGAAAGCGTTTGCTCTTCTGTAGCAGATAGAGAAAGGCACCACTCTACAGTTACTGCAATATCTTAGAGGGAAAATGTGTGTGTGTCCATGGGATCTGCCTGGGAAATGTTTTCTTTTCCCATGGGGATATATTTGACATCAAGATAAAGGGGCAGCATGGAAAACAAACTTACTTTTTCTTTTTGTATGTGTGTGTTCTGTATTATCCACCAAGCTTCAGTTGTTGGGATTCTTTTTGAAAGCTCTTAGTTATCTTAGCAGTTGTTCTATGGACTGCATTTTCATTGCAATGTCTCAGTGCTGCAGTTCTCCTCCAAAGAGAGGGGAGGGGTGAGAATCAGACAAGTTACAATATTCACAGGGAACAAAGTTTTGTGTTAAGCAAAGACTTTTTTAAAGTTGA
Organism: Pelusios castaneus; assembly: GCA_007922175.1. Classification (NCBI taxonomy): domain Eukaryota; kingdom Metazoa; phylum Chordata; order Testudines; family Pelomedusidae; genus Pelusios; species Pelusios castaneus. The sequence continues at coordinate 1,900,890 of ML685928.1, read as the reverse complement.
GTAAGATATTGACAAATGTTTTGTTCTGTCTGCACACCTCATAGCTTACGAATGTTCCATAGCCTATATATGTGGAAACCACGAGAAAGTCTGCCTTTTTTATCCCTCATTCATTGTCTCTTTCTTGCCTTTTGCTTCTGTCATTAAGAACTGCAGTGAAAATGGGTGAGGGCTATGAAAAATGTGGATGAAAGGCATAGTGAGAGAGTACATCAATGTTAATGCTGTTTCAGGTACCTCCTACAAAAACCACATTCCATGTGAGCCACTGCATGCCTGCCAGATGCAGAGGAAACATTCTCTTTACTTTGACACCCTGTTTGCAAGCCTCATTCTTGTTGGAATTCACTAAGTGTCCGATGGCTATAGGACTGTAAGCTACAATAGCATCAATATCAACAGTGGTTGCCATAAGAACTTTTGTTTTCCCGCTCCCCACTCTGCTATCCCGGACCCCTGATGAGAGCGGATTCTAGGAGTTTCAGACAACCACTGGACCAGGAGCACCTCCAAACACTTTTCCCTAATGTTTTTATTTTTCCATGCCCAGGATCCTCTTCTAACAGTGTCAGGACCCAAAGCACTCTTAGGAGCTAATAAATTCCAGCCTACCACCCAGTGACCCGCTAACAGTTGCTAGGATAGAAGCTGAACCCTGACAGGACTCCAGTCCAGGAATCTGATTGGCAGAATGCTGGCAGTCATGTCTGATTCATAGCTTCTATATAAACCTAACACAGAACAGGAAGTTGCCTATGCAGCTGGGATCCACCTTGCCCTGTATGGTGTGCCTTGTGTTTCCTGCACCTGCTCCCACTCTCCTGGCTTGATTTCCTGGTATCCTGCCCTGCCCTGACTGGCTACCAATTCATAATTCTGCTCTTCAGTTTGCCTCTTGCTTCTGATTCTCTAATAGACTGAATCTGCATGCCTCCCAATACTCAATTCTTGATTTGCTGTCTGGCCTGTTTTGGACTTTGACCACCTAGTACCTGACCTGGCCTGACTCTTTCTCTAACCACTAGGCTAGACCACTCCTGTTCTGGTCATGACAGCTTGAATGGACCACTTATGGCACAGAAGTGGGCTCAAAGTCAGGTAACTGAATCTGGCTAATCCTTTGGGGTCCTTGGACACACCTGAGTGGGCAACCCTCCTACAGGTGGACAAGCCAGAACTGAAGGCCCAGATCATCCATCTAACCTTGAAGAACTAGCCATTTCAAAAGAAAGTCAAGCTGTTATGTGCTGAAAATTCTTCACTCCAGGCATGGCTTGCATAGCCCTGTCCCCTGCTACAGCTGCTGGTACAGTTTGATGGCAATTGCCAGTGATTCCAGGGTTTTATAAACCAATGCCACCTTCTGTTCATTATGTATCCTCAGTCCTCTACCACTGATCATAAAAAAAAAGAGCCTGGTCATCAGCCTGCTGTCCAGGTAAGCATTAGACTCTGCCTCTCTTTTCCTGGAGAGGAATTTCTCCAAGCCATGTCCACAACCTACACTGAATTTGGTTGGTGGAGTTGGCCCTAATGAAGCTTCTTTAGGGACAGAACACTGCTGCCTCCTATGCTACACTATTCTCATGCCTAATGGCCAATACAAACTGAAACAAGGTGGAGCAGATGTAGCAGTTAAAGCAGGGCGTACAAGAAAAGGTTAAAGATTACTAAGCCCAGGTAGAAATACCTGTGGCTATGTCTACACTAGAAAAGCTAAGTCAATTCTATTAAGTCAACTTAAAGTTGACCTTGTTAAGTCAAATGAGAGAGTCTACACTAGACTCTTAACTCAACTGCCTACATCCACACATTCAGGTTAGGTTGATGGAGAGCCACAGCTCCTGGGAACAAGGAGAGACACAGCTCCCAGGGACAAGGGGAGCCCAGTTCCCTGGCAAGCAGGGCACCATAACTCCCCGCAGAAGGGAGCCACAGCTCCTGGGGACAAGGGGAGCCCAGCTCCCTGGCAAACAAAGAGCTGCGGCTCCCCCGGCAGAAGGGAACCACAGTTCCCCCCAGGGACAAGGGAGCCGCAGCTCCTGGGGACAAGGGAGATACACGGGGCTTCCCGTCCGGGGCTCCAGCGGCAAGGGATTCCCCTAACAGCCTGGGGCTCCAGCCATGTGGCTGGAGCCCTGGAATGGTGGGGGATTCCCTGTGGCTGGACCCCCAGCTAGGGTAGCGAGGATATCCTATGCGGCTCCCTTTTCCCCAGGGGGACCTGTGGCTCACTTCTTCCCGGCCAATTAGGTTGACTTAGGGATACTCCCCATCCACACTGGCTTAAGTCGACTTAAAAGGTGGACTTAAGCGTTAAGTCAACCTTCAGACGTGGTGTTAATAAGTCAACTTAAGCTTTTATTAAGTTGACTTAAAGAAGCCCTTAAGTCAACTTAATAAAAGCCAGGGTGGATGCAGAGAACTGTAGGTCGACTTAAGCATCCTTAAGTAGACCTAAGCTGCCAGTGTAGATGCACCCTGTGAGTCTGGGTGTCCTTGTGGCTCTCACTGTCTGTACAGACACTGAGTCTTGGGAACAAAAGGGGGAGAAAACACGGGCCTTGCAATGCTCTAACCCAAGTACTGTAATCTTTTCTCCAGTGCCTCCCACTGAGCTAATGCAGCTGGATGTGAGCCATAAACAACTCATCCCCATAGAAAAGGAATTATGATGCCTGCAACATCTCTGCTTTTACTCCTGTGAGTCGGATCGCTCCATCTCTGTCTGCCCAATATGAATTCCAAGGAGCCAGAAAAAGGAGCCCTACACTTCAGACCTAACTGAAACATACACAGAGCCCCAATCCAGGGCTCCCGACCTGAAGTTTCCAGCCCAGGGCACCCTTGAAAGATCCCATCCGACCATCCCTAATTGATTCAGGTGTCGTTGATGGCTTTGTAGATGCAGTGGCAGCCCAGATCCTTCAACTTCTGCTGCAGTGCAAGGCCTTTCCTGACCTTAGAGAGTCTAATGATGAGCCCCCTTAGTCTTAATCCAGTAATAGGGGAAATATCAACCCAGGAGGCTGTGAATCAGGGTCAACAAGAAGTATTACAACCTGATGTGATCTCTTTCCATACTTCTGCCCTGACCCTTAGTATCTCCTGGCTGACCCTTCACACCCTGATCATTTGGTCACAAAAACAGAAAATCAGTTTTCCATCTAAAATTTGTTCACAGCACTATTGGGAATCAGTAGATTCTGTCGTGGCATCCAAGCCTCAAGAGATCCAGATGGGATTGTCTATCTAGGCCAAACCTTCCATTAAAGCTACAACTGAGCTCTCCTCACAATACCAAGACTATGCCAATGTTTTGAAAAGAAGAATGTGGAAATCCTACCGCTGCATCAGGACTATGACTGTCTAGTAGAGACACAGAGTCAAGAGCTAAAATACCATTTGAATGAATTCATGCCAGGTCAGAACTTCAGCAGCCATCGCTCCAAGAATGCCTCTGAGAATTTGGTTCAACGGTCTATCCATAAGTTGACTTTGCCAGTTGGCACAGCAAACCTGTTTATCAAAAAAAAAAAGATTGCAGTCTCCAACTCAGTGTGGACTACCACTCATTGAATCAGATAACTATCAGGAATTGTTACTTGCTATCTCAGGTTATTAAGTTGCTGTATCATGTGGAGGCTGCCCCTATCTTCACCAAGTTAAATCTAAGGGGGTTGTACAACCTCTTGCAAATCAGAGAATGGATGAATGGAAGACAGCCTTCAGGAAAGGTATGGTTACTTGAATACTTTGTAATGCTCTTTGGATTGACCAATGCCCCAGCCACCTTCCAACATTTGGACCAGTACATAGGTGACATATTGATCTTCTCTGACTACACTTAACAGCATACTACTCATATCCAAACCATCCTGAAATGTTTGCAGCAGCATGGCCTTCCTATCATGCTCAAGAAGCATGCCTTTGATCAGGCCTCCATGGAGTTCTTAGGCTTCATCTTATCCCCAGAAGGAATCCAGATGGACCCATGCAAGGTCCAAGCTGTCCAGACTTGGCTGATTCCCTACACAGAACATGACCTGCAACGTTTCCTGGAGTTTTCCAATTTCTATTGAGTTATCCTGAATTTTTCAAAACAAATAGAGCCCCTCACCTCTTTCCTATGCAAAAATATTGAATGCCATTGGTGCCCAGAGACCCAACATAAATTCAGTCAGCTGAAACTTACTTTTGCTATAGAATCCATACTGGCTACGCTAAAGTCACACAAGACTTAATTGTAGGAGCTGATTTTTCCAGTATAGTAATTTGGGTGGTTCTTGTCCAGTAATTTGGTCCCAAACAAATGTCACACATGTACACTTATTACCCAAGGAAGCTCACCCTTGCAGGACTAACCTACAAAACACTTGATAAGGAATTACTGGTGATAAATAACATGTTTGCAGAATGGCAGCACTACCTGATAGCAGCTTGTCACCTGGGCCAGATGTTCACTGACCTAAAAACCTGGAAAATCTATGTAGAGCAAAAGTTTAAAACCAGCAGCGGCTTCAATGGTTCTTATTTTTCTCTCAATTCAGTCTCATTATCACCTACCACACAGATCCAAAAATGGCAAGATGGATGCTCTGCTCCAAAATATGGTACCAATCCACAAAGTCCCAGACAGGAACCAACCCTCATTCTCAAATCTCCTAACTTTCTCAGTTCAGCCTGTCATGAGGTATACTCAGCTTGATACACTCTGCCCCAGCCTCAGAAATTCTGCCTAATAAACAAGTTATTATCACCAGGCAACACCTGACTCCTGGGAAGGGATCACATATATAAGGGACCATGTCTGTCTGATCCCAGGATCCATATGGGCTGCAGTTCTGCAGCTATGCCGCAGTTTTCCCTTGGCAGATCACTTGGGTCACTTCAAGACCCAACAACTAACATCCTGCTTCTTTCGGTGGCCCCTGATGCACCCAGCCATAGGGTCATTCATTGCCTCCTATGATGCTTGTGTCCATGTCAAGACCCCAAGCCACAAATCCTATGGTCTCGTCCAGTTCTTGGGCACCTGACCTTGACTCTAGGCAGCTATTGCTGTAGATTTTATCAGATAGTTACCAGAGTCTAACAAATTTATAATACTTTTGACAGTCATGGATACCTTTACCAAATTGGCCTACTTCATCCCTTGTACAGGCCTCCCTGCCATTGAAGAGACAGTCCAATCTGAGATTAGCTACGACAGTCTACCTCCATGGCCTTCCAGAGAACATTACCTCTGATGAGGGGTCACAATTCACAGTCAGGTTCTGGTGTGAAGCTCTGCACTGGGTGGGAGTCCATGTATATCTTTCCTCTGCTTACCAACTCCAGTCCAATGGACAGATGGAAAGGGCCAACCAGATTCTCAAGCAGAATCTGTGATGCTACATCAATGATCACCAAGACAATCGGTTTTCATTTCTCTCTTATGTGCTGACAACAATACAGACTATGCATCTGTGGACCAAAGCCCCATTTTTACCAATTACGGGTACCAATCACAGTTACCTGCACCCTTGCCCAACCCAGCCACTTCACATTTAGTGCAGCAGATTTGTCGCACCAGGAAGATGTAAAGAAGCATCTGGAAAAAGCAAAAGCAGACTATAAGTGACATGCAGACCAACCCTGACAGAAAGGCCCACCTATACAGTGGGACAAAAAGTATGACTCTCCACAGAGCATCTCTGCACAGACAAATGTTCTCGCAAGCTTAACTTCCGGTGCCTTGGCCCCTTTAAGATCCTGCAACAAGTTAATCTGCTCACTTTTCAACCCAACTACTCCACTCACTGAAGATTCACCTGTGTTTCACACATTAGTTTTGACACCCTGCACAGAAAACCCTTCACAAGAGCCAGCCACGTCTTCCACCAATACAGGTATGGGGCCATGAGGATTATATGGTTTACAAGATCTTTGACTTTAAACATATTTAGGCTCTGATATTTTATTGATTGGGTGGGCAATGGTACTGAAGAACTCACCTGGAAGCCTGTAGAATATATACATGCTCCAGAACTTGTGCAGGTGTTCTATAGGAATCATTCTAAAAGCCAACTCCCACATCACCCTGAAGGTGCCCCTTTCAAGAGACTGTGGATCTTGAATTCTGATCTGCGGGGCTCTTGGGAGCTAGTTGAGTCAACCTGCTACCCAATGACCTGTAAACGGTAGCGAGGATAGAACCTGAATCCTGACAGAGGACTCTAGTCCAGGAATCTGCTGGGGGTCCTGATTGGTTCACTGTTTCTATATAAACCCAACATAGGAACAGGAATATGTCTATGCAATTGAGATCCACTTTGCCCTTGACTATGAGCCTTATGCTTCCTGATCCTGCTCCCCTGGCTGGTATCATATTCTGGACTGCCTGGTCCGTGGTTCTTCTTTTCAAGTTTGTGTCCTGATTCTGATTCCCTGGTAACCTGACCCTGCTTGCCTCCTGCCAGTCAACTCTCATTTTGTCCTCTGGCCCGTCTCCAAAGTTGACTGCCTGGTATCTGATCTGACCTGACCCGACTCCTGCCCACATCCCAGTCATGGAAATCAGCCCTGAAGCAGTTTGAGGAAGAGACAAGTGGAAGCGCTAGAATAGAAGAGAAATTTGGTTCCCCCTTTTGCAGCTTGCATGAACTGCAAGCAGTTGCTGATGATACCTCAGTCAGTTCCCCAGTTGTCCTTGGCCCTTTGCTAAGCCCAGGAAAGTGTTCCCAACAGTTTCATGATACAGCTGCCCTACCCACATCTCATACCTGAGATTATATTAGTAGGAGGGAGTATGGCATGGAAGCCTGCACAAAAGCTTCCCTTACTGAAGTTGTTCTGTGGGTGAATAACCTTCCAGTCTGATATATGTTGTTATGCCATGTGTAATCCCAAGGGATCTTAGGGCATTTAAATCTTTCACCAGCATTTACTTAACAAAAATGAATTAAACAAAGTCCACAACCATTGGTTCATAGTCCTCTTGCATTTTGCATTTTCACTTCTCTTGGAGTTTTTCAGTCTTGACTTCCTTAAGACACTGTGGGTGCGTCTACACTTGTAAATTAAGTCGACCTAAGCAGGCTTAAGTCGACTTAATTTACTCTGTGTCTACACTGGAGTTTCCTTAATTCAACTTAAGCAGTTCCTTAAGTCAAATTAAGGAAAAGTTAGTTTGAATTAGTAAAACCTCATTTTTACTTCAAACTAACCCTTAATTCGAACTAGTTAGTTTGAATTAAGACAATGTGGCCGTGTTAGTTCGAACTAACTGCTTAGTTAGCACATTGAGCTTAATGTAACTGACTAATTCAAACTAAGCAATGGCCCTTGCTTAGTTCGAACTAGCATTCTAGTGGGGCCATGCTAGTGCGAATTAAGTTAATATGAACTAACTAAAATTAGTTCGAATTAACTAAATCAAACTAACTTTGGTAAGTGTAGACATAGCTGTCAGACTAGCTATAGAAGATCAAAGGGCTAGGGAGCATCCCCTAATATACAAATATTCATCAGTCCCCCTGCTAAAAATCCCTTTTATATCCTTTCCCCCTTCATGTCCTCTATCCTTCTTCTAAGTCATCCTCTATACTTGAAACTTTCACCCTTTACTTGAGCACTGACCCACTGCTGTTCTTCTTTTAAACCTTTTAACAAAAACAAACCAAGATCTGGCTAACACTGGCTGCCAGCAGGACATAGCCTGCCAAGTCAGTGAGATGCTTTTGAAAATTTTGCCCTAAATCTCATTTTCAAAAGCGATCTAGGCCCACAAGACCTAAGTCTAATTGGGAGTGGGATTTATGTGTTTAAGTCACTCAGACTGTTTTGAAATTATTACACTATGTCTTCTGTACATTTGAAGGTTGATAGTGTCTGGTTACATTACTTTCAAAAAGGGAGGAAAATATTCTGTTCTACTCAGGTTCGTAAAGTGTGATAGCTGTTCACCTTCCCAGAATGCATTAAGCATATCACTTCAAGATGCAGCCAGCACATCAGATGTCTGAACCAGCTTATGTGATTTTAGTTTAAACTCTCAGCTCTTCAAGTCAGGAGCAAGATTGTCCTTATTTATAATTGTTATTTAGCAGGTTTATTACAGTAGTGCCTGGGGGCCAACTGAAACCGGGATCCCATTGTGCTAACCATCATGAAAAGGTAGACTAAGAGGCAGTCCCTGCCCTGAAGAGCTTACAGTGTGAATAGAAAAGACAGAGGGTAGAAGACAAGGTTATAGCACAAAAGCAGAGTGAATGATGTGACACCACCAACTTCATGTTCGGTATACTTTCGGGGGTGGGAAGTGCTATTTAAAACTTTTCTGTGGAGCTATTAGCTAGCTGGAACACAAGTAAGTGGAGGGAGCGGAAGTGTTCCGAGAGAAGGAGGAGACAATGCTCAGAGAAAACTGCAGAGAGCAGCTCGATGATATCATCTATGTCTCTGTCCTTGCTTGAACTGTTTTCTGCAGCTGCTGGGCTAGCTTCCGTCTCTGGCTGGCTCCTCCCTGCCATTTCAGTCCCAAAAGCCACATGGCTGGGTTGAGGAAGGATGCCGCTTGGATCCTTCCTTTAAATGTTTAGTACTCTGGAAGAGTTTAATAAGCATAATTAGGGCAAACAAACAAGGAGTCCTGTGGCACTTTTAAAGACTAACAAATTTATTTATTTCATGAGCTTTCGTGGGAGAAAATCCCACTTCGTCAGACACTCCACTCTTTGAAGATGGGGAACTTACTGCATGGAAGGAAATTAAATGCAGGGAAATGTATGACACAAGATCAGGTCAGGCTGTAACAGCAAATCAGAATAGGTGTTGGGATTCAAAAAGTGGGGAACAGCACATAGAGGAAGGTGAGGTCAAATCACCTGTTGTAATGAGAATAAAATCCATAGTCCCTGTTTAACCCTGAGGCAACAGAGTCAAATTTACATATAAGTTCCAATTCTGCAGTTTCTCTTTGAAGCTGTGATTTGTTATTCATTTGTTTGAGCACCACTATTAACAGTTGTCAATGGAGTGAGCAGGGAGATTGAAGTGTTCCCCTATTGATTTTTGAATGCTGTGATTTCTGTCAGATTTGTGTCTATTTATTCTTTTGCATATAGACTGTCCTATTTGTCCAGTATATCAGGCAGGGGGGCATTTCCAGCACATGATGGCATAAATCACATTGGTGGATGAGCAGGTGAATGAGCCCTTGATGGAGTAACTTTAGGTCCTGTGATGGTGTCTTTTGTGTAGCTATGTGGGCAAAGTTGGCAACGTGGTCTGTTGCAGGGATATGTTCCTGCTTTAATGTTTCTGTTGTTTGGTCTGTAGTTGCTAGTGAGTATCTGTTTAAGGGTGGGGAGCTGTCTGTAAGCGAGGAGAGGTCTGTCTCCCAAGCCTTGAGAGAGCGAAGGATTGTGCTGTAGCATAGGTTGCAGATCTTTGATGATGTGCTGTAGAGGTCTGACTTGGGGGTTGTAGGTGGTGACCAAAGGTGTTCTGTTGTCTTCTTTCTTGGTCTTCTCCTGTAGTAGTTGACTTCTGGGTACCCATCTGGCTCTGTCAATCTGTTTCTTCACTTCCACGGGTGGGTATTGTAATTTTAAGAGTGCTTGATAGAGATCCTGAACATGTCCATCTCTGTCCGAAGGATCGGAGCAGATGCAGTTATATCTTGGGGCTTGACTATAGACAATGGATCATCTGGTGTGTCTTGGATGAAAGCTCGAGGGATATAGCTAACTATAGTGATCAATAGGTTTTCGGTATAGGGTGGTGTTTATGTGCCCATCTCTAATTTGCACTGTAGTGTCCAGAAAGTGGATCTCCTGTGTGGAGTATTCCAGGCTCAGTTTGATTGTTGAGTGGAAATTGTTGAAATCTGTGGAAATCTTCAAGGGCATCTTTACCATGGGTCCAGATGATGAAGATGTCATCAACATACCGTAAGTAAAGTAGAGGTGCTTTGGGATGAGACGTGAAGAAGCATTGTTCTAAGTCTGCCATAAAAATGTTTGCATATTTTGGGGCCATTTTGTCAGATTCAGGGGGTGATCGTAGTGCAAAGAGCAAAACTCATGAAAGCAGAGGAAATCAGTGCGGCCATACTGTTTTGCACAGCAAGCAGAAGTATGTCATAGGCCAGATCCACAGCTACACTAAATCACAGTAGATTCACTCTGGTTTACACCAGCAGAGAATCAGGCTCTATTTTAGGGAAAATACCTGGAGGTCTATATCTAGTCTTCCTTATACCAGTAGGACTTCAGTAACTCAGTCAAAGGTTATAGGCCTATTACAGGAGTGGGTGTGGGCAATTCTGTGGCCTGCATTGTGCAGGAGGTCATACTAGATAATCACGTTGGTCCCTTCTGACCTTAAAGTCTATGAGTTTCAGTCAGGAATAGCTCTCATTAAGTCAGTAGAGATACAAAGGCATGGTATATTGTATAGCAGTCAGAGGAGAACTGACTTGTACTGTGATAAGGAGACACATGTGAACAAAGGCATATCTACACCAGAACTTTCATTTGTAAAGCCAGACTAATATTCCAAGGCTTGGGAGGGGAGGATCTTATTTTTTTCTGTCTTTTGGCACAGAGAAATTTCCTTCCTCCTGAAGAATCAAAAATGTCATAGAGTTCATTAGATTGGCCCCTTGCATCACTGTAGGAACATCCCCGAGTCCCCGTGCTCTATTACCTTCACAGTTCCCTTGGCAGCCCTCAAGGTATCCAGTGAAAGAGTTTTAACCATCACATCCTCTCTCAACCAAATGGAAAAAACTAAAAGCATCAAAAGCCACATATAGCTAACCAAAAAAAAAAAAGTTATAAAAGTCATGACTCCTTTGACAGTCATGACAAAAATTCATTGGCAGCAGGCCAGTATGTAATGCACCAGTGTAGGAAGTAGACAGTTCTGCCTCTATTTCTTTCTCTTACACTGCTCACTCTGTAACCGTGATCAAGTCTTTAATAAAACCAACACCTCCTTATGCTTCAGTCCCTCCATTGGTTAAATGAGGACAATGATGCCTAGCTGCCTTTAAAAGGCCCATTGAGAGTTATGGATGGAAATCGCTGTATATGTGACAAAACAGCTCAAAATTTTTTAGCTCAATTTAGTCTTATTGAAAAACCTGGTTTCACTGAAATGGATATTTTGCACAAAAATATTAATTTTGCTTAAGACTTTTTAAAAAATTTCTCATTGGGGGAATCAAAATAAAAATCTTTTCTTTCACTCATTTTGAAACATTTTGTTTGTTTCAAGACCTCAGTTCAAAATGAGTTTCATTTCAACATGTCAAAACATTGTTTCATCCAAAAATGTTGATGTTTCCCATTCCTAAAGTACTAATTACAAACTTTATAGGGTTTCATTTTGTTTTATGAAAATAACCAATATTTTTATTTTTCATTCTGATTTGAAGCAGAAAGATCAAATTACCATAAAAGGAAATATCCCCTTTTGAATAGCTATTTTTTATTATGATTATGTGAATCGCTTCCATTAAAACTTTCCCCAGTCCTCTTTGTACCCTAGCACATGCATCACCCAAAGCTCTTCTGATGTTTAGGAAAGTTTGGTTCAGGACCATCTCATTTAACACCATCTCCCTCTGGAGGGAAATGGAGAAAACCCTTGCCCCTGTCCTCTCTCATTGAACTGTGAAGTGAGCCCATTCCTGTGAGAGTCTTTCCTCTCCTACATTTCACCTCCTCCCCCACTGACTTCTGAAATGAAACTGAATCTTCTACACAGGTACCTACATTCAGGCGGAGTGACAGAGCCAGGCACTCTCCTGGTACAAACATGCAGCACCACCATCTTAAAACAGTAACTTTTGTATATACCATTAATCAGAGAGGATGGTTTTGAACCCTTATTTCAGAATTCAGCCAGCCATGGTGCACTGATTTTTAAAAGTTGAATGAAAAACAAGCAAACAGCAAATCTGGCAACCATCATCCGAAAATCTGCCCCGTTTGTTTATTTAAAATGTTTCCTGAACAAGGGAAAATCATCTGAAGCAACACAGTTGCGTCCTCCCCTGTTTTGCAGGGCTCCTGCACAATATCTCCCTTCGCACTCCCAGTATTGTATTCCACTTCTCCTTGTCATGCTTCATATAATGTTGTTTTTGTGCTATGAAGGATGTCTGACTCTCCCCTTGACTAATCATTGGGTACTGGAGGGCCCTCTCTCCTGAGCTTGAGAACTTGACCTCTGATGACACCCATTTGACAGGGATATAGACACATATGGCTCCCCTCACTCATCCTCGCTCACACCAGGAGTTCTCCTCTGATGCCCTGTCAGCACAGGCATTCAGAGGAAAGATACTAGTGAAATCAACAACAGCGAAAGGAATGTGGCCTTCTGGCCTAATAGCCTTTGATTGATATTCTTTGTTTCAGCACAACCTTCGACTTGGTTAAAAATGGAGCATCCAACCTGTTTTGGCAGAATGCGTCTGGAAAACTAACAGGGTCACAGAGGCAACATGCTTCAAAACAAATAGTGGTCTTGCTTTCAAAAATCACATCATCATTTTATCCGCACATACTTCTTTGGTGCATTGCTAACAGAGGCTGCTCGAGGCAATCTGCAAATTTGCAATAAGCAAAACTTTTCAGTGTGGCACCTCCTTATTACACCTTAGAAGTTCACAGCAGACCCACAGAACCTTCCCTGCTGTGGCCATTCCCCATCACTGAACCTTATGCATCTGAGTTGGAGGCTTAGGGGGCAGACCCTGGCCTGGGGCTGCAAAGGCTGCCAGGCCCAGGTGACAAATTGCTCACTTCAATCCCTCCTATTCTCTGCCTGTGGCACATTAATAATCTAGTCTCCTGGGGCTATGCTATTTTTGTCTTGTTTGGTTGTTGGGTGAGTATGAGTAGCATTGGTGGCCCGTGAAATAGATGATCTAGTGGTCTCTTCTGGTCTTCATCTCTATGACTCTGTGACAAAGACAGTAGGATAGGAACAGTGTGACATTTAGGTGGGCTGAGCCGGGTCAGGCCAGGATGAAAGTCCAACCCCATTCTCTGCAATAGGACGTGCTTCCTAGGCAGCGATACCCTCACCCAGGCTCCCATCCAAATGGCCCTTTCCTGTTAGGTCAGCACCAGCTGCCTGAGGCTAGAGAGAAAGAGCTCCAGTGGCTCCTTCTTCTGGAGCCACTCGGCTCAGCCACAGTGGGACCAGGCACTGGCAGGGTCAGTTCCCAACCCATTGAGCCTCAGTTAACAGGAAGCATGGACCCCCAGCCCACATGGAAACAGATGAGTTGAGGAAGCTGATTCCCCTTGCACATGGGATAGTACGCTTTTTCCCATTGGGCAGAATGGAGTTCCCTACACCATCAGCCCTACACCCCACACAGAACCACCCACACTCCACACCCCCAGGCCATCCCAGCCTGTGCCCCAGACTTGGGTTTGCCCCAATACCCTTTGCGCTCCCCAGTCTGCCTCCACCCTTGTCCAGATGGAGCTCCTCACCACCTCTGAAAGCAGCAGCAGCCACAAAGTGAACCCAGGATGGCGGTGGTGGCTGGGGTAGGTGGTGCTGGCTGGACAGCAGTTTCCGTGGGGGCTGGACACAGAGCAGCAGGTGGGGGCTGGGGGCCAGCATGGAGCCAGGTGGGCCATTGCACTTGTGGCTGAAACCCCAGCATTACTCACTGCCACCAGAAGCAGTCCTGCACTGCAGCCAAGGATGCAATCCTACCTGAGCTGGAGGTGAGGGCAGGAGTGCTGCTTCTTCCCCCCAAGCCTGACCCAGGACTGCTTCCTGCCTCAGAGTCCCACTGGTGGCCACCTCCTTCCCTCAGGCCACCCCGCCAGCCTCATCCACTGACATCCCCACCCATGGAGGAAAGATGGGAAAGTCTACAGGAAACGTCCACATTTGGAAATCTGCTACTCTAAGCAGCTGCCTAGTCTGCCTATAACTAGAGCGAGCTCTGATTGTAAAGTTACTGCTTTAAAATTACTAGTTAGTATTTGTGACATAGTAGCGCCCGGAGGAGCCAACTGAGATGGGTGCTCCATTCTGCTGGTCATATACCTGTGACAAGAGACAGCTCCTGCTCTGAAGAGTCTTCAGTCTAAAGACACAAGAGAGTCAAAGGATGTGATTTTCCCCAGTAGGGAAACTGAAGCATGGAGACACTATGTCCCTGAAACAAAGTCATGTAGGAAGTGATTGGGTACTTCTCCAGTGTCCTAACCCCAATCTCATTTCACTTCTCCCTATCTGTTAGTCCAATCTGGAAGGTCTCAATCTGTGAATCATTGGTGGTTTTGCTGTTGGAGAGCTGGCTGATCATATAGCAGTCATTCTCTTCCTTACTTCCAGCTACAACGTCATAATAAAAGGCAGCTAAAATACATTCAATATTTTTCTAAAACCACTTTTCTATAGAAGCAATTGGAGTAAGAGCCCCGGGGACAATATCCCATTGCAAGTGGAAGGGGAGTTTGTCTGTGCAATTGTAAATGGGAAAGGAGGCATCTTTTCAATTAATCCTTTCATAGGTGTCACATCCAGTACATCTTCCTCCAGAGAGACCACTCCTTCATTGCTTCTGTTTAGTTCTCTGTGCACACATGTACAAACTTCCCCTATGAAATGACAACCCACCAAGGATATTGCTAAACTCCATCATGCAGTTATCCCTCTACAAGCCAGGCAACACCGCCATGCATGTTCCTCCTATATATCCCCACAATAACTGCTTCCACATCTGTGAAATACCAGGCAGCTGGATGTGTTCTTACCACCCTCCACAAGGAGACCTCTCCTCCCAAACAGAGAAAATTGGATGTCACTATCAAATCTGGGAGTATTTAAAAGCACTGAAGGAGCCCCCAACAAATTCCACAGCTGGAATCCACCCCAAGCAGGTTCTGATTGCAGAAAAAGTGCAGGAGTATAAGCACTATTGATTTTACATGGAATATGCTCATGTTTTACGATGAGCTATGGTCGTATAAAACACTGAGAGAGAGATAATGTGCAAGAGACACATTTAATTTTCAGAGATCTGTCATATAGTAATATTGTACTGAAATGCTAGCTGTAATAGTTCGTCACTTTACACCTCCACCCTTTGAAAATGCTTTTCTTTAGAAGGGCAACCATGCTCACTGCTCTCATTTTCTAATGGCCAACCAGCCTGTCCTTGCAAAATATTCTTCTTTCCTATCACACCTGTGATGCTGACTGACCAGATGCTAGTTCATGCCAGAACCACAGGCCAGTTCTCTTGTCTTTCAGTATAAATCAAAGTGTTTGTAAGCATGTATTTGGTGTTTAAACTTCATGAAAACTAGTGGAATGTTTTCTTGCCTTGTTTTCATTTATTTATGTCCTGCTGTAATATAGAGGCAAACATTTACATTCTGTATATCTTTGCAACTAAATAGCACATCAAACAGAGAAGAAGCCTTGGGAAATGCAAATGAAGAACTTTAGCAGACAAGTGCTAGTTTCAAAGAAAGTGGTCATTGTGTGTGATGATGGGAAGTCAAGGACTCAAAATGCATTCTTTACTCTACCATCAAAGAAAAAGCCTACATGAGTAGAGACACTGTCAACTTGCTTTCTGTTAGAAGCAGCTATAAATAAGGATTCAAGGAAAGATCCTATATCTCTGGGCTGTTTGGACTCCTACAGGAAAGTGTGCCAAATCCACAGCGGAGATCTCCAGAGACTGTCTAGGTACTCTGATAAGACTTTTGGGAGATTGTCAGTTAAGTATGAAACTGACATCACTTAGAATTATAAACTGTGATTCACCTGTACACATTTTACCTGCTTTAACCTTTCAATAACTCTCATTTCCTTTTCTTAGCTAATAAATCTTTAGTTTGTTTACTATAGAATTGGCTGCCAGCATTGTCTTCGGTGTAAGATATGGAGTACCAGTTGAGCCAAGGTAAGTGACTGGTCTCCTAGAACTGGGAGCAATCTAATGTGGTGTGATTTTTTATTCAAGTAACCTTTTATCACAAAGTTCAGTTTGCCTGGGCAAGTTAGACTGGGGAGTCCAAGGCGACCATCTGCAACTCCTTGATAAGCCCAATATAGTGATCCAGGAGTTCATATTTGTTACTGGCTTGGTGAAATTTTCATATAGAACATATAGACAGTTTTGGGTGTAGGCACTCATAGCTGTGAGCCACTCCAGACAGCATGACAACACACACTTCAGATTCCCTGGGTGTCAGTATTCTTTTGCTGTCTTGTAGCTCCACTGCTTAGCATCACTACGACCAGTTGCTGCTGCTTAAACTTCAGAAGGGAAGAACGCAATGATTTTTCATTGCCCCTTGCAAAGCCTGCCAACTGCTCCCTCACAAGTTGCTTTCAGACAACCTAGGCTTTAAGGCTTGCAACACTGCTACACCACGATCTGCTAGGTTCTAGTTTTAATTACAAAGAAAGCAGAGTCTAGCTATCCCAGTACTTGGATGAGACGCAGCCTAAGAAAGTGCAGAACAGGGCAAGGAGCTGCACTGGTGAAGTAGGAAGTTTGAAAAGGTTAGTCCCTTTCCTCAGACTCAGTATGGAGCCTATTCTGAAGCATGAAAAAACTGTGGGGCAGGTCTTTTTATGATAAAGAATTACTAATGACTAAATGTGGTCAAGATTTTGATTTTGTATTCTTGCAGATAATTACTTTCAGTAATACAATTCCACCTGTTACCATATTGGAACTTTGCTCCAGCACAGACTGTACAATTTACAAAGTGCACAGCATAAAAAGCAAAGCATATTGAGATGTATATCTGGGTGCTACACTCCCTCCTTTTGGAGTTGAGGTTTTGAGCCCCTCTTGAACAGACAAATCTAGAAGTCCTTTACTTCTTAATCACCCATACTCTTTTATTCACAGTGCTGTAAGCAATCTTTTCTTCCTAGCAGTCCTCAGCCCAGCCCAATTCTAACCCACAGCTCCTCTAAAATTGCCTGAAACCCTGGGCTTTGCTCCTAACTGCTGTAAACAAACCATCTCTTTGCTCTGACTACCCTTTCCCTTCCTGGGAGCCTAGAGCTGGCTTTATTCCTCACTGGGCAGCCAAGCAGGTGTTCCCCTTTCCGTCATTATGCCAGGGCTTCTATTTAGGCTTCTTAGTACAGCCAGCTGCTACTTTTTTTCTTCATTCTGTGTCTTTTTTGAGTTGCCTTGTTGTATCTCAGCCTTTTGGATGAGAGGTGGCCAAGGTAGTAGAGAGGGTTCATCACTCCTTGTTCTGCCATGTGGTGAAAGGGGATATGTGCATGGAAGCTACTGCAGCAAAAATAAGAGAAAAGGCACTGAAGTATGTCAGGGTATTAACTTCAGAAATGAGGCATGTTTGAAAATTCTATGGCAATACTCAAGGATTTGTAGCTGTGGGGTTTTTTGCATGCAACTAGTCAGTTATACCCCGGGAAAAGATCCAACAATGAAGATCTAGTATGAAACATGGCAACATATGGTGGTAGAACAAGGAAAACAACAGTTTATTTAACTTTTCATTATATTTAATTTTCATGCATATTATATATACTGAACCTGTCTGGATGTTTTCAGGTCAGAGACAAAAAATGGCCAGATAGTTAAGTGATTGAGTCTGGTATAGATCTATAGATTTTTAAGGATAAAAGGTACTCTTATGGTTGTTATTTAGTCTGACTTCCTGTAAAACCCAGGCCAAAGAACCTCACTCAATAACTTCTGCATCAAGTTCATAACTTCTGTTTGAGCAATACCATATTGTTAGAAAGATGTCCAGCCTTGATTTAAACATAAGTAATAAAGAATTCACCACATCCAGAGGCAAATTATTCCAATGGCTAATTACCCTTCCTGTTTAAAAAGAGTGGTCTAAGGTCTAGTCTGAATTTGTCTAGCTTCTGCTGCCAGACACTGGATCTCATTGTTCCTTTTCTGCTAGTTTAAAGAGCCGTCTGCTATCAGCAATCCCCTATGTAAGTACTTGAAGATCACAACCGAGTCACCTCTGAATCTTTTCTTCAATAAATTGACCAAGTTTCTTACATATAAATGCTTAGATGAATAGCTTACCTTATAATACCACTTAACAACCTCATTAATTAATTCACTCTTACTTTCAGTAATGATCAGACAAATACCATAAACAGGAATCCAGGTGACAGCTATTTGTTAGTTCTGAAAATACAATTATATGTTGAAGCAGACCAAATAAAAGAAATACACTACATGAATAAACATGATTTAAGAGAAAAATCCTCTGATCCATAAAACTGAACCTCCAAAACCTTCTCCAACATAACATTAAAGGCAGGAATACCAAGATCTTCTGCTAATGTAAATTGGTGTAGCTCCACTGAAGTCCATTGGCTGACTTCCAGCTGAGTCCTTTCCGTGATTGGATGGTGTTTTACAGGCTGCCCCTCTGTCTGATTTCCTGGCCTGTATAAATGTCATTGCTTCCTCGGGGCTGTAGAAGACCTACAATTGTCCACTCCATTCGAATGAGAGTCTTCTAGATACAAAACAGCTGCCTGAAGCAGCAGCAGTTTTACAGAGATAGTTGGTCAGAAACTGCTAGAGGCTGAAGTCCAGAACCACTTTGTTACTTATGATTTATGCGACACCCTTAATTTCTAAAAGCCAGCTGCTTCCACAAACAGCTACAAACAGTAAGGCCAGAGACTAACCTCAGTTATGTTGGTGTAAAACCAGGGTGAAATCATTGATTTCTACAGTTACCCTGGGTAATAGAGCTCAGGATGTAGCTCAAGCTAGTTCTATCTTTGGGCAAATCATCCAATAAGAATTTGTCCTGGTAATGTTATGCTTGTAAATTTGATATCCCTCTGCCATTTGTGGTGGTGGAGTTTCCATAGGGCTCAGATGGAGCTGGAATTAGTTTCTTCCTGTTTCTTCCTGCCTTCTAGGCTATGCGTGCAATTGGTCTAGGGTGTCATTCCAAGCTCTCACACACATGCTTGCACTAGTGCTCCTTGAGCTAGTGTGCTAAACGTGGTAGTGTGGCCATGGCACCATGGGCAGAACAGACTGGCAGTGATAAGTATGTACCATGGGGATTAAGCAGTACTCTGTATAGCTAACCTGTGCCACTCACTACTGCCCATCCTATTGTGAAAACAGCGAGATTCCTGTGGCACCTTAAAGACTAACAGATTTCTGCAGGTGTAAGCATTCGTGGGCTCCAACCCACTTCGTCGGATGCATCTGACCAAATGGACTGGAGCCCACGCAAGCTTATGCTGAAGAAATTTGTTAGTCTTTATAACGTGCCACAGGACTCTCATTATTTTTGCTGTACACAGACTAATACAGCTACCCCACTGGAACTTGTCATCCTATTGTGGATTCGCTACTATTTTTAGTGTGTTAACTTGATGAAAACTGCCATAACTACAACTACACGAGCTGAGAATCACAGCCCTTGCTCCAAGTATAGATCTAGCCTTAGTTTATGCTCTTGATTTTTCTAACTTTCACCTCCAGACATTTGAGTATGTAATACTCCAAACAGTATTATGTACAAATGGCAGCCTCACATTCTGGGAAAATCCCACATAGAAGCAGCATAGGCCTATAGATCATACCTTTCAGTAGTAAAGGCTTTTAAACTAGACACACCTGGGGACTGCATGATAAATAGTGAGTGTTTGTCTTTCTCTGAAGCACCAGCTACACTGCTGGAGACATGATACTGGACTACGTGGGCCAGTGGTTTGATCTGCTCTGACAAATCCTATGTTCTTATGCAACAACCTCAGGCCCCAGTCTCCTCCCCTTGAGTTATAAGGAATTCTTATTGGCTCCAATGAGGATGACTCGTATCCGATGCCAGGAGACTATTGCCCTTGGAACTTAGCCACATTATAATTACTTCTCAATTTGACTCATGACCTTTTATATAGCAACACAAAGCTTCCCATAGGTAAATGGTGCAGAAGATATAGAAAGCAGATAAAACCTCTCACTTAAGGGCATAAGATTGCCTCTAACTGATGTGAAAGTTCCCCCTGAGGACAGTTTAGTCTGTAACTATCTACTTTGTAGAGTGTTTTGAACCTTCTTCCAAAGCGTCTGACGAAGTGAGATTTTCTCCCACGAAAGCTCATGCAATAAATAAATCTGTTAGTCTTTAAAAGTGCCACAGGACTCTGTTGTCTAGCTCAGGTAAAGGAATGGATCTAGCTCTTTAGCACAAGGCTATGGGCTGGAACCCAAAGTGCAAGGTGTGTTCCCTTGTGTCTATGAGCCTTTAGAAATGATCATTGCAACCAGCAAGAGAGTTGCAGACTAAGCAAAAAACCTGCTGAAAAATAGCCCCAGAGAGAGTGGAAAGACTTGTTTCTGTTAGACATTTTTGAATGAACTGTTATAGCTGTGTTGGTGCCAGGATGCTGGAGAGACAAAAGGTGGGTAAGGTAATAACTTTCATTGGACCAACATTGTAGTTGTTTTTGATCTCACCCAACTCTCTTCTTCACGTTTTGGAAATGTACTTAGTGTCACACTAAATATAAGGTGGAACAGATGGTTTAGCACAGAAGTTCTCAAAGTGGGGCTGTGGCTCCCTAGAGGACTGTGCAATGTATTCTCAGGAAGGGTGGAAAAAAGACAGAGCAGAGAGTGGCTGCTGCTGGCCAGGAGCCCACCTCTGAAGGTGGTGGCACTGTCCACAGCAGTGCAGAAGTAAGGATGGATGGTCTGGCATCTTCACCCTTATTTCTCCACTTTTGATGTCCTCAGCACTCCCTTCAGAAGTGGGTAGCCAGACAGCTATATATTTAAATGGCTCTGTTTGAATCAGTGCCTTACAATTTTTAATATTCAGGGAGAGTTGCATCAGGTTTTTTTTTAATGGTATATGTACTTACGTGGCCAAGAGTGTAAACTGCTATAGACACAAAGAAGGGGGTGGAGAGATCAAATATGTTTGAGAACCACAGTAGCTAACACATATTGCAAAAGACCTTTCAAGGTGAAGTAGCCTGTTAACACCACTCCAGTTGGGTGCGGGGGAGGCATCTTGGTGGGGAGTTATTATTTTTATAATAATCTATGAATCTAGTGTGTCTATTTGGTCTATAATTTTTAGTGTCCAGCAAACATGAATTCAAGCTTCCAGGCTTTTCTTTTAAAGGTATCATGTGGATTTCCTTTGAGAATGAAGCTTTAGAGGTTTGATATAGAGTGATCGCTTTGTGGAAAGTGTCCATCCACCGGTGATAGGGTGTTTTTTGTCTTTTATCACTTTCTGAGATCATTTGAGAGTGTAGTGATTGTCTGGTTTCACCCACAGAGTTGTGATTGGGGCATTTAGTGCACTGGATGAGGTACATGTTGTGGCAGACATGTGTAGGAATCATGGATCTTGAAAGGTGTGGGTGGGTAGGGATCAGTTGGGTATCTAGGACTGGGAGTGCTCTCTTGAGTACCATCTCCTGAGTAGCTAGTGGGTGCACAACCACTGCCCAAGACTGATTACACTCAGGGGCTGGTGTGGACTGACTCGGGACTGAGTAGTCACCTGGCAAGGCAGAGTAAGTCGGGGTTCAGGAGTAGAGATCGGAGGGTCCCAGAGGCACACTGGACAAGACTCTGGGAGCATCCTGTCACAAAAACCAGCCCACAAAGTGGCTCTAGCTGCTGTGGCACACCCATGCCCAGATATCTGACAGTGTGCTGGGTGGACCATGACATCTGAGATGAGTATGCTAGGTTCTACAAGCTCTAGCCTCTGGTGGGGTCTCTTAAACACTCTTAGGTTCCAATGAATTAACAATGGTAATTTTACTAGGGATACAGAAATAAATGGTGCAAATACACCAGACATAACTTCTTTAATAGTTATAGAGAATGAATAAATATCCACTCTTAGCCTTGCCCCTAAGGGCAGGTCAGTATATCTGTAATAAGACAAGAGTCCTGTTCAGATCTTTCCATACCAGCTTTTCATCTGCTACCTCTGCCAGCAACAGGGTATGTATCTGCCTAGCTTTTAGGTGTGTCTCCGCCCACTTCCCAGGCTGCCAGCTCTCCAACCTTCCTCCCACAGACACTTTTCAGGCTGCTGTCTCCAGCTTGCTGCTGCTGGTCTCACCCAACTCTCTCCTGAGCCCAGTCAGATTTCCTGTGTTGAAGGAATTATGGAACCCTCTATAGGCTGCCTCTGGAACTATGCACTGTAACATACCAGCAGGTTCATTATGCTGAATGTAAACTCCATAGATGGAAGAAATTGTTTCTTTCAAAAAAAAAAAAAAAAGTAAAATATCAAGTAATTGTGGAATGCATACAAAGCTATAGGAAATAATGAAGCATTGTCACGTGCTGAGAAAAATGCAGCGTCTATATCTGGCTTTACTCACAGGGGAGAGGTAAAGTACACCATTAAGCAGTGATTCATGCTCGTTATTTAACTTTCACCAGTGATGCGAGATATATATTTAAATATTATTACCATACACCAAGCTCCCTAGTCAGTGACCAAGACCCCATTGCAGTACATAGTCCTTGCCCCAAAGGGGCTTACACGGTAAGACGTTCATGCTTTGTGCTGCCTAGAGTGAGGCACTATCACGCAAGAACTGACCGGAGGAGGAGATGTGGAATGGGCAAACTCAGGGAAGGACTGGGCCTCAGGCAACTCAGACCCTCCCCAAGCTTCCTGGTGCCCATGGCAGTGGTAATAGGCAATTTGTAACCCCACTTCATAAGCCAGTGTAGGGGAGGGACAGTGCGTAGTTCCTAGGTTGCGCAGAGGGGGATGGAACCAAGCACAGGGACTGTGATAGTCCCATGATATTGTAGGTGCTCTAGGAGTAGTAAGGCCTTTTGTATCCTGGCCTATTACACATGCACCCACAGAACAGCCAAGAGTAGTCTAGCCCTTCATGTCCAATAAAAAACAATATTTGCCACTCTTGTATGTGCTTTTTGGTAGTCCTTTGTCTATATTTCTCTCAAGGGCCTGGCCCCTGAATGGCTGTCCTGCTTTATGAATGAATAATGTCAGCCCAAGGTTCATTGCTTTACAGGAAGTCTGCAGAAGAATGACATCAGCTTCTAATAGGAGCATGGATTAGAAAAACAAACAGCCAGTACTTCCTTGTCATCTCCCGGTAATTAAAGCTGGCCTTCATGTGAACATCAGCTGGTTTTTAATGCTATCTAGATGGAATGTTAGGGACGTGACAAATTTAGCTAGTCAAACACTTGTGAAACTCATGACTGTTTTCAGGACATATAATGTGACTTAGAACTGGACATTCTTTTAGACATTAAGAATGCATCGGGATGAAGGATAATGTAAGCCTCAATCCTGCAATCATTATTTGACTTCAGTAAGACTCTATATGGGAATGAGGACTGAACCCCACAGATCCCATTGCATTATAGAGACCTTAAATGGCTTCTTGTCATTTCCTGCTAAGAGCAAGAACTTGGAGGAGAGGGAAAGGGTTTAAGGGCCCTGACAAAATCAATATCTTAGGGCCATGTGCTGACATTGAATAGAATCAGGGGAGCAGAATCTGACTTTTTGTGTGACACTGGAAATCTGAATGCTAAAAGACTTTAAATAAATGTGCCAAGTCATATCAGGCTTTCCAGAAGCTTATACCACAGAACGCCATAGAGTTTTCTCCTGATTTTCACTACTTGAAAATTCTTTTTCTGAGTTTTCTTTATTTCAATGTGGAAACTAAATAAGAGCTCCCATCCCAGGCTCTAGGCAGTTCTTTTAAAAAATCTTTAAAATGGACAGGATGTTCTACTAAATTACTTATACCCACAATATGCTACCCTGTATATGATGATCAAATCCTACCACAAAACTTTATCATGCTCTCCCCATACATTACCCTTCCTGATCGTAGACCCTCCATGAGGAAAGACTTCTTCTGACTTCAGTGGAATCAGGCCACATATCCCCAAAAGAAAAGACTTTAAATACCACTCTACAAACAGGCAACAATGGGTCCTAGCTGATTCTCTGTGTAATATAGATATAATCTGAATCTAAGTATTAAAAAACCCTTTATGATCTGCTATTCCCTTTACATCTATTCAAATGTATTTGCTGCTTAATACAATTAAGGAAGGGTTTCTTTGCATTCTATACACTATTTGTAGCCTTGTATCATTTTCCATGGATCCACATCAATCCGTACAATATTCAGCTCGTCTAATAATGGCTTGTAATCTTTCCGATTCCTCTGGTAAGTAAAGTATGATGAATCCAAATATAGTATAAAGATAGATAGCTGCAAGGTAAAACCCAATTCTGGTCTTAGACAGTTATGCAGTGTCTTGGATGCTACAGTAGCTACTTGGGATAGAGCTAAGGGACAATGTGGAGTGACTAAGATATGTAAAGAGGATGGAAATTTAGCCACAGAACCTGCACATGCTATGGTATCAGCTAGGACATTGTTAGAGAACTATCAGACTCAGAAGGAGCCAGAGTGTTCCATTCATTTGTAATGTCTGTGCTTGACTAATGTGCTTCTCTGGCTCTAGGAATGAAGTTCCAGGCCCCTAGAAAGTTCAAGCTGGCTCAGAACAGAAACTGCCTGCTTGTTCTGCAACATGAGGTGCCCGGAAAAGGTGAATTGTTTAAAAAAAAATCTTGATTCTTCTGTTGAAATTTTTCATGGTGAATACTTATTTTTCTAAACAGATCTTTCACATTCAGTTAGTCAGGATTTACAAATGAATAGCAAATATCTTGATCCTATGTGAAAACAGGTAACTGTGTGAAGAATGGCCAATCACCCTACTGTCACACTAACAAAAAGATTCCATGTGTATGTTTGCAATAAGTGAATAATAAGGGCCATGAGCATCATTAAACTGAACAGCTGTTTGTTATTCAACTGAATATTCTTGCAGGATTCAGCCTGATCTATTCTTGACTGGTCTTGTCACGTTGGTGGATGATGCTAACACCTGAGTGATTACACCACAGAACTCCCAATCTACACAATGTTCTTTTGGGTTCATCTCCTCATCACTCAGCATTCAGAGTGTGTGCTGAAGTTTAACTGATACTCTTTGCAGATTACTGGATGCCTCTTCCTCTTCACATTTGTACATGAATCACAGTCAATTTGCCTAAAGAACTGGTGGAAAACATTGATAGGCTAACTACAGAAAACTTGTCAATGTAAGGCGAGGATCTACAAGTTTATATATTTATCTGAATACTTACTATTTCCATTTCTAATAATACACTCAATGAGAGTTCATCTTAATGACTTCAGTTCAGGAAAGAATTTAAGTCAAAGTTTAACTTCTTCCTTATTCAGAACAGCACTTTAGCCCAAGCTAAATACAGACATTTTTCCAAATAAGGACTAATTTTAGATTAATTCAGATGTATCTGTTCTAATCAACCTCTCTCCAGAATAGCATTCAACACAACTATATGAGTAGTCACTATGAACAGAGAGACCGAAAATATAGCTCAATGCCTAACCCACTGAACATATGAGCCCTCTGGTCCAGAAGAAAATTAGCTTACCTTAAATATATAAAGGCAGCATGTACATTGAGGGTAGAGCGGAGAAGGCTGAACATTTATCTCCTGTCCTCTTGATAAATAAGATAGCACCGACTTTAGGGTAACTCTTAGTTACACAATGGCAATTTTGAACTTTGTAGGAGAGAAAGGAATCCTTCAGAAAAGAATTTGTTCTTCCCCACTGTTTGTAAATCTAGAAAATCAATAGCTGCGTTTAATGTGATAAGTAATACAGTATAGAACAGCAGTAGTGAACTCTGATTATTGGGACTCCTGGGTCCTCTTCTTGGCTCTGGCTGTGATTCAGAGTGTCATCTTACACAAGTCACTTAGGCTATGTCTACACTTGTAAATTTAAGTCGACTTAGCATGTCTACACCTAAATTTTAAGACGACTTAGGGGGGACCTTACAAAGTCGACCTAGAGTGTCCACACTGGATGCCTAGGTCGACTTCGAGGGGCTAGGGGGACCTTGGGCAGGTCCACAGTGGCAGGTGGTAAGGGGGGGCACCCCTTGCCCAGTGCCAGGGGGCTCAGCCTTTGCCCCATTGTACCTGGGCACAATGGGGCAAAGGGGGACAGGAATCCTGGCAAGGCGGGCAGGGCTCTGCCCTGCCCTTTGGGGGGGCATGCCAGGCTCTCCCTGTGCCACCCCCTGGCAGGGAGGGCAGTGGGGGAGTCCTGGAGAGCCCTAAGTCGACTTTGTCGATTTAGGGCTACTCCAGGTCTACAGTGGCTTAAGTCGACTTTAGAAAGTCGACTTAAGCCTAAAGTCGAATTAAAAGGAGGTTTAATAAAGTCGACTTAATTTTCATTAAGTCAACTTTATTTTCCTTAAGTCAACTTAAGCAGCTTGCTTAAATCAACTTAAGGAAAGTGTAATGTAGACGCAGAGTAAATTAAGTCGACTTAAGCAAGCTTAAATCAACTTAATTTACAAGTGTAGACGCACCCTTATTGCTGTGCCTCCATGCAGCTCTATGCAATATGAATAATAATTTACTTATCACATGTTACTAGGAAGTATTAACTAAAGTTTGTAAAATGCTTTGATACTTTGGGATGAAGGATTATTTAAGTGCAAAATAATTTATTTATTTTTCACAACTTCTTATTCATTATTTACCAGTGGTAAGCATGGCCCAAGTCCCCAAAAGAATTTAGGCATCTAAACCATGGGTTTAGGCACCACAGCAATCCAGAAAACCAATGCTCATCTGTTTCCTAACACTGTACGCCACTAAACTCATTCAGTGCCTAAATTTTTGCTGTAAAGTTTCCTAGGCACCTATGTTTCTGCCTCTGGGCATATACAGTACTGCCTCATTTTAGGTGTCCTGGCACCTATCTCACCCTCAGCCCTAGAGTAATCATCACACCTGGTGAAAGGTGATGCAACTCCTGTCATCTCACCTGCTGGGCTCTGAGCATGCCTACTGAGTCAGGTCCTATTCAAAATCCAGATAGCAGCAGAAGAGGAGGTGGAAGCAGTGGCAGCTCCCTTCATAACGTTGAGCCCAGTGGTTAAAGTGTTTACCCGGGATGTGGAAAACTCAGGTTCAGTTCCCTCCTCTTGCCAGAGGACCATTCCCACTAAACCATCCCAGCCAGGGTTTTGTCTAACCGGGCCTTAAATGTTTCCAAAGACAGAGATTCCACCACCTCCCTAGGTAACCCATTCCAATGCTTCACCATCCTCCTAGTGAGAAAGTTTTTCCTAATATCCAACCTCGACCTCCCCAGCTGTAACTTGAAACCATTGCTCCTTATTCTGTCCTCTGTTACTACCGAGAACAGCCTAGCTCTCTCCTCTTTGGAGCACTACTTCAAGTAGTTGAAGGTTGCTATCAAATCCCCTCTGTCTTCTCTTCTGTAGACTAAATAAGCCGACTTCCTTCAGTCTCTCCTCGTAAGTCATGTGCCCCAGCCCCCTAATCATTTTCGTTGCCCTCCACTGGACTCTTTCTAATTTGTCCACATCCTTCCTGTAGTGGGGAGCCCAAAACTGGACACAGTATTCCAGATGCAGCTTGACCAGTGCCGAATAGAGGGGAATTATCACATCCCTCAATCTGCTGGCAACATCCTATGTTCCTTTGTGGATCTGGGCCTATGTGCCTGGCTTCCTAAGGCTTTGTGTGATGGGATGTCTGTCCCACACAAGACAGAGCAGGTTAAAGTCAGTTAATCAACCTGATAGGCTGCACTTGGTGGAAAGCCAAGGTTTGAAAGGCTGACTCATGATGCAGCCCAGCTGAGAAATAACAGGTTGGGCTGGAATAAAGCCAGGAATTTGGCTGCAGAAAGGGGCTGTAGGGGAAGTGGTCTGCAGTTTCTCTCTGTGGGTGTGTCTACACTTGTAAATTAAGTCGACTTAAGCTTGCTTAAGCTTGCTTAAGTCGACTTAATTTACTCTGCGTCTACACTACACTTTCCTTAAGTCGACTTAAGCAGCTGCTTAAGTCAACTTAAGGAAAAATTAAGTCGACTTTATAAAACCTCATTTTAAGTCGACTTTGCTGGCTAAGTCGACTTTAGAAAGTCGACTTAGCCAGTGTAGATGTGGAGTAGCCCTAAATTGACTTTAAGTCAACTTAGGGGGCTCCAGGACTTCCCCACTGCCCTCCCTGCCAGGGTGGCTGGCGCAGCCACCGCCTGTCATGCCCCCCCAAAGGGCAAGTCAGAGCCCTGCCCACCCTGCCCCTATGACCTGCCAGGGTCCCTGTCCCCATTTGCTCCATTGTACCTATGTACAATGGGGCAAAGGCTGAGCTCCCTGGCACTTGGCAAGGGATGCCCCCCTGCCACTGTGGACCTGTCCCAGGTCCACCTAGCCCCTAGAAGTCGACCTAGGCATCCAGTGTGGACGCTCTAGGTTGATTTTGTAGGGTCCCTTCTAAGTCGACTTAAAATTTGAGTGTGGACATGCTAAGTCAACTTAACAAAGTCGACTTAAATTCACAAGTGTAGACATAGCCTTTGAGGCTGGAGTTTGGGCTGCTAACACCCAGAGAGGGGGAGCTAGAAGGAGTATAGGGATTGGGAAAAAGTAGATCACAGCTACTATGTGTAAGGTCCCTGGACTGGAACCCAAAGTAGAAGGTGAGTTGGGGTTTCCCTACTAGCCACTGGGCAAGTGACACTGAAGGTGCAGTAGAGCAGAAGCCTGCCTAAGACAGTTGTCCAGTAGGATTTTGATCCTATGGTGCCCTGACTGGAGGAGCAACTCACAAAGTCTGCGGCTACACTGGTAAATTAAGTCGATTTAAGCTTGGCTTAAGTCGACTTAATGTGCCCTGCATCTACACTACACTTTGCTTAAATCGAAAGGAAAATAAAGTCGACTTCATGAAAATTAAGTTGACTTTATTAAACCACCTTTCTACTCGACCTAAGGCTTAATTTGATTTTTTAAAGTCAAATTAAACCAGTGTAGCCCTGGGGTAGCCCTAAGTCGACTTAGGGCTACCCCAGGACTACACCAATGCCCTCCCTGCCGGGGGGGTACAGGGGGAGCCAGGCATGCCCCCCAAAGGGCAGGGCATGTGGGCACAGTGTGACACTGTCTGGATTTAGGGAAGCATTTATGATATTATTTTCAATGGATATCTCATAAATGCTATAATCTATAGGAACTATGTCATGTTTGGTATCAATAGAAAGGTAGTAATTTGCTGGGAATGATTATATAGTTTATGTCTAGGAATTCTATTTTGATTAGAAGTTAAGAATTTGATGTTATATCCATACTTTAATTTGTGTCATTCTGGACAAATGCCTTAGACAGGAGGGTGTGAACAACCATTGTCTCTTTAATGTTAAGGAATCTGCCAGGTGTTACGGTCCCAGGGAGTAAACTGATGAGCCATTAAGGACACACTGGTTGTATTCTTTATGCCCTTATTGGCTCATTAGACTACTCCCTGGGACCATATCACCTGGCAGATTCCTTATCATTAAGGAGACAATGGTTGTTCACACCCTCCCGTCTAAGGCATTTGTCCAGAATGACACAAGTTAAAGTATGGATATAAGATCAAATTCTTAACTTCTAATCAAAATAGAATTCCTAAACATAAACTATATAATCATTCCCAGCAAATTACTATCTTTCTATTGATACCAAACATGACATAGTTCCTATGGATTATAGCATTTATGAGATATCCATAGAAAATAATATCATAAATGCTTCCCTAAATCCAAACAGCATCACACACAGGGCTCTACCTTGCCAGGGTCCCTGTACCCCTTTGCCCCATTGTACACAGGGGGTGCCCCCCCACCACCGTGGACCTGCCCAAGGTCCTCCTAGCCCCACAAAGTCGACCTAGAGCATCCAGTGTGGACGCTCTAGGTCGACTTTGTAAGTTCCCCTTTAAGTCGACTTTAATTTTAAGTGTAGACACACTAAGTTGATTTAACTAAGTCGATTTAGTTAAGTCGACTTAGTTAAAGTCGACTTAAAAGTGAAAGTGTAGACATAGCCACAGAGAGAGCATTCTGAGTTGCAGAGAGAGAGGTGGCCAGGCATGTGAATGAGTGGCAGAAGCATGTGTCAGACCTGTGAAAGAAGCTAACCCTCAGAACGGCCAGGAGGAAGTGCTCTAGCAGCGAGTGGATCCTGTGACACATTTTTGGCTAAGGGAAGCAGACCTTTGTTACTGGTGGGGAGAACATGCTTCAATGACTCTGTGGTAACTGGGAGGGAATTACGACCATGCTACGCAGAGACAAGCGTAAAGGAAGATGTTTGCAAAGGCTCAAGGAACAGTTAGGCACCCAGCTCCACCTGAAATTCCATGGGCACTTGCCTCCCTTAGATGCCTTTGAAAATCCCTTTGCTGAAGGGAGTGTGTTTACCTGCATCTGCTGATGCACCTAGATAACTGTAATTTATGCTCCTCCAGGCACTAGCTAATGCACAGTGGAAGAGGCCCATTCCCCACCCCATCATGCCCCCTTTGTAGGATGAGGACAGCACCATACAGCCTCTTTGAATGATTGGAATGCACTGCTGTGGGTACATAGAGTCTATGTGGAGGTACTGCCAGGAGGAGGAAGGTTACACTGCCTGTTCTCCCTATTTTAAGCACCTGAGCAATGCAGCTGTAATCTGCAAAAATAAATGTGTTGGGAAATCAAATATTCTGGATGTATCGGAAAGACAAGGGAAGGGAAAATAGGATAACAAATGAGGTTTCTAGGTGGTAAACATGCCCTTTAAATATGATAGGCCAAATCCTAGATCCACTTCTTCTGATATCATGCATGCTGGTGTAAATCGAGTAACTCCAGTAGAGTAAACTCAGTTAAAGCTGGGGTAGCTCGAGACTTAGAAATCTTCCCATTAACTTAAATGAGATCAAAATTTAGACCTGGCATTAGTGGTCTTAGAATAATATTGATAGGGTGCCCCCAAATGATTGAAAGCTATATGCTGGAAAAATATTGAGATCCACTTCAGGATGTCTGGGAAACAAAATTCACATTGGACTGTAATGTAGTTTGACTATGATGGCATTTTAACTGCATTCAACATATTTCACAATGTTAAACTATGTAAATATATGGATTTTTTTTTTTCAAGCTGGCCTCTGATCGTAGATGATGATGCAGTCTGCAGAGTATAGGATTTCTGGTTGCTTTTTCTCATATATGATCCTGTCACCTTTCTCTTTCATATTATAAACATATTATTACAAATAAATGGTGAATAGACTTTTTTTTTTTTTGCATTACTTTAAAAATGAATTGTTATCAGACTTAATGATATGATAAGCTTTAAATTTCCCCTGGGAAGCTACCACAGCCATGCTGATTTGCATACGTATTTTCCTACACATAATACAGCATGCAGACTCTCTGATCTCATTATTCATTAGAAAATTAATGATATCTCTCAAACGTGAAAGCAGACTGGTTCTGCAAAGAGTGCTGGAAACTGGCTAGTTCTCGATGCGGTGGTCACTTTCAATTTACTGGCTTGAAAAAAAGATGCTTTTAAGCAACTGAAAGGGTGCTGACATCAAACAGATACTTGTCTAGCTGCCAGGGAACGAGCTGCCTTTTAAGGCAGGAAGGTGGGACTTGAGTGATGTGAATAGGAAGAAAAGAAAACAAGCCAGTCAGAGTTAAGCGGCTCTGCCCCATTCATGAAAAATGTCTAGGCTCATTTCCTCATTGCCAGAGGTCTTTTTTGCTTAAATTCTAAAGCCTGTGCTCTGTTCCTGCCAAATAATAAATAGCAGCTGGTTGTTTTCTTTTTCAAAAAAAAGTGCAAGCTATGTTTTAAAGTGCTTTTACCCCTGCTACACAACTTGTGGTATCCCACAGATCAAGAGACAAAGTTGATAAAACCCTTGAAACTTTACTGATAACTGTATCCTTAAATTGAGACTTTCCAAGTTTGTCACAGAATTAACAGTGGCATTTTCACTCACAGAGTGTGAATGCTTGTAATCAAGGACAGCATGAATTGTCATATGACTAGCCAGATTAGGATCTTATTTTTATTCTGCTCTATTTAAATTACAGGACCAGTAATTAACAAAAGCTAAACCCGTTATGTGAGTCTGTTGCTGATAGATATTGCTAACAAACCTGACAATTATTTTTGTAACTGTAGTAATGTAAGTGTCATTTTTGCTGTGTTGTGTCTCCAGAGGTGGGGCATCTTTCTGCCCCCTGCCAGAATAAAACCAGTGAAACCTCCACAGGCTGTATGCTGAAATAGATGTGATCTTTTGCAATGCTCTTTGATTGCCTCTCTTTAATGCAATTTACGGCTCAGATAGCAACAGACATTTCTGGGGTGTGGTAGAAAAGGGATATTAGGCATGCACTGCAACGTCCTGTTTTGGAATTTATTTAATATAAGGCTCACAAACTCAGCATTATAAAATTCTGCACTCAAGTTGTCACTAGCCAAGTTTTTTGCACATTAGGTTTTTTTTTTTTTTTCTTCCTGTGATTGGTAGTGACATAAAGGAAACATCTGGTTCCAATGTGTCTGAATTAGAGGATACTATAGGAAAAAATTGTCAGAGTAACTCCAGACTTGAAATAATCATCCAGTCAGAATGTCTGCAATGTAGAGATCTTTCCTATAGCGCATTCCAGTATAATGGGACTTTCAGGTAAGGTAGTGATCATTCCACCATTGTAGTGGTGATTCCACCAGGGGTCCTGCCAGTGAAGAGATAATTTCAATGCAATATGATCAATTGTTCTCTATGTCCACGGAAGATAGAACAAGAAGTAATGAGCTTAATCTGCAGTAAAGAAAGTTTAGGTTAGATATAGGGGAAAAGATGTCTAACTATAATGGTAAGTAAGCTATGGAACAGGGCTGGCCCAAGAGTTTTTGGCACCCTAGGCAAACTATGACTTTGGCGCCCCCCCCCCCCTCCACGTGTTATAAGAGATAACATAATATATTTTTTAAAATAAAGAAAAAAATCATTTCCATTTAATTTAGTGCCCCTTAAATCCTGGCACCCTAGGCAATCGCCTCGTTCACCTAAATGGTTGGGCTGGCCCTGCTCTGGAGTAGGTTTCCAAGGGAAGTTTTTAAGAAGAAGTTGATCAAACACCTATCAAGGATGGTCTGGGTTTACTTGATCCACCTCAGTGCAGAGGGCCAGAGTTAATGACTATGTCTACACTTGCAAGTTAGATCGACTTAAGGAGGCTTAAATTGACCTAACTTAGTCCCTGTCCACACCAGGCTTTCATTAAATCGACTTAAGAAATTCCTTAAGTCGACCTAATGAAAGCTTAGGTCGACTTAATAAGAACTGCCGGTTAGGTCGACCTAACCCTTAGGTCTACTCCTTAGGTCAACCTAAGCACAATGTGCATGCTTAAGTCCACTTTATTAGGTCAACCTAAGGGCAGTTAGGTTGACTTACTAAGTCCCCGTTCAGGGGAAGCACTTTGTTAAGTCAATCTAATAAAGTTGACTTTAGTTCAACTTAACAAAGTCGACCTAACTTTTTGTAGTGTAGACATAGCCAATGACTTTTTGAGGTCCTTTCCAGCTCTAAATTCCTAGGATTCTATGTATAAGCAACTGGAATAGTCTATAGATGGGAGGGGGGAGGGGCAGTATTCCACTCAAAGTAGCAATAGGGTCAAGAACATTTACTGACCTACCTGAAATCATGGTTCCCAGGATAGAACACTTTGATAATCTCCAACTGAGATTTGGACCCTAAACTAGACAGTCCCTATGCTGAAGCACTCACAGTCAAAGGGCACAAGAGTCAGACAGATTAGTGACTTGTCCAAGCTCATATATCAGGTCAGCAAAGTGGGAATTGAACCCAGCTTCTGACTCCCCAGGCCTGTGCTCTGTCTACTTGTCTATACTACCTTTCATGAGGATGATGAGGAATAGGGCACTAGTCAGGAGTCCCAGTCACAGACTAGGGCCCCATTGTACTAGGTGTGGTGCACCCAGAGAACAAAATGGTACTCCTTGCCCCAAAGTCATGTTTTAGACAGTAGTGAGACAAGAGACAACAGGTGAAAATGCACAGGGGAACACCAGGAAATGGTGAAACTAGACCATTTTTTATAAGCATTCCATAAGGTGTCTATTGCTTCAAAAATGGAGCCGATTGAAAGAGGCGAGAGAGTCAATTTTTTCTTTCAAAAAATGTCAAATTTTCACGAACTCTTGTCTGTCTGAATATGAAAATAATCACAAACAAAGCCATCAGGTTATTTCTTCCCTCTGAACTTTTCACTTGTAGCAAAGTAAACTTAGTCAGAAACAGTGCTTGTTTGTTTTATGTTATTGATCAAATAAATAGCATTAACTGGAATTACTTTAAAAGTCACAAAAAAGTTTGAGGTGTATTATTTTGTATAAAACAGACTTTTCTGCTAATTTCCATCTGGCCAGCTCTATAATGAACCTGATTTCTTAATCTAGGATCTTGCATTCAAGACTGTGCTATCTTTTACCATCTTAGGCTATGTCTACACTTACCAAAGTTAGTTCGAATTAGTTAATTCGAACTAACTAATTTGAATTCATTTTAGTTAGTTCGAATTAACTTAATTCAAACTAGCATGGGCCCACTAGAATGCTAGTTCGAACTAAGCAAGTGCCATGTATGGCACTTGCTTAGTTCGAATTAGTCATTTGCATTAAGCTCAATGTGCCGGTTAGTTCGAACTAAGAAGTTAGTTCAAACTAACATGGCCACATTGATTGAATTCAAACTCATTAGTTTGAATTAAGGGTTAGTTCAAAGTAATACAAGTTTTACTAAGTCGAACTAACTTTTCCTTAATTCAACTTAACGAACTGCTTAAGTCGAATTAAGGAAACTCTAGTGTAGACACAGAGTAAATTAAGTCAATTTAAGACTGCTTAAATTGACTTAATTTACAAGTGTAGACACACCCTTAAGGAGTATTAGATATTGTGGATGTCAGGATTGCTACCAAGACCAGTGATGTAAAGGTCACCTTTAGTGATCTCAGGAAATGTGTCTGAGGACCGTGGGCTTCAGAAAGATCGCCGGCGTAACTTTGGATGGTCACATGTGCCTAGGAACTTTATTTATAAATTTGAATTCTGGGTTCTTTCTAGACTTCAGATCAAGGAGACTGATGCTTTCCAAATGCATTTCCTCTAAAAGACCTTTGACATCATCTGATATGACTTTTTCCTATGTTAAAGATCTGGATCAGTTGAAGCTACTGAATGCTCCTGATGGTCCTCAGGAAGTTCAGCTACAGGTGGGTGGGCCACACTGAATGCTCCCAGTTGTCTCTCAAAGATAGTGTTCTACAACCCTCATGGACCATATTTTTGAACAGGGGTTCTTACCTCTGCATTAAGATGTCTAAAACCTGGTGCTTAAATGTCAAAAAACAAAACAAACGAACTACTACCAAAAAACCCCCAAACCTCTCAGTTGCTCCTTGCAAACTTGGATGACTAAAGCTAAGCATCTGATACTTGGGAAATCCAAGTAGCTGATCAAAGTGAGTGGAGAACCGTAACTGGAAAATGATTGGCCACATTCAAGGAGACCCTACTACAAAAATGTTGACATTAAAAAAGACTTACTTATGAGTCTAAATAAGACAATACCCCCTTCTCTTTATCCATGACCATCTAGGCACTTTAGTTTCCTAGGGTGCATCTACACTTGTGAATTAAGTCTACTTAAGCCTTCTTAAATTGACTTAATTTAATCTGCGTCTACACTACAACTTCCTTAAACCAGCTTAAGTCAATTTAAGGAAATTTTAAGTCGACTTTATTAAACCTACTTTAAATTCGACTTTACTGGCTAAGTCGACTTTATAAAGTCGACTTAGCCAGCGTAGACGCAGATTAGCCCGAAGTCAACTTTAAATTGACTTAAAGGGCCCCAGGACTCCCCCACTGACCTCCCTAGCAGGGTGGCTGGCAGAGCCAGAGCCTGGCGTGATCAACCACAGGGCAGGACATAGCCCTGCCCACCTCGCTCCTATACCCTGCCCGTGCCCCTCTCCTGCTCAGCCTCCATTGTACCAGGGTACAATGGGGCAAATACTGAGCCCCCTTGCACTTTGGAAGGGGTGCCCCCCCACCACCACCATGGACCAGTCCCAGGTCCATCTAGCCCCTAGAAGTTGACTTAGGCATCCAGCGTGGACACTCTAAGTCGATTTGGCAAGGTCCACTTTACGTCGACCTAAATGTATAGTGTAGACACGCTAAGTCGACTTATTTTGACAAGTGTAGACATAGCCCTAGATAGTGAGTGGTGATGAGAATGAATCAGGTATTCTAGAATCAGACATGGCACTAAAACATAACAGTTTAGTATGTTTTTTGTTTCACATTTCTATAAACCTCAGCATGTACTGCAGAGGAATGTTCTCTTTAATTTGTGATATGTTATGAGACAACTTGTGCATTCAGGAAGCTATTAACCACAAACCTCTGATTCCGGGGGAAGAGAAGGGAGGGCAAAATTACGGGAAATTGAGATTTAGAAAAAATAATTCATGTATTGGTTTGAGAGAACAGAGAATGCTGCCATGTTGAGCCAACTGAAATGCAGGGAGAATATCTTCTGTAAGCATTTGTCTCTTGGTTTCTCATTAAAATACTTTTCTTTTGGAGGAGGCAGAACCCTGTCTATTCCTATAGTACAAGTGCCACCAAATCAGTACTCACATGGGCCATTGACACTGAATCAGAGTCAAAGCACACACAGCCAAGTAAAAGTTACATCGGTTTTGATTTTGTTGTTTGTATATATTCAGTTGACACTGAGAAGTTATTCCTGGTGTCGTGTGATTTGGCTTCACTTTTAAGAAAGGGTTGTGCCTGAAGTCTCAAGCACTCAGTACGACTGTGCCCGGAGCATTCTGGGGCACTCTATTATTTATTTGTATTACCGTAGCACCAAGGAACCCTAGTCATAGATGAGTGCCCCGTTGTGCTTGGTGCTGTATAAACACAGAAAAAAAGACATTCCCAACTCCGAAGGGGCTTACAAACCAACTATAACACAAGAAATAACAGATGGATACAGACAGATGGGAGTACAAGGAAACAATGAGACCATAATTCATGTCCTATCTGCTGCAAACTGTATAGGCTTCTCTTCATATGAAAATTCTTTTTATTTCTTTGGCTTGTTTACCATTTTTCCATAGCATGTTGTGGCTCCAATGAAGTCAAGGTGCCTAGGACTGACAAGCCTTCCCAGAGGTGAGGCGCTTCTAAGATGATGGTCTCATCTTGCAGATCCTGGAGGATCTGAACTAGGCCTGTGGCTCATTCTCTGAGCGATCATGGTGCAACAAAATCCACCCTCTTTCTCCATCAGGAGGTGCTCTGGAAGGGGGACTTCATAGGTTGTTGGGTTTTGGGGGTTTGGGTTTGGTTTTTTTTCCTTCTTAGTCCCTTTTCATGGGTCTTCCTACAGGACAAAGTGATCTGAACCTGATTGCTTCCCTTGAATGTGCTACTGGAATATTGTTCAAACTTCTCATAATCAACTAAGATTAAAGGAATCCATTGATGGGTTATATCCTGCTCACCTTGCTCAGGCATTGATGTCCATGGCACACAATGGTGGCATCAGCTTTACAGAGGAGGTTTTTCAAGTAAATCTTGATATCCTGCAGCTGGTGAAAAATGCTCAGCTGCACTGTCTATCTTTAAGGTTTTTGTAAGTATCACTCATCGTTATTGTAGAGTGTGAGTTGTAACGAGAAAGGGGACTGGAAAATAAATTGCTGTGCCCCAGATCTTCTGCTGCTGCTGCACTAAGATCTAGATGGGATTTTTCAACCATATTTATGACATATGTGATGAGTGGGGAAGAGATTATGATGGTAAATTCTGTTGTCAGATATCCCAGCCGGGGAAAGTAGGACAGTGAACAAGCTGATCAAGTACAATAAGTGCCCACAAAAGAATGAAAAGTTTCAAAATGGAAGGTGGGCAAATCAAATTCTACCTGGTGGGTTAGTTCAGCATATTCTTGGCCTGACTCTTTTCTCCCTCACATTGGTTCAGATCAGAAGTAATGCCATGAAAGCCAGTGGAGTTATGCTGATGTAAAACCAGCGTGAGATCAGTCAGCTGAGCCATCCTCAGCATAACTGAGAAAGGAGAATGAGACAATTATACC
The DNA here is from genome assembly GCA_007922175.1 of Pelusios castaneus. Taxonomy (NCBI): domain Eukaryota; kingdom Metazoa; phylum Chordata; order Testudines; family Pelomedusidae; genus Pelusios; species Pelusios castaneus. The sequence goes on along the minus strand of ML685928.1, from coordinate 1,862,683 downwards.
ACCTTTCTAAACCCTGAATCTAGGGAGAACTGGGAGCTAGTTCATACCCTGGCATAAATCAAGGGGGCCCCATGATTGATCTACTCTCCTGACGCAGGAATGGTGGAGCACAGTGTTCTCTGGACATGGCCCCCTCCTGCCCATAAAAGGGACAACACAGCTGATTGAAAGCCAATCACACCAGCCTAATGCCACTGCTGGATTCCTCTATGGCACAGAATCTCCAGCTACCCATTAAGAATAACTTGAAATCCCCTTTATACTTGTGGATAGTGACAGATACTTTAGAATTATGTTAGATCTAAATTGCTGATCTGGTGTGTGACAGGATGGACTAGGTCCAGAGGTCCCCTGCTGGAGGCCTCAGGGTCCTGCTATATCTTGTCCTAGAAAAGAACAGAGGAGAAGTCCTCCAAGCAGCCTAGAGTGGTTGTGGGGAAGCAGCAAATAAAAGGGGTGACAGGGAGCAGTCAATCAGGGCCTGTCAGTACCATATAAAGACAGTTGCAGCCCAGCAACAGTTGTTGCTGTCTGGAGGTGGAGAAGAGAGGGCTGTGTTCCTGCAGGGCTGAAAAAGTAGCAAGGCCCAAGACAGCTCAGTGCTGCTGGGGAACAGGGAAGTGAGACAACCCCGTCTGGCTGTTAGGATTAAGCCTAAAACAGTAAGCAGCAAGGAGCTACCAGCTGGTTGGTGGGGCGGAGTAAGGACTGAACTGGGAGGGGGCTTCAGGAAATTAGTGTCTCCAGGAAATGCCGAAGTTACGGTTTCACTTGTAACCTGAACTCTGCCATGTGTGCACATATTACATTATCACCTTAAGTATATGATCACTTCTTTTTGTAACACGAACCGGCCTCAACCGAGATAAGGACGCCTCTGTGCTAGATGCAGCAACATGGTCCTTGCCCTCATTCCCTATAGTCTTCAATAGACAAGACAGAAAAAGAGTGGGAGAAAGAAAATATTATTATTGCCATTTTATATATGGGGAACCAGAACCACAGATTAAGTAACTTGCCCAGGTGCAGGATATCTGACAAAGTTAGGAATAGAAACCAGATCTTCTGGGTGGACTTGGTCAAAAATTTTCCAATGGAATGTTTTCAGTTGGCAAGTGTAGCTTCCTTGAAAGGGAAATTTTCTGTGTGGATGTATTGATTTTGATGAAATTTCATTGTGGTGGAGGAAAAAAAATGGGAGGGGGAAGCATTTCAATGAGATTAAAATGATCCATTTCAGAAAGAAGTGTTCCATTCTGAGCTTGCCAGAATGAAGTTATTTTATTTTTAATTTTAAAACAATTTCTTGAATTGTTTTAAAGTCAACATCAACACAAAATGTTTGATTTTTATTTTAAAAAGGAACATTTGAAGTCCTCCATAATGAAATTTTTCAGCAATTCCATTTGTGCAGGAAACATCTTTAAAAAGGGGTGGAGGAGTGGAATTACTTTCCCACAGAGTTCCAACCAGCTCTGCTTCCGAATCTAAGTTCCGTGCTATCTTCCCTGTCTAATAACATGCTGTTTCTCAAGACCCATAGCAATAGAGACTTCTGATCTGCCAGTGGAGCTTTGAGAGAGGGTTTTGGGAGGCTAGATCGCTAAGGGACCCGCTCAAATCCAAATTCAATGCAGACCTGCATGAGCATTGTGTATGAAGATTTCAGTGGTCTCTGTCTCCCCCTTATTCATATGGAACTGTTTCGCTACTGAGGGAAAATTCACCCCTGTGCACACAGTCCACACAAGGGCCATACAACACTTAAGTCTCTCTTCACCTAGCCTTTGCCTGAGCCCTCTGCAAAGGAATGAATGTCTAGGCAAATGTAACCCATATCCCTAAATGAAGAATGTCTCTTTAAGAGATCTTTTGGGGCCGGGATGCTGTTGCTATTTGAATTCATGAGAAGTGGATGGGCACAAGCCCGCCCGCTACTAAAACCCCTCTCCCAGTCTAAGGGGAGGAAGCACTGGGCCCGTATTCAACTAGATATGGGGGACAACAAATGAAAGAACAGGAGCGGGTGTGTGGGTCAAAGGTTCTAAATTAAGGACTTGGAAGGGGACACCGAGCAGAGAACCCCGGACAGCAGCTACTGCTCAGCTGCCTACAGCCAGAAGTTTCTGGCATGTGGTGTGGTAGCTCTGAGCATGCTCCACACGTTTCCCTGCTGCTGCCGCTGTGGGGAGAGATGCCTGAGAGCAAGCGGCCAGGGCAGTTGCATTAAGAAGAGCCCAAGTGCTCTATGCCAGGGGAGAAGCTGAGCCAGTACTAGACAGCAAGCTGTTTTCCCTGACTCTTGGGGCATTTTGCAGCAGGTTAGTGACATTGTTAGCCCTCCAGCAGGGGAGCCTGGAGGTACTGGTTACAGAGAAGGGATCATTGAGAGAGGAGAGTGGATTTCTTTTAACTATACACTTTGAATTGTTGTCTTAACTAATGTGATGCACCAACAATTCTTTAATGTAATAAGGGGGAAAGAGTCAAACAGCTACTTTGATTTGCTGTAACAGTCTGACCTGATCCTATGACTTACACTTCCCTGAATTTACTTTCTTCCCATTATATAAGTTCCCCATCTTCAAGCATCTGACGACTTTTGTCCCACAAAAGCTCATGCGATAAATAAATGTGTTGGTCTTTAAAAGTGCCACAGGACTCCTTGTTTGTTTTGCTGAACTAGACTAACACAGTTACCCCTTTGGAACCAATTATATTTTGTTATTCTCAGAGCTGTATTTTTTTGTAACAGGGTTTCTGTATAGATGGATGTAAGTGAGTGTTAATTAATTAGTAAGCTGACTGGGTAACAGTGATTCCAGCAGAGGAAGAAGGGTCTGCATGGATTTCTACTGAACATTCCTGCTACCAAAGAGGGAGCTGCTTCTTTCAACTCAAGCCTTTGGACTTGGTGAACAAAGACTATAACTGAGATGCAGGTGAACTCCACCTAAACTTTAGGAACTCTTAAGTTTCTGTCTCACGGTGTTTCTGTGGGGACTGCTCTGTTTAAATTCAAATTGGTTTCTTGTTTATGTGTTGTGGAAAAGGAAAGCTGTGAAAATAGTGTATGTAGATTTACCAAATAATCACATTGTTATGAATCCACAGTAGTTATATTATTTCCTTATCATAAGATTTACAAAGTTACTGCTTAACGTTCATTATTTTTGTTTTCATTAGCACTTGAATGTAGGGAGAGTAACTCTGAACAATCTTTGCTGATTGTTGCTTGAAGACTGAATCCTGGGTCTCCAGCTGCTTCTCCTTAGGAGTTGGGGTTTATTTCTTTTAAGGCAGCAGTTCCCAATCTCTTCCTTTATGCAAACCACTACATTGTCATCGAAATCTTTTGCAGACCACCACGTAAGCAAACATTTTTAACATAACTTATGGCTGATGGTAGTCAAACTTATATATCCAGGGATATTAAAAATGCTGCTGTTTCTAATAATTTGTTATGCTCACTCATAAACATGCTGCACTCGTCACAGTACATTTACCTGCAGTAAGTCTACCAGTAGGAAAAAGATAATACTTAATGAGAAGGGATTACATTATCTCTCCCTCCACCATGGGCCACCTGCAGTACCCTCCTGGACCACCAGTCGTCCACAGACCCCATGTTGGGAACCATTGTTTTAAGGCACTGGAGAAAGGCAATTGAGGTCAACTCTAGCTCGCCTGAAAGTTACACAAACACAGTTTGTTTTAATGGGTCTATTCACCACGCTCTCCCTCATACTGTTACAACCAATCAGAGGTCTCCAAAGCTGTAGCCTTGCTACAGGGCACAAGAAGGGAGGTACTGCCTCTACAGACATGTCAGTGGAGGAGATGTCTAACAACCAGTCTTGGATTCCACTGGACAGGCACCTTCTTTTGCAACTATCCCCATTTCTGGTAGCTGTTTGTGGCCCCGTCCATGCCTTCCTCCACACACCCTTTTTTTTTTCCTCTTTAAGCTCCAGCTAGCCAGGAAAGAGAAATGAGCTAGTATGCTACAAAATTCCTATACAGCATGATTCAGGCAAGACTCAGGGTGCACCCGCACTGAGCAAAGCCCTTTTCTCATCACATCCATCTCACTAAATGAACTGTGACCGAGTCTTTGCTTCTGTCCCCTCCCAGCTACAGTTCTTATTCTTCACTCTACAACTAAGTTATCCCCATACAGAGATGCACAGCATGACAGCCCCATTGTGTAAGTGGGACTTCACTGATGATGATACCAGGGGTTGGCTCTTTGCACAGGACCTGAATTTCACTATGAGGTGCCTCATAATAAAAAAAATTGAAAAAAATGCCTCAGCATGTGGTTTTCCAAGGGTCTTATTGCAATGAAAAAAGAACATCACCATACCTTGAACATTTCAGACAAAATGGCAGGCAAATGAAAGCAGGAAATTAGAATGGAAACTGTTATACAGCCTTAACCATAGCAGTTACCACTCCTAGGAAACACTAAGGGTGCACCTGCACTTACAAATTAAGTTGACATAAGGAGGCTTAAATCGACTTAAACTACTCCACGTCCACACTGGGTTTTCCTTAAGTCGACTTAAGGAAAAGTTAAGTCGATCTAATAACACCTCATTTTAGGTCGACTTAAACCAGTGTGGATGGGGATTAGCGCCTAAATCCACCTTATTAAGCCAATTTAAAGTTTAATTTGACTTAATAAGGTTGATATAGGGCTATGTCTACACTACAAAAGTTAAGTCGACTTTTGTTAAGTCGACTTAATAAGGTCGACTTAACTTTTCTAGTGTAGACATAGCCTAATAAATGTAGACCTCACACTACTGAACCTGAAATTCCAGTCTGACATTTTTCAATGGCCTCTAAATGGTTTTCTTTCATCTTCTGTTTTGACTATAGCCATTAACTATGCCCTTTTCAGGAAAGATATTACTGTTACCTCAGCAAACATAACATACACAATGTAATGTATGTGAGGTGCTTGCAAGTCTATTTTTAGCATTCCAGTTAGTGGAGATGAGTTTATTGCTATGTGCTAGAGCAGCAGTAAATACTAGCTGCTTCTCGCTAATACCTAGTTACACTCCATTAAGGGCTGTTACATATAGTATACACTGCTTTCTTAATGTACCTTTGGGTCAAATTTAGTGACCATTAGAGTCAGCAGTGAGCTACACAAAGGTTGGATTTGGCCCTTCACATGCTATAGAATTATCTAGCATAAGAGAGAGCAAAGAATAATTAGTAAAGACCCAGGCCCGCTAACCCATACTTACGTGACTTGTCCCATTGATGCCAATGGGAATATTCACAGGAGTAGGGGGACTGCAGGATCAGGCACCGAGTGTGATTTAAAAAAGACAGAATGCAAAATGTGTTATGAAAGGGAGCATCAATTATCCTGAGCAATCAGCTTCTCTGAAGAAGGCTGTGTCTCGGTTATATATTTCTATAAAATTTCATGTCCCAGCAGTTACATAGAAAGCAATTTTTCGGTCGTTGTTTTTGAACAAATATCAACAGAAAAGTGATATTAGGGCAGTCGATTACTTTGTATTAAAATAACAAAGCATAATCATCTAGAAATGGAGCTGATCGTGCAGAGTGCGATTCCAAAATGTGCATTGTTAAATCCCGAGAATATAGATCAGGAGGGCATTGCTTCCCCTGCAATTTAAACAGGGTGCGTTGCAGCTCAAGTTGCTACTATTTTGTGGGTCACTACCTCCTCCAGTATTCTGTGTGCCCTCTCTTGTTTTCTTTTCATTTGATATGCAGGCTCTCAGACCTTCCTGCTAGGTTTCACTTGGGAGGCCCAAGACCCCCTATTTTGCAAATCCTAACAGGACCTTGATGGATGCTGATGTCTCTGCCTTTCATATCATTTTACCAGTGAAACCTTTGATCTGTCAGCAGTCTTTATATCAAGTGAGTTGTCCCATAAAATGGAGAATATGACAAAAAATATCTGTTGTGCTAATGTAAAGTACTCCCACAATAAAAATGCTGCATTAAGGAGTTTGCGTTAGCCATATGGGCTGTAATAGGAGAACTGGGAAGGAAGAATTTTTTTAAAAAGACTCTGGTAAAGGAACTTTAAAGCAACAAGTACTGAACATTCTGATTCAGAACACCAAGAGACAGCTGGAAAGAGCTGATTGGCTACAGCCCAATAAAACAGAGGCTTCCTGTGACCAGCTGCTGTGCTACAGCATGAATGACAAGGGTAATAATTGATTATTAACTGGCAGCTCAAAAGGAAGAAAGAATTAACAAGAATGATGAGGTGCTTTACACGCTGGTAACTGTAAAACCAGTAGAACAATTAGGGGGGAAAGGGGCTTCCACTTGTTACCTTAGAGTTACAAGGGGAGCTCTAGTTATTGTGAAATGCATGACAAGGAAGCCAATGGGGCAGGCTAGTAATTAATATGGGGTTTTCCAAATACATAGATCACAAAGAATTGTTTATCGGATTGACTAGAGAGCAGCTACAGCTAAATCAAAGGCAGCCAACAATGCCATTTACATTTGTGGTCAAGGTAAAGGCACTAAGCCATCAGCCAGACTATCACAGAGGATCTGAAATCAACAGTGAAATGGGCATTGTAACCAACTGATTCTTTGCTTTACAATGGCCACTTAACAAAAAATACACTGGTTCTGCCCTGAGAATAAACTCACATCTTTTCTTCCTGTTGTAAATGGCCTTCATGTTGATTAGCAAATACATTGGATACATGGTGACTATGTTTCTTTATTGCTTCTGCTTTTATGGCACCAGCCTCGTGCTCTTGTTTAGTAACAGCATTTAATATGACGACATTCAGTACAAAAGTTCTGACTACCATGAGTCAGGCTCTGCCCCATAGATTCACGTGGAGTGGTACCTTGCTCTAGGCCAGACCATGGCCTGTCCTATATACCATGCATGGGAGTAAGGAGGCATAAGAGCATAGCTCTACTGCGTTGCTGTGTCCCCTCTTAGCACAGGTGGGCAAGAATGGGTGGGAGGGCATGGAGATCAGGTGAAGCCTTAACTGAAGAAGGCATATGGTCTGCCAAGTATATGCCTGTCACAGTTTACTCACTCCTCTAATCTTGGGTTTAGATCATAGATAGTGTCATGATCTATCCAAGGGATTATAGCAAAGCAAGGTACTATTCAGTGTGGGCAAAATTAGCAGAGCCTGCCCTGATGTATTAAAACTGCTCAATAAAGCACACAATTCCCCTGTTCTGGCCCCATCAGTCCAGCTGTTCAGCCCACACTACCCACTCTTTACAGACCAGAGTCTTTCACCTTCATGCTTGCTCAGGAGTCCCTGACTGTAGGCAAGATTGGGATAACCTTAAACACTTTGGGAAGCACCTTAGTCTGCAGGTTGTTCCATTGAAATCAGTGAAGTGCATGGGATTTCTCGAGGAATATAGAACTACTCAGGATGAATGAGGGTATCAGAAACGGATCCCATATGAACAGTTGCAATGCTTTAAACAGGACTGGTTGCAGAGTAAATGTGTTATTCGGAGTGAGAAAGGGTGGCAGGGTCACGTCACCAACGCTGAACTGAATCTAGAAAACAACTTTTTGTCATGGTAGCAATTACACCCTAAGGTCCAAATTGTACTGCTCATCCTGATCTGTATGTTATTCCCACAAGTGGCACCACTAAAATTAGCATGACTGTTTCAGGAGTAAGGGCTAGATTCACAAGTGCACTTAGGCACCTACCCATCTCTTTAGGTGCCTCAGTCCAATATATTGGCATGACTGACATTCTCAAAACCACTACTCAGATGCCACTTAACTTGGGATGTGCCATGGTTCCTGACAGTGGCGTAAAGAAAGCCGCCTATGTCTTAATGACACCCACAGATCATGAGGTGCTTAGAGCCCTCACTCATGCCCAAACCCTGGGAGGATTCTTGAACGAGCCGTTCCCCCAGTGTGTCACCTGTGGGGCCAATCCATCCGGTGTGCTAAGTTACACATGAAAGATTTCTGGGGTGAGCACAATGGAAAATTTGGGGGCTGATTGATGTGTCTTTCAGAGCACCCAATAACAGTGGCTTGGCCACTCACCTGGGATAGGAGAGACCCACATTTGATGCGCCATTCTGTCTGGGTTGGAGGAAGAGCTTGAACCCAACTATCCCACATCTCCAATGAGTGCCCTAACCAGCAGGCTATTGAGTACTCTGTGGTTTCTCCTATTGGCGCTGTTCTACCTTATACAACTAATTAAACATTCATTGCTGGGACTTGAACCTGACACTCCCACATCCTGAGGAAGGCCCAAGTCACAGGACTAGAGAGTCAGTCTCCCTCTGCCTCAATGAATATTTAACCATTTATATCAAATGGAATATCTCAACCACAAGAAACTGAGAGACCAACCATGCTACCCCAGGATAACCAATACCCTGGGAGTAATGCACTCACTTGGATGGTATCATCTACATTGCTCCAGAAAGAAGATTTGAAAAGAGGTTTCCTCTGTCCCACATGAGTAACTTCACCACTGGCCTACTAGCTATATTTGTGAGTGGGTCTCTTTCTCTGGCTATATTTGTGAGTGGGTCTTTTTCTCTTTCTCTGGCTATATTTGTGGGTGAGAGGGTCTGTCTCACACTCCTGTCTTGGGAAAAGACTGAACAGGCTGATCCTCAAGAAAAAGTACCCAGCAGAGAATCCCAAGCAGAGTTAGGTGCCTTCCTCTGAACTGTCAGTCAGGCACCTCAGTCCTTTTGGGGACCTGAGCCCTAAGCCCTGCCCTTTCATCGGGGTTTCACCCTTGGGTGGCTTAGTCAGCTCTCACCTCAGCCTGAGAGTCCCTTTGCTTGGTGTCTAACTCTCCCCATGCACTGTGTGGGGATCGTGGGCTCCTAGCTCAGGACTGCAAATTCTAGCAGGTGGCAGGGCATGTAAGAGTTAAGCATTGCAGTGCATATGTGACCTTCGTGAATCAAGCCCTAAGGGCCACACTTCTAAAAGTTGTTAGGTACCTAAACAAAGAGATCCATACCCAGTGGGATTTAAAAAAGTGCCTGGCATCTAACTCTCTAGGGGTGTGTCTACACTAGAAAAGCTAAATTGACTCTGTTAAGTCGACTTAACAAGGTTGACTTAAGTTGACCGTGTTAAGTCGACTTAGAGAGTCCATGCTAAAAAGTTAAGTTGACTGCCTGTGTCCACACTGGCAGGTGTTAGGTCAACCCAGAGACGGCTCCCCGGGCAAGGGAGCCGCCGAGGCTCCCCGGGAGAAGGGAGCCAGCAGGGCTCCCCGGCACAAGGGAGCTGCCGGGGCTCCCCAGGAAAAGGGATCTGCCAGGGCTCCCTGGAGAAGGGAACCACCGGATCGCCCCAGAGAAGGGAGCTGCCGGGGCTCCCTTCTCCAGGGAGCCCTGGTGGCTCCCTTGTCCCCAGGAGCTGCGACTCCTTTCTGCCCAGCTCTAGGTCGACTTAGGAAATTAAGTCGACTTAGGGCATTCACACTGGCTTTAGCTCGACCTAATGGGTCAACTTAAGCATTAAGTCGACCTAAGGAGTGGAAATTATTAAGCTGACTTAAGGACACCCCTAATTCGACTTAATGAAAGCCCGGTGTGGATGCAGCATTCTGTAGGTCGACTTAAGCGACCTTAAGTCTACCTAACTTGCAAGTGTAGACATACCCTAGATGCCTAACTGCATCTTTGGTCACCTAAATGCCTTCAAAAATCTGACCTTAAGTTACTCTTCAGCATAGAGGTTCTAATGTAGCCCAAAACTTACAAATGAAAACAGCACAAAAAAAGTATCTTCGATGGTCCACACTTCAGGTTCCCTAAGGACAACAGTGGGAAATTTACTATAAAATCTACGAAAAATTATAAAGTAGAGATGGGTTGGCAGGTTTGGGATCATTTTAGTTCAAGATACATAGCACAAAAATGGGCTTGACTAATACAAACTTTGTGCTGCCTTCTTATACTGCTATAACTGAGGGGGAGGACACACATCACCCAACATGGAAATCCTTTTTTTTTCTTTTTCTTCATGTTAACATTTTTACATTTCTACTGACAGAGCAAAGCCTATGATTTACCCATTCTCCATATCCCATAACTGTCAAAAAGGGAGCAGCCCCCTCCTCCAAGATTTTCCAAAGTCTGATTATTAGAAAGTCATGCACAGACAGAAGAGTTAACTTTGTCTCTTTTATAGCATCATAGAATTATTTTAAACACTGTGTCACAAATGCCCTGCATCTATGTAATGAATCATAATTGGGAGATGGTCAATGCCTCTGTGGCTAAAGGGTCCTTCCGGAGCAGGAAGGCACATTAGCAACTTATTTGAGGAAACAAAAAGTTATCTCCTGCTTGTCTTTATTAAAACACATTCTCTCCACACTCACTTCCAAGATTTTCAGTTCCACCAAGAAAAATTACAGCACACAACTCTTCCAGCAGCTACTCCCTCCTCATTCAGTAGTTTTGCAAATACATAAAGGTAGCTTTTGCTCATTTCAGCCTAGCTTTCTTTCTCTGTTGAGATCACAAAGGAGTTTGTCAAGGATTGGTGGCTCATTTTAGCAGCTAGTGGATGGGCATTTGGAAGAACAAAGGGGAAAGAACTTTTCCACTAGCCGGCTCAGTGCGTTCAATGACTTTGCCTGCCATGCTTAGCATTTGGAGTGCCAAGGGACATGCAACCATTCTGATCCAGGAAGGACAAATTGCAACTGTTTCCGCCAGAAAAGGTATAAAGAAGTCAGTCAGAGGGAACAGTGAACTGGTAGGAGAGAGGCTAAGAAATTGGAAGTTAAGTATAAGAAGAGATGAGCAGGTTGACGTGAATGAGAACCAGACCCAGCTGGGAACTAACCCTCTTTCACCCTTACTGAAGGACAGAAGAGTCGGGTTAATGTCAACTCCAGCTCTCACCACACACCAGCAGGACTGAGAGGTAGAACATAGGAGCCAGAACAGTACCACAAGGAACCAGAGGAGAATTGCACCAAGAGAGGCTCTGCGCTGAGCTGTTGTAAGCCTCAACACTGCGAGAATGCCAAAGGTGGGAAGAGGGATGTCAAGATCAGAAGAGAAAGGGTAATAGCACAGGCCACTTCAGGGGATTCTGGGCTACCCCAGAAGCAGAGCAGCCCATAGGCTGGCTTCAAGAGGCTTCCATAAACTAGGGCCATGTGAGCCCCCAATATGGTCCAGAATACTGAAGATGCAAAAATGACAGAAAGGCACCTTTTCCCTCACACTATCTTTATATTACATTGAAAGCTTAAAAGCACTTAAACAGTTGAAGTTCTAGGTTATGCAGCACCCACGTGTTGCAAAGGCATTTCCATGTCACCTCCACATTGTTAAACAACAAACTACTTAGCTCTGTAACAGCAGCATGTACTTCCCTGTATGCCTGGCTTTGGCCTGAGCCATAAAATGGTACACTGTTGGAAATGGTGTCTTTCAGGTAGGGACGATCAACACTTTTCTGTCAAAACATTTGCAGATAGACAGTTGGAATTTGATCAAATGAAAATGTTGGAGGAAGCTATGTGCTTTTCTCAAAAAATGTCATCTTTGGATTGGAAAGCTGAAAACTTGAAAACAAAATTATTGGCCAAAATTTTGTGGGTTTTGACAAAAATCTAAAGTTTTCCATGACGGAAAATAAGCTAACCAGTTTTAATTACAGCATATTTTGGTAACGGCAAGGAACAGCAAAATAGCATGAAGAGGGATGCTTTTCTGATATTTCTAACTTGTCCAGAACAAGAATATCTGGAGAAAGTTCATTGGTATAAGATTTTTAGCCTCACTGATAGAGAGTTAGAGAATCATCACATCTTTTGTCTACTCATCCATTTTTTTTAAATTAATTTATTGTTGCCAAAATGTGGTGGGCAGAATGGAACCCATGATTCCGGAGTTTCTTCTACTGTCCACAAGTACCTGTGAACCCAGGTGGCAAAATCTGTGTCTTATCCCCCACGTAATGTTGGCCCACTTAGAAGATGGCAACTTACTACTACTCTCAGTTACTCTAAGTCACGTGTCAGAGGTCTGTGTGGTGAATGTAAATGATCCACCCCTCCTGTTGAATCTTGTGATATGATATCTCATAATGGAGTTTCTGGTTTTTTCAGTTTGCTTTTTTAAAATAAAAAAACCCTAGGAACTTCTATTAATTCCATTTTATGCACTGACTGTAACAGGGGTCTTGTGGAAAAAGTAGTATGCGATAATGTAATTAAAGACTCTATCACAGTGCAGACATACAAGAGAGTTGAATTAACATTGCCCAAGCAAACTTACTTCTGGCATTTCATAACTTTGGAATCCTTGATTCTTTGACCCAAAATTATTCTTTTAATGTAGTTTGTGTCTGTATGTGTATTAACTGTAATAGCTCCCCCCCCCCCCCAAATGAGACTCACAGATGTTCTGTATAGACCAGCACTCTTATTCAAATTATTATTTATTTATATCAGTGTTAATTTAAGTTGGTTGGAAAATCTAATTTTATTTCTAGGAAAAGGTTTGAATGAAACAATTTTTCTTTGCAAATTTTCAGGGAATCTTTTTTTTAACTAAAAAAATTGAAATGAAACCTTTTTTGTTGGTGTTTCATGTAGAATTGACATTTTGATTTTTACTGGTAGGGAAACTGAGTCACAGAGATGGGTATGACTTACAAGAGGTCATCCACCAGGCCAGTGGCAGAGCCAACAATAGAATTGACATATCCTGAGTCCTGGTATAGTATCCTGGGCTGCGTCTACACTGGTAAATTAAGTCGACTTAAACTTGGCTTAAGTCGACTTAATGTGCCCTGCATCTACACTACACTTTGCTTAAGTCGACTTAAGCAGCTTGCTTAAGTCGACTTAAGGAAAATAAAGTTGACAATGAAAATTAAGTCGACTTTATTAAACCACCTTTCTACTTGACCTAAGGCTTAATTCGACTTTCTAAAGTCGAATTAAGCCAGTGTAGCCCTGGGGTAGCCCCAAGTCGACTTAGGGCTACCCCAGGACTACACCAATGCCCTCCCTGCCGGGGGGGGGCACAGGGGGAGCCTGGCATGCACCCCAAAGGGCAGGGCATGTGGGCACAGTGTGACACTGTCTGGATTTAGGGAAGCATTTATGATATT